>OX375880.1:27760547-28075547 GCA_947359465.1 Metellina segmentata | reverse complement strand
GGTTACGTTAATTGATTACCCTCTCATCTTTATGTTTACATTCGTTTTGAATAAATACAGTGGTACATCCAGTTTCGGATCAAGTCATGTGGGGGCCTCAAGCGGTAAAATTTTCGGGGGCCTCAAACTCAAGTTAGAAAAAAGTTTCATGAAAACTCTCAGAAAGTTATCAGCAAAAAGAAAAGAAAAAATTCCCTACCATAACATATTAAATAAATTTATTAAAAAAAAAAAAAAAAAAACATTTTTTACATGAATTTCTGTTTTGCGTTATTTTTTTGCGAATCCGTCAATTATTTTGGCATTATAAATTCGGTTTTGAATTTTTTGCTTTACATACAGAATGGCCATATCAATTAATCTTTCTTCTCCCATAGTACTCCTTTATTAATTTTTTACACGCTATAAAGCGATCGTTCTCCTGACGCATCAGATAAAGGAATTATTAAAAAAAAATTTTTAATAATGTTTCAACATTCGCAAATGTGCAAAACATTTCTTTGAAGGCTCGATAGTTGTCTGGTGTGGTTTTTATAATGTCCTCGCTTCCCCCAGCTTTTAGAAATATTCAAAAATTGTCATATTCATCTTCAAAAGTACAAACATCAATGTCATTTTTGTAAATTATACATTTTTAATTTTTTATCCAATTTCCAGTTAAAGTCTCTTTTCTATGGGTGAAACCAAGCTTTACAGCTAATACAGCATCTGCTCTTGCTGATCCTCTTGTATTAGAAACTCTTTTCACTGCACTTAAAGAAGCATATTGTAAAGACGCTGTCACATCTTTCCCCGAAAACATTTTAAGACATTTTAAGATCTCGGGGCCCCTTCGTATTTCCGGGCCCAACGCGGCCGCTTAGTCCGCGTACCGCTTAATCCGCCTCTGGGTACATCTTGTGTGTTGAATCTGTCTACTTGATTTGTTTTCCTGACCAATCATGAGTTGGGTTCTTATACGGATTCTTAAAAGATGGGTATTATTGTGGTACAAAATCCCAGTCCTCTACTTCAACGATGTTCAAATATTTTACTTCCAAGCCTTTTTTGGTTGGTTGGTAGTTGAATTTGCATGTCACTGAAGCCACGAGACGAGCTATTGGTGCTGGTACGGAATCTATCTTGAAGGGAAAGCTCAGAGGACAACGCGATGTCATTTTGAATTCACAACACCTCGCCATTTGTCATACCTGAGTTGGCACCCCACTCACCAAACTTACGCACCACGCCAACGCGAGGAAATTTAAGGTCACGACAGATTTAACGTGCACCATCCACCACCTACACGGTGGTATTTGGATGTGTCGTGTTTAGAACTCCCAGCCCTCCGGTTGCTAATCCGCGAATCTGCCAACTGGGCAAACGCGATTGATTTGAGGTCTGATGGCCCTTTTGAATCCATAAATATTGCTAGAATACCCATTGAAGTGTTTAATGGAGGATTTCAAACTGATTTTTAATTCAATGCAATTCCGAAAAACAATAAAATGTGTTTTAAATAAGACAGAAGTCATAGATAAATTATCAACGATGCATCATTCTAATTGTGACGGAAGCATCTGTCTGCAGTCTTGTTGGCTCGATAGCTCAGTTGTAGGATTGTATGTTAATGAATCAATCCTTTATAACAGAACAATTTTAATAACAACTGCTTGAATAACCCGGCGTTGCTCGGATTTCAAATATGACCGCGACATTTCCCTATGTTAACTAATATACACAGACCCTGTAGAACGTGCTTCCTTGTCCATGTCTATTTATTGCTGGAAAACAAACGTTAATTGATAATTTTTTAGTTAACGTCGTACCAGAGCAACACAACGGGCTCTTGACGACGGTCCGGGATCAATCCCTTTAGGGAAAGATCCGAGGACAACACCTCGTCATTTTGAACTACGGTCAGATGACGAAGCAACACCTGAGCTGGCACCCCACTCTCCAAACTTCCAAACCAACGTGGACTTTCGGCCACGACAGATTTCACGGGGCCACCACGGGGCCTCCACACACAAACACGACTGTCATAACTGCTCAAATTGAATCTAGATTCTTCGCTGAAGACTACCTGGTTCCATTCCGTTGCAGTCCAATCCCGTCGTGCACGACACCACTCCAAACGGAGACGTCGGTGGGTGGGTGTCATTGGCAGCACACGTAATGGGCGCCGCGATAACAGATGTCCTTCAGCCAGGCGCCTTGCGATGGTTCGGGAAGACACGGGCCAGTAGTGAAGGTGCTGCCTGTGTCTGGATAGCGGCCAGTGAGACAGTTGGCTCTACGCGTGCGTTTCGTATGATGTGACGGTCTTCTTGACGGCTGATCTGTCGAGGACGTCCTGAGCCTGGTCGCCGTGTAAATGACGTCTCTTCTGTTCACTGGTCCTAACATCTCCTCACAGTAAAATCAGAACGGCCGACTTGACGAGCTACTCGCCGAGCTGACCACCCAGCTTCCATCAACCCGATGATTTTTCCCCTCTCGAACTCTGACAGCTGCTCATATTGTCTTCGATAGCGGCGTAACGGCATGTCTACCTCAGCGTTTCCTTTGCAAAATATTAAGTACACTCAAACAAGCTCTGTTTACCTGTTTTATACTCCAAGGGGAACGAAGTTCAACACCCTATAGTGGCATTACGCAATGCGCAATAACGCTGCATTTCTAATCATTTGCATATCTGGCCGACGAGACTTGACAAGTCTCATGAAGGACTGTAGTAAACATGCGAAAATCATCTGTTTTTATTCTATACGCCCAAAGAATTTTGTTACACATAAAAGTGCCACTAGTCCATAGAAATATAGTTGCATGGTAACATTAAGTGATAGTTTGATAATAATCTGTTTCTTAAATGATGATTCTATGAATAATACTATAATTGGCTGAGAGGGAAAACAAACGTTTTCAAGAATGTTTCGTCAAGACAAAATTGTTTGGTTTTAATTATTAAAACATTGCTGCATCGATATTTGCCACCAAAAAATGCGAAACCCGAGGTTAATGCTGCACAATTTAAAAATAAAAATGCTCTTCTATTTTTAGTGCTGCCATCTATTAGTGATAAATTACTCTAATTCATGATTCCAAATGTATTCTATCTTACCTTCCCCACTTGTCTGTTCTCTAGTTTTAGGCTGGTCCACAGGTGTCGCCGAAGCATGTGCACAAAGCTTCATGCTGTTTCTTCCGTTAACTAGGCTTAAAGATCTGTGAGTCTGTATGTGGGAAAGATCATGAATCGGTAGAAGATGAATTCGGTTTGTAGATTTGTTTGTGGGGCAAATAACATTAATTCGAATGTAAGATATCATTGATAATTTAAAGTGATTGCCCAGCGTGATTTAAAACTCCTAGGTGTCACTTCGACCACCAATCGGCCCAAGTCGATTCCCAAACCCGTGATGTACCCTTCTGAAATCTCATTACAGCGACTCCGACCACATGGTCTTTCCATGGCATTCGAAGGTCGATGAGGGAAGACTGTAATGCAGTGAAAAGGCGTGGAGATTTCATCACAGGGGCAACTATACTAATTTATTTTTCAAAGCTCTTCAGGTGGGATGGGAATGGACCATGTCACGGGAAGAACTTGCGCTTTATTGGTATCAAGGACTTCGTCCGATTGCAACCCTCTAGTTCTGTATGGACAAAGAGGATCAGACCTCCTTTTCTAGATTCAGAAGCTGTTATTTAAGGGCATGAAGGAGCAAAGACAACAAGGAGAAAATAATTTTCACCTTACATCAAGCTCACGGCCCTCCGATTTTCCCCGAGTATCACCCTATCCTGAATTGTAGTCACAAGTGAGGTTTTCTTAAAAAGTCCGGTGCTCTTAAGGTGTACGTACACACTAAAAGTTATTTAAAAAAATTTTAACTTTAAAAATCCATTTTTTTCACGATAAGTCATTAGTTTGCGCTTAAAACCCTTTCAGTGAGAAAAAATCACATACAACTAATTATTAATTAGCTAATTAAGATATAATGAGCTAATTAGCTGGTTTTTTGAACAGTGATACCTCAAATTCTAATTTGTCTAGAATTCTAGTTGGAAATTATTTCCAATATTATTCTTCATGTTTCGATCAAATTGCTAGAGAGAAAAGTGTTTCTGTTACAACTTCTTTTCGCCAAGGATGCATAAAAAATCAAGATTTTGTCTGGAAATTTAGGATTTAAAAAACATTATAATTTATTTCTTAACTACTAACTCTGATTGAGGCTCAAAACACCCTCTGTATTATATAGGTTGTAATGATACAAAAATAATTATAATAGATTAATTTAGTGTTGAGTTATCACTGTTGGAACAAAGCATCATATTGCAAAAACTCCTTTCGTTAGAAATTGAGTTTAAGGTTTTGGAAAGATGTTTGTTTAGGTTGACAGAAAACCTAACGAAATCCCTTGTAACTACACTCATGTCCATAAATTAAGGATGATGCTAGCTCCGGCAAATAAAGATTCAGAAACAAAACAAACGTGACTTATTCATAAAGCCCATTTATTAAACAAAAGATAAAGAACAAAAAATATGGTGTATGTACGATACCATTCATAAAAACTACGATTTTTGTTCGCTGGAGCAATTACAAATATATCGACCTTACAAAAACTTAACATGACATGGTTGGTATGATGGTTAATAGATCGTATGTCTCCCAGACGATGAAACACAGGCATGCTGAGGATCAAATTATCGAGCTGATCTTGGGGTGAAGGTGTTGACGGGCTGCAACTCGTCGGCCAAGCATGTCCCACACATGTTCTATCGGATTCAAGTCAGGTGAGAATGCTGGCCATTCCATACGTGTGATATCCTCAGATTCAAGGCATTCGTTTACAATGTTTGCACGGTGAGGACGGACGTTGTCATCCATAAACACAAATTTCGCGCCCATGGCACCCCTAAACAAACGTACATGTTGTTCTAGAATGATGTCCCGATAAATTTGGCCTCTCATGGTTTTGATTTGAACATGTAGATCTGTTCTGGAGCCCAGTATAATTACATACTGCACCATCGTAACGGTGTCGTTCAATGATGTTGTCTTGGTGGTAGCGGGTACCTGGCGTTCTCCATATGAACGTCCGCCGTGAATCAGACTGCAAGCTAAACCTGGACTCGTCGGAAAACCTCACACAAGCCCACTGTGGCGATGTCCACATTGCATGTTCTCTACTCCAGGCTAATCGCTGGCGACAGTGAGTTGCCGTGAGCGGAACACATCTGACACGCCTGCGAGCATATAGACCAACATATCCCAAACATTTGTAAACGATTTGCCTTGAAACTGTCGTACTCGTGGCTGAAGATAGCTGACGAAAAAGGTCGGATGCTGTGCTACGTCTGTTTCTTTTTGCAGTTACTGCCAAATACCGGTCGTCATTCGGCGTTGTAACTCTAGGGCGTCCTGTATTGTAATGTCTACTGGCATTTCCATCATTTTGGAATCGTTTCCAAAGCCTAGAGATGACACTATGGGCGATTCCAAATTCCACTGAAACTTCCGTCTGAGTACGCCCACATTCCAGGCGGCCGATAATTCTACCACGTAAAAAATCATCACATGCGTCTTCTGTGCCATAACTATTCGGTTGTGGCACTGAGCGGCTTACAGAACGCTTGTGAACAATTTTACTTCTTTGCTACCATTCCTTATATGCACCTCTCTTTCATTCTCGTCATTTTGACGTACTATTGACGTGATCTGATTGCTTCCTGTAATTTGGATATTATTCTTGAAGATGTGTGCGATAATTCTACAGGTGATATTTTAAATTTAGAGTTCGATTTCCGTGCGATTCTGAATTATGCTTAATTTATGGACATGGGTGTAGAAAACTATTTCGAATATTTTCAACACTTGGCATCGTTTGAAAGGTAAAAAATGGAAGAATATTTTGAAGCTATAAAAAATTTAGATTTTTTGTTCGATATTCAGCATTTATAGTGTCTACATACACTTTAATAAACTCAGGGATACCTAACCTCAGGTATCCCTGATTTACAAAAACGTAAGCTGACATCCCACCTCTCTGAGCTTCCATACCACGCCAACGGGAGGAAATTTGACGTGCACCATCCCCCAAGAGTACACGACGGTCTTGGGTTGGATCGAGTCTCGAACTCACAACCTTCCGGTTGTTAATGCGCTACTCTACCAATCTGGCTAGTCTGGAGTGATGTAAATTACATTTTTTAAATTTTGGAAGTGTCAAAAGTACCCAAAACTATATTTCTAAATAAACAATCGATGAGAGAATGCATTTGTCTTGTAAATTTTCTTATGTTTCATAAATACAATCTGTTCCAGTGGAATCTTTCCTCCTTAGTCCACTTCTACCAAAATTCATCTAGTTGCTTTTTTTTTCTCATAGCCAATGAAGTAATACATATGGACGTCAAGGTACCTCAGTGCTACGTAAAAGAAGCGACCCACTTCGAAGCAATTCATATTGTTGTAATGTGAGTCTTCATTATCTAGTATATTAGTCTAAATTATGTATTTTTATATTTTGAGCTTATTATGACTGAGGTTCGGAGGTTCTCCGGCCAACACAGGGAGGAATGTCTGGCAGGGGGATGAGACATCTTCTAGGGACGTTGGCTGGGGTGTCTGTCAAAGGTCACCCGCGGTCAGGAGGAGAAAAAGGGGAGAGGAAAAAGGAAGAAAAGAATTCGACCCACGGAGACCAGAGCGAACGGACGCTGAGGGGCTCTCTGCTGTTGTTTTTTACTGCATTGAATTATATTCCTATATAACCAGAATGATCAAAATAAATAGATGAAATATAGCTATGAAGTGTTGCTCTCTCCAGTAGATAAAACGAACCACAGTCACACTCACCAGAGATATTGGTAGAGAGAAAAGGTGAGGTGTGATAATGACAAACTCGGTAAAAAACAGCTTGTCAAGAAATAAAAAGAGAAGTTTGCTTTATCGTTATAAAGATGATCTACAAATTAATTTAATTTCGTCTATATTTACTGCTACCTTTGCAGAATCGGTTTTCATCTCACGTGCTCCATTTATTCTAAATGTTTTCTGATTTCTGTTAATTCTTGAAGAGGCAAGTTGACATGAGTAATTGGTTCACGAATCACAAGATTGTGAGCATAAAAGTCTTCTACAGTATGTTTAGGTTACCTATATACAGGGATTGGACAAAATAATATGAACACTTGTGAAAAAATAGCACTTGAAAGAAACCTCTCGTATATTCCTGCCCTCTAGCGGCGATGGATGCCACTTAGCGGATGAGAAAGTACAGACATCAGTCTGCTACTAGCAGTGATAGAAGTCGGATGCGAAATATATTTCTGTGTTAAAATTGTGTTATGGCTGACCTCTCTGATTTCGAAAGAGGCATGATTGTTGGGGCCCGTCTTGCTGGAGCCTCAGTAACGATAGCGGCCACCCTTCTAGGTGTTGGAAGAAGTACAGTGTCGACTGTAATGTCAGCATATTTGAAACAGGGAAAAACATCATCTAAAAAGCACAACATTGGTTGAAAATCGAAGCTGAATGACAGAGACATAAGAGTTTTGAAGCGGATTGTGGAAAAAATGCACAAAACAACAGCATCCCAGATAACATCTGAGATGAACACACATCTACAGGAAGCAGTTTAATAAAAAACTATCCGTCGTGAACTGCATATGCCAAATATTCATGGTAGAGCGGCTATTTCAAAACCATTAATTACACCATGCAATGTCTTGAAGCGACGAATATGGTGTCGCGAGCATAAAAATTGGACACAACAACAATGGGAGAATGTAATATGGTCAGACGAATCGTCGTTCACATTATTCCCGACAGATGGACGTGTTTACGTTTGGAGAACGCCACCAGAAGCCTATTAAGTTGATTGTCTTCGGCCTACGGTTAAGCATGGCGGCGGTTCGTCACATCGTGGTTTTGGCCCACTTGTTGTTCTGAATGGCCGTGTTGCAGGAGATGATTATGTCAGTCTTCTGGCCGACCATATTCACACAATTTTGCAAACTGTGTTTCCTGATAAACGATCAGTCTTCCAAGATGATAATGCCCCCATTCACACCTGTGAAATTGCCCGAGACTGGTTTTATGAATACGACAATGAAATAGAGCACCTCATGTGGCCCCCTCAGTCCCCTGATCTCAATATAATTGAACCTTTGTGGGGTATTTTGGAAAACAAGCTGAATTAGTGACTTTTTTGCAATTTGAGTGAGAACGTATCCCTCTGAATGTTGTACCTCACTTGTATTTGTCAATTTCACGTCGGTTACAAGCTGTAATTTATGCAAAAGGACCAACGGCCTATTAATAAAAAAAAATTTTCTTTTTACAGGTGTTCACATTATTTTGTCTAACCCCTGTAGGTGAAACGGTAAATTTATCATTAGACATTAACTTTTATTTATTCGACATTAATTTTTATTTATTAGACATTAACTTTTATTTATTAGACATTAACTTTTATTTTATTACATTAACTTTAAATTTGCTACGAGAGATTTTCAGTATTCCAAATGAACGAGAAAGAATGCTAAAATTTTGCTTCTGCTTCTTAGATGCTATCACAAGCAACGTTTTATTAGGCAGGTATTTTAATTAAAGTCGTACTGGAGAAACCCAACGGTCCCTAGGCTATGCTCCAGGATCAATCTCCAAGGACAACACCGTGTACTTTTGAACCACGGTAAGATGACGAGGCAGCACCTGAGCGGATACACCATTATCCTAACTTCCACGTTTCGGAGTTACCTTAAAATGATGTTTATCACCATCTTCGCGACGTTTGGCGTTATCTAATTGGCGTTAAGGGGGTCCGAGACACAAAAATCGTCAAATTTTCGAAATTTTTTTTATTATTTATAGAAATTCTCTGTGCTTTTCTGCTTAAAATGACGTCATAATCATGTTTCAATCTTAATTAGAACTAGAGATATAATAATTTTTGTGATGCGTTGTTTTGAAAAGCTAACACTCTTGACAGTTGTTGTCATGGCAACAATATCTGTCTTTAAAACTTTAAATGCGTTTTTCTCCATGATACTTTTTTTCAAGATTTCCTGTATTGAAATTGCTATAAGTTGAAAACCGATAAAGTTTAAGGGTTGAAATTTGGAATATATCTTTTTCAAACCTTATACTTCAATTTTGATTCAGCAAATTTTAAACAAATGTTTACTTTTAAAAATATGACTTAAAAAAAAAAGTACCTTAAAATTTTCAAAAATTTTCATTCAAATATTTTTTATTTTTTATTAAATTAATATTTTTTAAATTGCTGAATCAAAATTAAAGGTTATAAATTTGTGAATAATTTACTGCAAGAATTTTGAAAATGGTTCAAGAATATTTTGAGTTTTAGCAATTTAAAATGCCTCCTCTTTTTTTCAAAAAATTTTAATTAAAAATTTTTAAAAACCTTTTGCAAAAATTTTGTGTTGTAATTTCGCTTGTTAGTTAAATGGGTAATAAGTACAAAAAAATTCAAAATTCTAAATTAATTAATAAAAAAAAAAATTTTAATGTGTCCCGGACCCCTCTAACCAATCAACTATCATACATGAAATCGGAAGTTAATACTAGAAAAAGTGCCAGTGCCATCCTGTCAATATTTTATGACAGCATCAAAACAGCGGTCACAACGAGGTATATCGTCATCAGCAAAACTAACCAGATCTTCATAGACGAGATATCTCGTCAGTAGCAGAAAACTCAGATCTTGATCTCGTCATCATAAAATTGACAACATCTTGCTGACAAGCAATCACGTCAGTAGGAAATTTGGCCAGATCTTGGTGTACGAGGTTTCACGTCGTAATCACTTGAAGGGTTAAGACCCGGTGCGCACATACGGTTTTTCATCGTGCGGCGTCGCTGCCGCAAGGCATGTGCGGTCTGAGATACATTAGATCCAATGGAGTAGTACACACATACTTTGCGACTCACGTCCAACTTGCGTGCAATTTGTACCGCAGCTGCCCACGGCGCCGCTGCTCTCCGTTTTGAAATACCTTGTTTTCATATATAAATGGAATATAAATAGGAATTAATAAATAATTTTGTTAAAAAATATACTTTTTTACACCAAGTAAGCGCAACAAACACGTTTTGTTCAATAGAATATGCCGACCAACCGGTATAGTGGTTAAGGTGTTAGCCTCTAGGTCGGAAAGTCCCCGGTTCGAATCCGGGTTCGGGCATGGATGTTTGTAAGCGTATACCAGCTCAGGTGTTGCTTCGTCATCTGAACATGGTTCAAAATTACGAAGCATAAATTGTTAGGGGCAATGATGGTCCTCCCACTGGGTGCTCCTTCACAAGTGGCCATCACTTCCGGCCTTGTAGTGACCAATGACTTAGGTCAAATGTGCCCGCCATTAGACAAAACAAAAATATTCAATAGAATATTTATCGCAAATGGCGCGAAATGAGAATTTGTGTATAGTTTGGCTTCGATACCGCAACGACCCCACACGTTGAAAAACCGGATGTGTGCACCGGGCCTAATACTTATTCGAGTATTGAGAAAAAAATGCAGATGGTAATTTTCTTAATTTATTTTAATTTACAAAACTACTATGCATTGTTGCATGATGAATATTTTCAATTTAAATGTGAGAGTAATAATGATTTTTGTAGAAGGTATATTACATTTCATGTAGCATATTTCTTGTTCTTGCAGATTTATTTTAAGTTTGTTGGTACTTGCGTGCATCGCCGGTACCGCTATTGAGTATCGAACTGAAGAAGTGCAACAGTCAAGACGGAGTAAGTCTTGCATTTTATTCTCAATTGGTTGATCTTTCGATCTAAGGTGAATTTCTTATATGTAATTTATATATTTGTTCTCAAAATATCGTGATTAATTTCCAGTCCGGAATCTGTTAAACAGTAAAAACTCTGCTATTAGGCCTTGATTCAATTGAAGAGGCGAGTATAAATAGAAGATGGGGTTCTGTGACATTTGTCTACATTTTGAGATTATTACAGTTTTGAAGTTGCCTCGGGGTGAGGTATGACTTGCAATCTATCGATTATTTTAGCGGATGCCTTACAACACTAATCACAAACTCACATGTAGTATGATCGACTTTGATGTCAACTATCTCGAAACCATAAAACTGTCACACCACCCCTTCTTCCACTCACCACTTCAATTATATTGGGGAGTTTTTTATTATTCTGCCTTTGATTGGTTCGCATTATTCAAAATTCAAACTTCCACTTATAACAAATCGTACTATATTTTACGTAAGTCGTTGATATTAAAAGTGTGCCGTGTAAAAATGAGAAGGTGATGACCATCGTTTTTTGAGACCATAAGAATCATCCCAATGGACTACTTGGAGAAGGTGGAAACAACAAGAGCATTTTGTGCAACGTTATTTAACCCTTTGAAAGAAGAACTGAAACAAAACTGACTGTGACATCGTGACAAACTCCGTTGTGCTTGACCTTTAGGAAGGGTCACTTGCAGGGCAGGCGTGTATCATCGGAATGCCGAATATATTCCGATTTTTTTTTTATTGTTTGGCACCAGCTGCTGTACTTCTGACACGAGCTTTTCAATAACTTGAGAAGAACAGGTGGTATTCATTCAGATGATCAGTGATTGGTTTTTGACTGGGGTATTTTTAGACTGCGGGAGAACACGTTGGAGACTACGTTAGAGACGATTGGAGAGAGAGAGAGAGGGCCAGAAGCAGCGGGTAAGGCTGGTTCACCGTGCTCGACTGGGAAAATATATATTTTTATATATTGAGGTAGTGATGTTAATGGAGGCCTCGAAATAGATTTTTTAATACAGGTGCACCTTGTGCACCTAAGTTTTTAAATCAGGTACACAGATTATATTGTAGGTACACATTTAAAAAAAAAAAAAACGAAATTTTAGAGTATTAATGTAATATAAACTACTTTAATAGTTGGGTATGTTTTATAGGTTTTTTCGTAGTAGATAGTAAATAAAAATATTTAAAAATCGAAATTCTCCCTTCTCCGGCGTACGGCTGTCGCGACAGTTACTTCAACACAGTCATCTAGAAAATGTTTCGATCATTGGAAAGTTCTATTGGCAGTGACACAAGTAAACCTTCCTCCTGTATAAACCCGTTACGGCCCAGCGATTTTGTTTTCGCATAGTGTATAATTAGGAATTTTAATTACGTTCCTTTAGAGCGAGAGAGGTCGATACTAATATATATTGTTCAAACATCAAAATAACATAAAATACGTTCCCCCCTTCCCTTTTTTTTCACGTTAAAAAAAATGAGGAAACAATTATATTTTCATGTGCACCTGTGCACCCGGGTATTTCGAGCCCTGTGTTAATGTGATGTAAATACTATATATTCTTAATGTTCCTGGAATAATAAGAACTTAAATATCTTAGCTGTTGGTTGTCTTCTAATTTTGTACAATTCGTTCTGTTTTCACACTACCGTTCCCTAAGACAGTGTTATGTCCCACAAATCGACAGTAGCAATTACAAAATCGCTCAGATTAGGCTTTCTCATCCACCCTATTCTCCGGACCCTAAGCGAGTTCTTGTTCTCAAACTTGAAAATTTGTTTCTGTGGGACGACATTCTAGCCGAATAAGTATGTCATCTCCGTCATCAATGCCGTCTTTTTTTCTGGCAACGGGATGAAAATCTCGCCGGAACCAAGTGTGTAATCCTCAAAGGCGACTATTTAGAGAAATAACAAAAATATGTTTTTGCAAAAAGGGGTGCTTAACTTGATTTTAAACCGTTCTTATCAAATGATACTCATAAGTTAGTTCCACAGCTAGCTTGAAAGCACATTTTCTAAAATGCCCCATTCGATTCAGCAGAGTTATTAAACAAAATGCCATCTCATTCATTTCAGGTACCTTCCGAGAAGTTTTGAAATGCTTTTCCTTGATAACTAATTACAACCGTCTGATGTCTGCCTCCAGTGGTCCAGGCGAGCTCAAAGCTCTCAATGGAATGCGGACCCTTACCATGGCCTGGGTGATGTTGGGACACAACTATGGGTGGACCAACTTCGATCTTCAACGTAAGAGTCTCTGTTTTATTATGGGTGGGTGGGGGGGGGGGGCGCCACGGTAGCCCTGTTGGAAAGTCGCGCATTAGCAACCGGAATATTGCGAGTTAGAAACTAAATTCAACCAAGGACCATCGTGCACGTTAGGGACTGTTACACGTTAACCAATACTCGTTAACCCACCTCACTGTCTCTGGGTTTGCTAATGAAGGGATACCAATCTCGACGAGGTGTCTCGTCATTAGCAAAACTGATCTGATGTTGATCTTGTCATCATTAAAAACAGCAATGTATTCATCATTCGGAATTCAACTATTTCTATCGCAACTTGCTGAATACCCGTCGTTGTTCGGGTTTCAAATATGATCGCGACAGCTAAACTATGTCCGCGACGTTTCCCTGTGTTAACTCAAATACACAAACTCTGTAGATCGTATTTCCTAACGCGACATTTCCCTGTTAACTCATACACAAACCCTGTAAAACGTGTTTCCTTGTCCATATTCATTTATTGCAGAAAAAAAAACTTTAGACTTTAAAATCGGGGGCTTCGAGAGGCACTTTAAGGACAACTTGTGTACCAATTTTCATGCCTACGGATTGGTCTGATGACAGAAGAGAAATAGCTTATGTATTCCGCAGTTTTCTAAGGTATAAGTGTACCAAATTTGGCGTGGATTGGTCAAACTGTGTAGATCTATTAGAGAATATACACACACATGCGTACCCTCCCCCACAGATCCACATACTTTTTTATATACTAGGGGGCTCCGCCCCCTGCTCGTTTACGCTCGCCAACCCCCGAGGATTGCTACGCAAACCAACATTCCTTTCGCAGAGTGAATCTCCTGGACAGCGAAACTTTCTGAATAATTCTATTCTCCTGATTTGACTTTCCGGTCCATGACGTCACAGCGAGGGCTTCGTCCCATGCTCGCTTATGCTTGCCGACCCCCGGGGATTTCTACACAATCCAAACCAATACTTCTTTCGCAAGTAATTTCACTTTATTCTACTTTAACACTTAACCCTCTGACTACTCAATTTGTGGACCGAAATCGCTACAAAAATCGTGTAATTTTTTTTGCATATTAAAAATCTATATATATTGGAGAATTGAAATATGCATTTTTTTCTTTCTAGAAAAGACTTTTATATAGATTTTTATCATGAGAAACTAAACTGTCAGAAGTTATTGTTAGCTATATGCACAGTAATTCCCGGATTTCCACGAAAAGGAACTGGAGGAGGAGGAGGAATATTCTTCATATCAATTTTGCACCACTGCCTAACGCTTTGCAAGTTTATTGAATCATGATAAGATTCATCGCTATCTGAGGAGAAGTCCGAAAAATCTATATCACTATCACTATCAAAACTAAAATCACTTTCATAATCTGATAAATCATCAGGAATATATACTCTGTCAGTAGCTGAACGTTTTCTAGCAGCCATTTCTGATTAGAAAAAGGCGCCAAACAAAGGCGCGAAGTTAGAGCGGTAAATACAAAGTACCTTCAAATGCCGCAATTTAGTGGACGACTAGCGACAACTGTTGACCATTATCTAAATTTAACGTCTAACACTGTATGTAATTTATTTCATTGGTTAAACGTTGAAAAAGAATGATGCGCTCCTCAATAAAGATAGAAAAACACCTGCCCGCGAAAATCGCGGGATGAGGAAATTTTGCTACATTTGAGTTGCCCGTGGAAATCGCGGGATAATCAGCCAGTGGGTTAATGCACCCTAAACTAATAGCCGCATAAGTAATAAACCTTCTGCAATTCCTTGACAATTTTAAGTAAACCGTGATAATTTCCTAACTTTACGATCTGTTCTTCGAACTTTCTCATTAAACCGTCTGAGAACAGAGTGTAAAAAGCGAGCCTTTTTCCTCGCCAAATAAAAAGAAATCGTTTGTATGTCAATTGTTGCTATGATAAATTTGATATCTGTCAAACTCGATAGTCAAAAACACAACCCTCAACTGCGTGAGGAACCTGCTCTGAGAACTAAAAAATACGAAATTTGTGTGACCAATTTTTGAATACATCGAATTTATTTATGAAACATTTAAAAAAATAATTGTACCGTAAGAAAGAGTACATTCTGAGGTATACTGCGATATTTTCAAAATTAAAAACTAATAGTAATAGTACATAGATATGACAGTTTCAATTTTGTATCGGAAATTACGATCTGAAAGTTCCGTAAATTGTAAAAAACAACTTTTGATTGCATCGACTTTATTTACAAACCAATTCAAAAAAATAGTTGTACCATAAGAAAGAGTACAATGTAAGGTATTCAGTGATGTTCTCAATTAAAAAAAAATAATAGTATTAAGCTGTAGATAATGACGGTTTTAACAAAAAGTAGCGAAAATATCCAAAGATTTCGAATTTCGTATGACCAATTTCGTATTTTGATCCGAATTTCGTATTTTGATCGCATCGAATTTATTTATTAACCAATTTTTAAAAAAAATTGCACCGTAAGAAAGTACATTCTGAGGTATACTGCGATATTTTGAAAATTAAAAACTAATAATAATAAGATATAGATATGACAGTTTAAAAAAAATAACGAAAATGTCCCGATTTTTCCCGAATTTCAAAAAAATATTATTAAGGACCAAATTAAAAATTCTAAAAAAACTCGACGAGCTGCAAAAATTTACGTTGAGAGGTACTCTTTAAAAAAACTCAGCTTAAGACTGAAAATTTGTTTGTGTTTTGCTCACTCGAGGAAGAAATTTCGCTTTTTCAACTTTGACACTTAATAAACACTAAACTAATAACCGCATCGGAAGAAAGGAATATTTACAATTGTCCAGGGAACACGATGAAGAACAAACCATGTTAATTTCATATTTTTCTGATCCGAACTTTCTAGGGAAACCGTCTAAGAATCGAGCTAAGCAACACAGTTTTCAATCTTGCGACGGCGGTAACTTTTTTTAATACTAGGGGGCTCAGCCCCCTGCTCCCTTACGTTCTCCAACAATGATCTTAGTAACGAGATCGACAGCTTGAGAAACGAACTTTCACTTTTAAACTTTGATATATACTTTACGTACCCCTTCCAGTAACAGGTAGGTAGTTTATTTTAGGAAGCAACACAACAGTTTATTGGAGACGGTATCCGGGATCAAGCTCAAAGGGAAAGTTATGAACTACTGTCACAGTCAGCTGTCATTGATTGACTATTTTTGTCTGTCATATTCATGAAAATTCTTATTCGTAACAACGAAAATTTCGTTAACTACTTTGGAAAAAATTTCTATTGATACACAATTTAAACAAAAAAAAAACCTTGGATACAATAAACTTATTAATTTTGAAAATGAAATGCATGATTTGTGTGTTGTGATGAAAGATATACAATTACAGTAGATGAGAAGTCCAAGCTAACACTAAAATTAAGTCAGTCATTGTTCTTTTCATTTGGTGGTTTCAAATACCTTTATGAACATTAATATACATAACTTAATTATTACAAAGATTAAACCTTTGGAATACTTTCCGTTTTAAGAATTTCAAACAATTCTAATGAAAATAGTTTAAAGTATTTTCAATACTGTGACGAATAGATTAACACCTAAAGGAAAAAAAAACTTTTTAAAAGGTATGAAAAGAAAATTAAAAATTGCATTGTGTATATTTTAAAAGCCATAAAAACTAAGAGCATCTTAAAATATTTTAAAACAATTTTTATGTAGAAAAATGTGAAAATAAATTGAAAGATGTAAAGATACTTCAGTGTTCTCATTATAAAATTGATGGGATTATACCGAAATCTATATACGAGCTCCATGAAAAACGTACCTTTCATGGAGCATTTTTGACTGAAGAGTACAATATTTCATTCATTTACTTTATAACAATAAAAAAAAATCGACGCACCAAGATTGTCCAGGAGTTGTGCCGGGCTCGATCAAATTGGAACGGTGCTGACTGGGGACGTATAGTCTTTAACCCACTGGCTGATATTCCCGCGATTTCCACGGGCAACTCAAATGTAGCAAAATTTGCTCATCCCGCGATTTCCGCGGGAAGGTGTTTTTTTATCTTCATTGAGGAGTGCATCCCGCTTTTTCACCGTTTAACCAATGAAATAAATTACATACAGTGTTAGACGTTAAATTTAGATAATGGTCAACAGTTGTCGCTAGTCGTCCACTAAATTGCGGCATTTGAAAGTACTTTGTATTTATTTACTGCTCTAACTTCGCGCCTTTGTTTGGCGCCTTTTTCTAATCAGAAATGGCTGCTAGAAAAGTTCAGCGATTGACAGAGTATGTATTCCTGATGATTTATCAGATTCTGAAAAAGATTTTAGTTTTGATAGTGATAGTGATATAGATTTTTCGGACTGCTCTTCAGACAGCGATGAATCTGATCATGATTCAAAAAACTTGCAAAGCGTTAGGCAGTTAGGTGCAAAATTGATATGAAGAATATTCCTCCTCCAATTCCTTTTCGTGGATATCCATGAATTACTGCGCATATAGCTAACAATAACTTCTGGCAGTTTAGTTTCTCATGATAAAAATCTATATAAAAAGTCTTTTCTAGAAAGAAAAAAAATGCATATTTCAATTCTCCAATATATATAGATTTTTAATATGCAAAATAAAAAAATAAACAATTTTTGTAGCGATTTCGGTCCACAAATTGAGCAGTCAGAGGGTTAATGACGAGTCCCGTTTCCAACTGTGTCCAGACGACAACCGCAGACGTTTCTGGATACGTCCAGGGCAGCGTGGGGATCCTGCCCTTACTATCGCACGATACACATGCCCACAGCATAACATTATGATCTGGGGTGCCATCTCCTTTGATAGCCATTTCTGGCACACTTACAGCACAGGGGTACGTAGACGATTTTCTACGACCGGTTGTGTTGCCGTTCCCTTTTTGCGACACCCCGGACTTACTTTTCAACGATATAATGCCCTGCCGCACACGGCACGTGTTGCTTTGAATTGTCTTCAAGCTTTCCCAACACTTCCTTGGCCAGCTAGGTCTCCTGATCGCTCTCACATAGAGTACATTTGGGACGTTATGGGAAAGGGATTACAACCATCCCGAAATGTTAACCATTTAGCCTTACAGTTGGAGACAGTTTGGCAAGAAATTCCGCAGGACGCCATCCGGGAACTTTCTCACCCTATGCCACGCCGGGTGACAGCTTGCATCCACGCCAGAAGTTGACCAATGCCTTATTGACTTCCTCCCTTTGTAACGGTCAAACTCTGAAATAAATCTTTCAATTGTTCTGAAAGTTTAATCATTTGTTTTTCTATGTATGTTCTTCACATCCACCCATTTTTGTCGCAATCGGACAACTACTTCTTGGTGCGTCGATTATTTTTGTTACAGAGTGAATACTAAAAAGTAAAATTCTACAATTCTTGAGATGAACATTTTAAAATGATTTTTTGCAGGTAGGCCCAAGCAGGTAATTCTCTGGTTCAACAGCATCGATTTCGAAACCGCCACCAACGCTTGGCTTTCCGTTGAAACATTCTTTTTCTTGAGGTAAGATAAGTTCCGGAGTTAACCCTCCAAGTGGTTTCGACGAGATATCTCGTCCATCAATATCTGAAAATTTTTGATAATGATAAGTCATCGTCATCAAGATATTGTCTATTTTTTGATGACGACGAGATGAAGATGTGGTCAGTTTTGATCATATGACAAGATGCCTCGTAGAGACAACCATCAGGAGGACTCAAAAAAAGTGTTTTTAATTCTTGATATACGAGGGCTGTTCAATAAAGAATGATCATAAATTAATAAAAAATTAATTGCATGTACTAATCCTCCTAATTATCCAATTATATTATAATTTGATCTAACTTACACACTTGCTCTGAAAACAGATATAGTAGGTGTTCCAAATATCACCTACCCTAACTATATCTCTGTATCTCAGCCTCCTGGGTTGGGAAGTCAAGCTGGAAGCTATATGAATATCACTAGGAAGTATTCTCCTTTGGTTTCCAGAGATCACATACCTTCTTTATTTATGTCAGTTTAAGTAAACTAGTCAAACTTCAAAAAGTTTCCCTAGAGAATTTTCAAGAGCGGGTTCCTAATATCGCCTACCCCTGTTCCTATTACCACCCACCAGGCGAAATGAGGAGCTACTATTCAAAACGAGTTGCTCTAGCAGAGCATTACATACATACCTTTAGTATTTAATGTACTTTCAAGTGATATAAACGAAATTATGATTTGGAAACGCACCTGGATATTTCCAGAATTGATTGGAGACAAAAAATACGTTGATCAGAGCCTCAAATACTCCAGATGCAATAGTGTTGTTGATATAACTGATAGCAAACTTGCCGGTGGCGCTACGTGTGGCAAAACCCTAGACCGTCAAGGTAACTACATAAACTCATAAATGTCGCGCATAGTTGCTTGCAAACACGAGTCGCCGATATTAAGCACATGGGCGATATTTGGAATACCTACCCTATAGAGATTACGCTTAAATGAAGTATGTAGATTTGAATACTCTTGTATTTAATTTCATGTTGGTTAGAACATATATTCAACACCTTTCACTTTCAGTGGCTTTTTAACAAGTTACGGGGTTTTGACCATTATGTCCAAGACGAAAGGAAGACTAAGTGTTCCGATGTATATTATTCGCCGTTACATCAGGTAAGTCAACCTAGTATTATGTCTATAATAATGCAATTCGTTCTACTGTAATTGTATCATTCCATTTTAAATGAATACGATAATATCGTGCTTCCTTTTTTTGCACAGGTTGACGCCTTCTTTGCTGCTGGTGATGGGTCTGGCATTTTTCATGCCCCTCGTCAGTTCTGGGCCTTTCTGGTACGAGAGGGTGGATCGAGAGCTCAAGTCTTGCCGAGAAAACTGGTGGATGAGTATTCTGTACATCAGCAACTGGTTTGGAATGAAGAATATTGTAAGTTGTATTGGAAGTGGGTGTTACTTTGTAGCTTAGGTGATGAGGATCACATTTTTGTAAACTTCCAAGCATATTTTTTCAGTAACAAAAACTTGGGATAATATTTGAGCTTTAATTGCACATCGTCATTTACTAGTCTAAATCTGGATTTTTACTTCGGATATGGATCCCGGACCGTCGCCAATAACCTGTTGTGTTGCTACAATGAGACGTTAATTCAACTATCCCCCACGGATTTATTCTTTTGCGTCTGTTCACATGCGATTTAGGCCCGGTGCACGCATCCGATTTTTCAACGTGCGGCGCTGCTGCGGCACCGAAGCCCAATTACGCACACATAACTCTGAAATGACGCAAGTACACATTTCGCGCCATTTGCGATGAATATTCTATCGAAGGAAACGTGCTTATTTCGCTTACTTGGTGTAAAAAAAAATATATTTTGAAAAATTGACGTTCCTGGATACAACCTTTATTAATTATTATTTATATTACATTTATTTATGAAAAAAAAGCTACTTGAGACCGGAGAAGCGTGTGCGACGAGCTGCGACACCGTGGGGAACTGCGGTACAAATTGCACGCACGTTGGACGTGCGTCGCCGCAGCGGTGCCGGAAGCATGTGTGCACTACTCCATTGGATCTAATGTATCTCAGACCGCACTTGCGTTGTGGTAGCGACGCCGTACGTTGAAAAACCGGATGTGTGCCCCTGGCCGTAAGCGGATAGTTTTTTACATTAATATGAATTCCATTACTAGCAGATCGAACATCCTCATGTTGACCTGGAGTCGACGTTTAAAAAGTTTGGTGCCTGTTTCGGTCTTGCTTTGGGACCTGGCCTTGGTTCAAAGTGACGAGGTGTCCTCGGATTTTTCCCTTCAGAACTGATTACGGACCGTCGCTAATAGTCCGTTGTGTTGCTCAAGTGTGACGCTAATTCAATTACCCACCCCCTCTAGCAAGTGATATTGCTCCGGTGGGCGGGTTGGTAGTTAAATCCACGTCGCACTGGAGAAACACAACTGGCTATTGACCGAGATATAGGGAAAGATAAAATAACATCACTTCGTAAATTTGATCCGACTAACCGGTATAGTGGTTAAGGCGTTAGCCTCTAAATCGCAAGGTTCCTGGTTCGAATCGGGCATGGATGTTTGTAAGCGTATGGTGTAGAGGCGGCTGGTGCACCTTAAATCTGTCGTGGCCGAAAGTCCTCACGTTGGGTTGGCGTGGAAGTTTGGAGAGTGGGGTGCCAGCTCAGGTGTTGCTTCGTCATCTGACCGTCGTTCAAAATTACGAGGTGTTGTCCTCGGATCTTTCCCTTAAGGGACTGATCCCGGACCGTCGTCAATAGCCCGTTGTGTTGCTCTAGTACGACGTTAACTAAAATTACCATTACCTTACCATTGTCTTTCCCTTAAGTGATTGATCCCGGACCGTCGTCAATAGCCCGTTGTGTTGCTCTAGTACGACGTTAACTAAAATTACCATTACCATTACCCGGACCGTCGTCAATAGCCCGTTGTGTTGCTCTAGTACGACGTTAACTAAAATTACGATTACCTTACCATTGTCTTTCCCTTAAGTGATTGATCCCGGACCGTCGTCAATAGCCCGTTGTGTTGCTCTAGTATGACGTTAACTAAAATTACCATTACCTTACCATTGTCTTTCCCTTAAGTGATTGATCCCGGACCGTCGTCAATAGCCCGTTGTGTTACTCTAGTACGAGGTTAATTTAAAATTACCAAATTACTATCATGAATTTGAACCATGGTCAGATGATAAGATCCAACACCCGAGGAGCCGAAATTGCTCCGGAGATATCTAATGCAAGAGATTGGGAGAAATATCATGAGTATCTGTGCTCATATACTTCATCTATTTCTTCAGAAGATCGATGTTGGGATAGCTGATAAGACATTAGTAGACATTACAGCATTGTAATGTACGATCCGTTTCAGGTAGGTAGGTAGTTTAATTAACGTCGTACTGGAGCAATACAAAGGGCTATTGACGACAGTCCGGGATCAATCCCCAATGATCTGTCGCAGAAAAACGGGAAAAAATTACTGTATCTGTCGTTTGTTATCAAGTTGTTCCTTACAGCACTGCTACTGTATTCTCTGAAACAAAAGCCCCGATGAGTGAAAGTTGCCGATCATGTGATTATTGAAGTTGGTTCAGGGAATCCCTCAACCAGTTTCCACGGAGAATGAGTGTTCTCAAACCTGCTTTAAAAAGTAAAACGAACGAAGAAATCGATGCTCCTCACATCGAGGGAAAATACTCTTAAATAAAATTAAAACGGCTAACACTACATGAATTTGAATTTACTGTTTTAAAATATTTTCTTTGCACATTGGAAGCGCACTTTTTGGAACTACAGGGGGTCCCAAAAAGAATTATTAAAAAAAAAAAAAGAATACGCCAACAGCAAAACTAGTTGCAACAATAGATGGAATAACTCAAAATGTTTTATCTACTCAGTAAAGTTCCACATTTGATCTTTTCGTAGCACGAAGAGTATCAAGACGATATTCCAATTTTATCCACAAACGTTTCAGCGTGCTAACATCAACAGTAACTACAGCTGTGTTTGGATCTTATTGTTACAATTCTACGTCACTGTTAACTTTTGTTCGGTACACAGCATCTTTTACATAACCCCAAAAGAAAAAGTCAAATGGAGTAATGACAGGAGACCAGGGCGGCCATGCTATGGGGCCATATCTGCCAGTCCAACGCTGTGGGAATGAATTAATCAGCGACTCAAGGACTATCAATCCCCAATGTTGTTGTAACTAGTTTTGCTGTAGGTCTATTCTTTTTTTTTATTATAAATTTTTGAAGCTGTACTGTTCTTTTTGGGACACCTTGTATCTTGATACCACGTTTGGTTCTGAAATCAATTTCGTAATTTTCCTCTTAGTTTTATGAAAATGTTTTTGGGTATTGTTAATGTTGCAAATATTTAGAAAATGTAAACACAAGGGAAGGAAATCGGAGTACAAAGTATGTAACATAAATGAAAACTTTCTTTGCAGTGTGTCCATACTACTTGGTACCTATCAGCGGATTTCCAGCTGTACGTGTTCACAATCGGGTTACTCTTTGCGCTGTACAGGTAAGTTTATTCGCACTTGTTATAGAGCTATAAAAGTTATTGTTATGAGAAGGCATCGAGGTTATAGAATACTTAACTATAGGGTGAGCAACGAAAAAGCAGCCATTCTCTATATTGTTATTGTCTTCTGCGATAGATGTGTCAATCCGAGTAGCGTTTATCTTAAATTTATTTTTATTGAGGTTCACAGTTGGTCTTTTTTTACACAACATAAATTCAATTATCATGAACAATGTGTGTGCTGAGATATTTGGTACGCGAATTCGCCTTTAAAGCAAAAGTTCTTTTTATTAAAACATGCGCCTTTTTGTTGTAATAGGATTTTCTTTTTCACACTAGTTTCATATATTGTTACACGAGTTCTAATTTGACCACGATGGGCAATATCTAATACTAACCACTGCGTGAATAGTATTAGATATTGGTAGCCCTGCGATGCCCTTGACAGTTGCTTTTGTGGGGTTATTGGCTTGCTTCGCAAATCAAGTGGGAATTCGTAGCCTATTGGATAACAGCCATCCCGGATTCCCATTTGGTATGCGAATTTGTAGCCTATTGGAAAACAGCTATAACGGAGTTGCCCGCGACAGTTCTTTTCGTGAGAGTCACATTGTCCGCGGTGTTTGTTTGCGTCGCAAACCAAAAAATATAAATATTTAACTGTAAGTTATTTATCAAAAGAAAATCAAACGTGTAAGGTATGTATCTGGTGTAAAAATTTTCTCAGTTTTCAAATTCGTTAAAATTTTTATTTTATCTTTAACGATCGCTGAGATAGAAGAAGCACTGATGAACGCCAGTGATAACTTTAATAATTTCTTTTGTTTCACTCGAATCCGTTTATCAGGACATAAAAATGAATGAGAATCTCGAATTAAACGAAGGTCATTCGAATCTGTCCGCTTCCATTAGAGACGGAAGGTTTAAAAAAAAAAAAAAAAAAAAAAAAAAAAACATGGTTCCATCAATAGCGACGTGAGGGAGAAAAGTCTAAATTTTTATGCTTCTTCATTTCCGAAAGAAGAAAGAACGGTGAAAAATCTATTAGATTCATTTTAAAATATTCTAGATTGAATTTTAAAATTCACCGCGACCCAAAGATTGCAAAAAATTCGGACTACCGGTGTGCTAAATCCCATTCTGTAAGTGCTATAGATTCGTCAGGACTTTGCGGGGAGAAAACAAAATTTCATTTTGTAATAGTAGAGATAATTAATTACAGTTACTGAAGTACAGTTTATAAGCAAATTCATTTATGTAGTAATAGTATCACTGTTTCTTTTTCAGGAATCCAAAGCTGGGTCTTGCTTTGATCTGTTCGGTTGTTATTTTGTGTAACGTTGTGATTGGAGTTGTCACTCATCTGAAGAATTTACCTCCGACCATTCTGATAGCTTCTGGAAACGCAGCGTAAGTGTGTTCGATTCCAGTGCTCCTGTTTATGACTTGCAATCGAAATTTAAGTGAAACTTTGCTGTTTTAAAGGGGACAGTTTGGGAATTTTATCAAGACTTTTGTGTCAAAAAAAGTATTTTATCTTAATAAGTATCCATTCCATCGTGGGTAAAAAATCGTGATAGCTATACTATCCTTTTATCTTCTTCAAAGTCTTAATGTCTTAATGTCTGAATATTGATATCTAGCTAATTTTTACTCACAGTTTAATCCACATTAGCATAAAAGAAAACAAATAACGAATGCTGCAAAATACGAAGTTAGTTAATGGGTTAAAGGCAAATTAAAGCATCAGTAATAAAATTATCGCTTCTTTGAAAAGAGAAATAACTGATATAAGCAAAACATTGAGGGCAAAAATTATTAGTTCACTTCTCTGAAATTAAATACATTTCATTACCTAAGAGTGTAATAGGTATGTGTGTGATGCCAGTTTCATTACAAACTAAAAAATTATCCCATTCATTATGCATAGAATATAAAGGAATATGTAGGACTATATGAAATAAGGTTATGTTATAGTATTTATTTTACAGTTTTAGTTTTAGTAATTTTGTTACTCGGGATTTAACTTTTATTTGTAGTATTCAAGAATTTTATTTTTATAATTTACATACGCGCGCGCTAAGAGAAAGATAGTTCAATTGTATTGATTCCTTTTCTAGATGTTTTCGAACAAAACATTTTTTAATCGCAAAATTTTAAAATTACGTAAAATATTTTTTCTATGAAACGAACAGCTATTTTCATATGTTGACTTAAAATTAATTTAATTATTCTTTTTTATTTCCATATTATTAAATTAAGTAGATTATGTTTCTGCAAAGCCCACCGGTCTAGTGGTCAAGGTGTTGGCCTATGGTTCGGAAGGTTCCTGGTTCGAATCCGGGGTCAGGGCATGGATGTCCTTTGTTAGGGGCAATGATGGACCTCTCACTGGGTGCCCTTTCACAAGTGATCATCACTTCCTGCCTTGTAGTGGACAAGGACAAGTCCTTAGTGCCCGCCATCGGAAGTACTGACATCTCTTCCGGCCTTGTAGTAGCCAAGGAAACAGTCCCCAGTGCTCGCCATTGGAAAAAAAAAATGTTTCTAAAAAGAATTTTCTTTTCTCTGGAAATTACATTTAGCTCTGCGATCCTAACAATTTTGCTTTGAACATATTTTTAAGTGTTACGCTTTTATTTTTTTTTATTCTACAAAAAAACAATGAAGTTGCAATTCTTTGTATTTATGCTGAGTTACAGTTCACAGAAAAAAGAAAAACCTAAAATAGTGGACTTTGATTCCCTTTAAATTAAGTGTGAGTTCCGAGAGTTTCAGTACTGAATTCACTACAGAAAGACTCATAATCCGATCGGAATTATACTGCGTCTTAATCTATCAACAAAAAAAATTGTAATTTTTATTCCATAATAATTTTCCAGAGAAACTACACAATTCTAATTTTTAGAGTATAACATTTCTTTTACCTTCGGCGGGAAATTCAAGTGTATTAAAATTGTTAATAGATTTTATCATGAAGAAACTTTTGCATGCATTAATTTCTAATTCTGTTATTACTGTATGCTTATAGAAAAATAGAAGAAACGGTAAGCTCAATTTACATGCAGACCTACACACACGCAGGCTCGTACTACGTTGGCATTGTCGCCGGCTATTTGATTCTCAAGTATAAAGACATAAAGTTTACCAAGGTAGGTTAACAACTTTCTCCTGTGTGTCTATCTTTATTAGTGTACACTAAGCGATATTTCATTCAGAGTACACACCGGTCAGGGAAAATTACGCATTTTCACCTAAAATCGTCTGAATGACCTGGAAAATTCTGGTGTTTCAGACGCTTTGAGGAAAAGTAGCCAATAAAATTCGTACACAGTTTCGTATCACTTTATTTTATGAATAGAATTTTTCACATGATTTCAAAAGAAACAGCTAATATTGAACAGGTAAATAATTTTGTTTCATCCACTGTCTTAAATTGAAGAATTTAATGTTTGTGATACCTTAAATCTCAAATTGATTTAAGTAAAAAATGTTGGATTATTTGAATAAGTTATTGTAATACAAAATTACCTACGATTCGTGTATTAATTTTTAGCGTACAACTCTTAAATTGGTTTTTGTTATTGGCTATTAAATGCTGTGGGGAAATATGACGGTTCGCTACACAAGTTATTTCTTGGTTTTCACCTTAAAAATGTCGTGAATTCCTCAAGTATGATCTGGAATTTTGTAAATATTTGTCTGGAAAACCTGGAAAAGTCGGGAAATTTATTTCTAAAATAAGCCGATCAACCGGTAAAGTGGTTAAGGTGTTAGCCTCTAGATCGGAAGGTCCCCGGTTCGAATCCGGGTTCGGGCATGGATGTTTGTAAGCGTATACCAGATCACAGGTGTTGCTTCGTCATCTGAACATGGTTCAAAACTACGAAGTATAAATTGTTAAGAGCAATGATGGTCCTCCCACTGGGTGCTCCTACACAAGTTGCCATCACTTTCGGCCTTGTAGTGGCCAATGACTTAAGTCAAATGAGCCCGCCATTAGAAAAAAAAAATTATGTAAATATTTTGCCATGTACACATATATTTTGAACTATCTTTACATTTTATCCTGTTCTGATAATGGAAAATATTTTACATTCTTGTTATCTAAATACTGTCGGTCTTCCACGAGAACTGCTCTCGATACTAAGTAAGTAATTTCTATAGCTGGTCGCTATAGAAACAGGACTCGTTCCTTTTGATTAGGCTTAACTCTCGGGGATGACATTATTTCAGTTTGGTCTTTGAAAACGTTGGCAACGGAAAATGGTAGTTTACAAGTGTATATTCTCTATTACAGGTATGAATCTTAACAAAAATATTTCCAAATTGTCCTGTAAGAAACTTTACGTTTCTTCAATCATCTCAATGGGAGTAAAACCCCGTTTCTACATCAAAAAGGGGAAGACATACACTAACCCTACAATAATGGACCGGACTGCAAGATGTGATGGTACAAGGGAAATAATACATGCTTTAATAGGGGCATGGTCCCTCGTGTAATGCAATTACACTAGCAACCCTTCTAGGTATACTTTCAACAAGATCTTGATACACAGCTATGGGTATGTGTGCCCATTCCTGCTGCAAGAATGTCGCCAGTTCAGATCTTGATTTCGGACGTGGTTACCTGGTCCGTTCTAACGCGTCCCACAAATGTTCTATGGGGTTTAGGTCGGGACTCTGAGCAGGCCAGGGAAGACGTTTTACATTCATATCTCGATACCACTGCTTGACAAAGGCTGCAACGTGAAACGGAACGTTGTCGTCCTGAAAGTACCATTCGTCTATTCCATACAATTGCCAGAGCGTAGTAAGAACCCGATTGTCCAAAATGTTCATGTAGGCGTCAGCGTTCAATTGACCACGAACAACATGGAAATGTCCCAGGCCGTATCACGAAAAACACGCCCTAACAAGTAGTAGGATTGTATGCAAATACGCTGGTCCATTATTGTAGGGTAATGTATTTCTAAAGCAGTTGTTGTAGTAGACAGACATTTTTAGTTGTTCCGTTCTCCTACCGTGACATAAGACTAATCATGAGCCGCGGTAGCTCAGTCAGTAGAGCGTCGGGCTCGCATCAGAAGGGTTGTGGGTTCTGTCCTCGGCGGAGCCTGCAATTCTGATGATTGCGAGATCGGCGCTTCGACCTGGCTAAAGACCGTCGTGTTCACTAATGGTGACTGGGGCACGTTAAATAGGCCGTGGTCACAAAGTCCCCCATGTTCCCATACCAAATCAATACCTCTGGGGGTACCTGATCAGGGGGTTATCGACCTCTGATTGGGATCTAAATTACGATATGTGTGAGTGAATGGATGTATGAAAGGGACCTTCCTGTAAAACATATATGTCATGTATGTCGAGCTAAGTCGAACTTCCTCCCAATGGGGCTCAATAACATGGAAGGCGCACCCCCCTCGCCTCTTGCCGTCTTTGACGGGCCTGACACTCCTCCGGTCTGCCAGTGTAGGCATAAGAAACAACAACAACAGACTAATCATAATTTTCAAATTCGTCGTGAAAAAAGACAATTTTCTTTCATTTGCGTCCCAGTTTTGAGAGTTAAATAGGTTTTGAATATGATACAACTGAAATACTGGGTAACAGGTACAGGAGTAGAGAATATGATTTTTCTCACGAAACTTTCCGGAGTGTGGTCACTAATTGTTATTTTTTTTTCAGACGTGGAACTGCATAGGTTGGTGCTGCTCCATTTTCCTCTGCATGACATCACTGTACGGGTTGCACAGGTGGTCGATCGGGGACCCACACGGGCCACTGCTGACGTCCCTCTTCGCCGCGGTGCACAGAACCCTGTTCACCACTGGCGTGGCGTGGGTGGTTTTCGCTTCCGCCACTGGACATGGGGGTAAGTGCGTGGAGTGGAAAGTAGGGATGCAACAACGACAACAAAACATCGATGTTCAAAATTAAAACATCGATGTTAATAATACATCGTCCACAAACCTTCGATGTTTTGAAACAGCGTATTTAAACTCACCCCCCCCCCATTTCCTAAAACTGGTTTAGTAACCTCAAACAGTAATGTTTACCCGGGGGTGGGGAGGGGGAGATTTAATTTGTCATTTGCTGTGTTAATTAATTTATAATCAAGATTTTTTAAACTGTAAAAATAAAGTCAAAAAATTTAACAAGAACAATAACAAATCTTATATTTTCATATTGCAGGCCTCGAAATAGATTTTTTAATACAGGTGCACAAGGTGCACCTAAGTTTTTAAATTAGGTGCACAGGTTATATTTTAGGTGCACATTTAAAAAAACGTAATATAAGAGCATTGATATAATGTAAACTACTTTATTAGTTGGGTATGTTTGGATAGGTTATATAGTATAATAGATATAGTAAGTAAAAATATTTAAACATCTAAATTCTCCCTTCTCGGGCACACGGCTGTCACGGCAGTCGCTTCAACAGAGTTATCTGGAAAATGTTTCGATCATCGGAAAGTTCTAGTGGCATGGCACAAGTAAATCTTCCTCCTGTTATCCTTAATCTAAACCCTTTACGGCCCAGTGATTTTGTTTTCGCATAGTGTGTATTTAGAAATTTCAATTACGTTCCTTTGGAGCGAGATAGGTTTGTTTAGCATTAATAGTTTGTTAAAGCATCAAAATAACATAAAACATTCCCTCCCCTTTTTTAACGTTAGGTGCACGGCATGCACCTAGCTGGAAAAAATTAGGTGCACAATTTTATTTTCATGTGCACAGTGTGCACCGGGTATTTCGAGCCCTATCATATTGAATAGTATAAAAGAAAATAATATTTACAACAATCTGACATAGGTACTATTAAATAAGTATAATTACGTAGGCACATAACAAAAATTATTGTTAGTTATTATTAATTATTTATAAAGTTAGAGAAACTTAACAAACTTATTTTTTATTTGCTGTAAATAAAAAAATATTGGGGCCTATATTTATTATATGCCGAATATTTATATTTATAGTTTGTACAAAAAGAAGTTTGTTAACTTTCTCCACCTTGAGGCGACTTTTTTTTCACTAACTATCCCAACACATCATGATGTGACATCAGCTCCAATACATCGATGTTTTTATAAAACATCGATTTATTTAACATCGGTGTATTGGGATCGATGTTTATACTTGTCGATGTTTTTACGTTGTCGATGTTTTATTTTTAAATGAAAAAAGTACCGTTATAAAAATTTAAAAAATAACCAAGTAGCATAATTTTCATAATCATCAAATTGAACATACTTTTAGACCAAAGTGACCAAAGGTGAAGGGTCTGAAAAGTAGGGATACGACATCGATGTCGCTGTTTTCAAAACATTGATGTTTTATAAAAAAATCATCGATGTATTGGAGCTGATGTCACACCACTAGTTGCTAAACCAGTTGTAAGAAATGGGGTAAAACGTTTAAAGGCACTGAATTTTAAAAACATCGAAAGTTTGGGGGCGATGCATTATCAACAAAGATGTTTCAAATTTGAAAATCGATGTTTTGCTGTCGATGTAGCATCACTAGGTGATAAACCAGTTATAAGAAATGGGGGAAAAAGTTTGAATTCACTGAATTTTTAAAACATTGATAGTTTGGGGGCGATGCATTATCAACATTGATGTTTTGCTGTCGATGTTGCATCCTTAGTTGCTAAACCAGTTTTAAGAAATGGGGGGGAAAAAGTTTAAATACACTGAATTTTAAAAACATCGATGTTTTTGGAACGATGTTTTATCAACATCGATGTTTTAATTTTGAACATCGATGTTTTGCTGTCGATGTCGCATCCCTAATTCCTAGTGGAAAGGTTTCGTTCAGTTGGTTCGCAAAAGCTCGATTCTTTCATATTGGTAAGTCTTAGGCTTGGGTGCAAATATTTTTTCTTCTTCTGCAGGATGGGTCAACAAGTTTCTGTCGTCCCCGGTGTGGGTGCCCTTCGGTCGGCTGAGTTTTCTCGTCTATCTTCTGCACGGTTTTGTGATCTGGGTGAGATTGGGATCTGCTCGTGAGAGGACTTTCTACAGTCATTACAACATAGTGAGTAGTGCAGTTAAATCTATTGGTCATCATTTTTCACGTCTGTTATATATCTCTTGAATGAATGTAATGAGTGTTCTGATGTACCTTGGCTCGATGATCAGATGCCGAACAAAGTATGTTTTGTATTCTGTAGTTTAGCGATATATTTATTAGAAATGCAATTCATATGCATATTAGGCCCTGTGCACACATCCGATTTTTGAACGTGCGGCGCTGCTGCGTTGCCGCTGCGACGACGAAGCCCAACTATGCACACATTCGGTTTTTCAAGGTGTGGCGCCGCTGCCGTAACGTAAGTGCGGTCTGAGATACATTAGATCTAATGGAGTAGTGTAAACATGCCTCCAGCGCCGCAGCGGCGACGCACGTCCAACTTAAGTGCAATTTGTATCGCAGTACCACCCGCCGCCGCACACGCGTCTCCGGTTTGAAGTACTTTGTTTTCATGAATGAATGGAATATAAATGATAATAAATAAATTGTTGTATGCAGTAAAACGTCTATTTTGTTTCAAAATATTATTTTTTTCACACCAAATAAGCGAAATAAACACGTTTTCGTCGATAGTTTTACGTCCGAAATGGCGCGAAATGAGTGCTTGCGTCATTTCACGGTAATGCGTAATTGGGCTTCGGTGCCTTAGCGGCGCTGCACTTTAAATAATCGCATGTGTGCATAGGGCCATAACCGTGAACTGACGCAAGTACTCATTTCGCGTCATTTCCGCTGTAAAACTATCGAAGAAAACGTGTTTATTTTGCTTACTTGGTGCACAAAAAAAAAATTTTTTTGAAAAAATATACACGTTATTGGATACATCCATTTATTGATCTCACCGCTCATTTGAAAACAAGGTACTTGAGACCGGAAAAGCGTGTGCGGCGAGCTGCGGCGCCGTGGGAAACTGCGGTAGAAATTGCACGCAAGTTGGAGGTGCGTCTCCGCAGTGGCGCCGGAGGTGTGTATGCACAACTCTATTTGATCTATTGTATCTTAGACCGCACTTGCGTTGCCGCAGCGGCGCCGTACGTTGAAAAACCAAATGTGTGCACCGAGTCTTAGTGTTATCCCCGAATGATATTGTTGTAGATTCTCCATTTTTTACGAATTGAGAAGCGGCAATTTTACAGGAATCGAACTTAAACATTCACAATCCCTCAAACCCAAAACCGACTTTTGTAATAGTCATCTTTTGTAGTTCTGTCATATGAACAGGAGATCGATGTGTGTTAAATTTATCAGATGAAATGCCATGTAATTTGATTTACGTCTAAAGTTGGATGTTAAAATCATAAAAATGTCGAAATACCGCAAAAAATTTGTTTTCCAGACACTTAAATGATGTTGGCATTCTTCTACGATGGAGAAAAAGTGATATTTCAGGTCACTTTTTACAATAATGCAACATTTTCATATAAAGCAATTTCTGTGTATTTCAAAGTAAGATAAAGTAAGAAAAGTCTAAAAAACACGTCAAAAGTCACATATTTATTACAATTTCTAAAAACATCCAAAGTAAATAATTGAAATTTCGATAAAGTAATCTTAAGAGTCTAATACACATTTGAACCTGAGATTTTTATGGGTACTTGAATATTTTTGTAAAATAATACTGAAAATTTTAGAAATTAAAATTTTTTTAAAGTTATATCAGCCTAAAAACACCGTGAACAACAAAGTAGCTGGTTAAGATATCTCTAGCTATCTAATGAATCTATAGTAAAATATAAAATGCGTATGATAAAAGGTACATTAAGTATAATTCCTTTTAACATGCGAAGCAATAGAGATGGCAGTCAATTCCAGGTTACCTTTCAGAAAACATTGTTTACCAATATTTATTTTTTAAAAGTTTCAGTAACATTTTGAACTAAGTTGTTTCAACTAAATATATTTTACTTGTTTTTTCCTTCGAATTCTATTTCGAAAAAAAATATTCTTTTACTGACTGTCTGTTTTCTCACCCAGCTCTACGATTACATCGGGAATACGGTAACAACTATATTTTTGAGTGTACCGGTCTACTTACTGCTGGAAGCTCCGTTGGCTAACTTGGAGAGATTATGTTTTTCAAGGGCACGACCACCTGCAGGGAACTCGGTGGATGAAAAAAAGAGCGGACACCTTTCCGGGAACGTCGTCCATTTCGCCAAAAATTTCGCCAAAGCGAAAGGAGAGAATTCAGACCCTACTTCCGTCGAGCTGAAAGCTGTCAAAAGTCTGGACTTGGTGCAGAACACGGCAGTTTTGGTGGATGCAAATAATGGGAAATTGTCATAGTCCGCACTTTCAGTTCTCAATCTAATGGGCCTCATCTTATGTGTTTACTTCATTTCACTAAGCCATATTTTGTTTATCTTATGTTCATTGCTTTTGCATAAAATAGTGAGGAAGATCTCCTTTTATTTAATTATAGTATCTCTTTACTGGGTGTATATACAATGCGATCGATATGGCAACTTCAAAGTGTATTACGTAGATTGTACAAGGGTTGTTCAAATGAAAAGGTACGAAACGACACTGTGGGTATAAATGAAGACTATATTCAAAGTATACACCATAGGACTGAGCACAACGATCCCATTGATTAACGAGCCAAAGGATTCCTTGTTTCCAGAATTCCTGTGGCCTTGACGAGACCCAGTCCATCACAGCGTCCTGGAGTTCATCGTCCGAGTTGAAGCGCTTCCCTTTCAGATGTTTTTCAGGGGACCAAACACTGCGCGCACACCTTCCGATAACGCAACCTGTTGTGAACAATTGTCCACACTGTTCCAACGCTGACATCCACCTTCACCGCCAACATTCGCAATGTGACACGCCGATCACTTCTCACTAGGTCGTCCACCTTGTCGATGAGATCGGCCGTGATGACTGTGTTTGCCTGACCTGGTCTCGGGTCATCAACCAAACTCTCACGGCCTGCACAAAAACGGGCACTCCATTTTCTCACTGACTTGTAGGACACAGTCTTCCCCGTATACGGTCACCATCCGGCGATGAATAACGGCCGGTTTAAAACCTTCGGCTGTCAGAAATCGGATAACGCATCGCTGCTCCTCAATCGTCGAATTTTGCAATGTGAACTAGAGATGCGACATCGACAGCAAAACATCGATGCTGATAATACATCGTCCCCAAAACATCGATGTTTTTAAAATTCAGTGTATTTAAACTTTTTCCCCCCATTTCTTAAAACTGGTTTAGCAACTAGTGATGCGACATCGGCTCCTATACATCGATGTTTTTTTTTAACATCAATGTTTTGAAAACATTGACATCGATGTCGCATCCCTAGTTTTTAAACCCTTCACCCTTGGTCACTTTGGTATAAAAGTATGTTCAATTTGCTGATTATAAAAATGATGCTACTTGGTTATTTTTTAAATTTTTATAACGGTACTTTTTTCATTTAAAAATAAAACATCGACAAGTATAAACATCGATGTTACAGAAACATCGACCCCAATACATCGATGTTAAATACATCAAAATCGATGTTAAATACATCAAAATCGATGTTTTGAAAACATCGACATCGATGTCGCATCCCTAATGTGAACGCCATCCTGTCCTCTTAAGCACTGCCGCGTCAATTGGATGGCGTTCTTTATAAGAGCCTCTGCTCTCTCCTGCGCATGCGGGCCCCCGCGCGTGCTCCGAACCACGCCGGAGATTCCAATCGCATCCCTAGATGTCTCGCTACGTTATCCCGTAGCGGCATAGGCAAATATGTTAACGGTTACGTTGTTACGACGTTTCGTACCTTTTCATTTGAACACCCCTTGTAACATTGTTTTGAAGCAGTGTTCAGTGTTGAAAATGGTAGTAACTGCATACTGTGTTCAGAATGGGTACTTGTAGGAGAACTACACATCTCACCCCGGCAAGAAAAGGGACCCAACTAAAAATTGCAGCATTTGAGAAAAATCAATTTAAAAAGGCTATTATAAAACCTATATTGAAATAGTAAAAGCTTTTAATTTTCAGGTAAATATTTATGTCTTTAAATTATATTCTTTTCTATAGAATAGTAATATAACACGCTGGGGCACCTGATGCATACTTTTCGATGACATAACATCAAAATTTTTATTTTTTTGACTTGTGTCACTTTTCTTGCCGCGGTGCGACATGTTGGTCTGCGCGACTTTTAGATTGTACTACATAACATGGTTTTATATTGCTCGGTTTCAAGTTTCATAACATGTTTTGGGGTGAACACAGTTTATGAGATAATTAACACCACAAACTTTAATTACAAATTTTCTAGGTATTTTAAAGCTAACTAGGTAAACAGTTTGGAATGAAGTAGTAAGAGAATTGCATAGAAAAGACATATTTTTTTCAAGTAGGCTTTTAAAATACACATAATGATAGAATTTTAAGACTTTTTTTTCAATAAGTTTAGATTTTAGAAGGTTAAGATACATTTATATATATAATTCTCTTACGTGGCACGCAAAGAAGACGTTATTTGTTATCGCGTTTTGGCAACACTGTACGATTGTTTGTTTACCACGAAGTCTCGCTCATCAATTGAACTTATAGCTTTATCGGATAAAATTTTATTGAAAAAAAAATTAATCTTGTCGAATTGTTGCAGCTTATAAACGACATGCTGGGTGTTCAATTTCCAAAGCAGTGCTCACATTTCGAGTCAAAATTTGCTCAAAATTTTAATTTGAATTCCAAATTGCTCGAGTTCTGATTCTAGAGGTACTGCATAATTTTTCTGTTGTACAACAAATTTATTTAAAAAAAATATTTTTCTCTCTGGGATATCATTTTTTGAAAAAAATGTCTTTATTGATGCCAGCAAGGTTCACGCAACGAACCAACGAGGATTGCAAAGTAATCCACCGGGGGTCGGCGAGCGTCAGCGAGAGCGAGTGGGGGGCGGGCCCCCTAGTACATAAATATTATAGAACTCAAAGTTTTGTCAAAAAAATTTTCCCCCTTCTGCTATTTATATAGAATTGTCCAAATGGTGTTATGATAACTAAGATCATTAATAATTTTATGGAACCATGCCTTTGGATCAGAAAAAGGTTTAAATCGTGTATAAATGTTGATACAATTATTTTACAAGTGGTTGTATATGCATAAAAAAGTGCAAATTAATTACTAGAATTGTGGCTAGAACAAAGGTTTAATATGCATCTATTGATTTGTTGAAAGAAAAACAGTTAATTCTTAATAGGTAAATTTGTATCGCGCTCGCGCGCGAAGTAGATTTTGGTCTGCGAATCCAGAGAGTTGTGGTTTGCATACAAAGGTGAGTATTACCGCGTATAATATCAAAAGGACTTAAAATCGGACTTTATTTTTAAGATTTGTATCCTAACCGAATTTTTATGAGAAAATTTAAAAACAAATCCCGTATTTTTTTTATATCAAAATTTAGTAAGATCCATTAAAAATTAAATTAACTCTCTTCCCAATTTATATACATTTTCTTTTGAAAGTATTTCCATGAGAAATGCTGATAATGATAATCATTGTTACTTGCACCTCAAATCACCCTGCAAGTAAATGACGAGTTTAAAGTAACGGAATTCACGACTTTCAACTATCTATGATTATGACACATCTACATTTTTCTAATTTGCAATCAGGAATGATAGGATATTTAATTATTTAAACGAAGCAGAAATCCCTGAACCATGCATTCGAAAGAATTCTCATCAATTCTGAAATATATTTTCAGAAATTGCAGACTTCTAAATTTTTTTAGGTACAAAAGATTCTTTTACGCAGAATATACGAAAGTATGCATTTTAAATATATACGTGTTCGTTGTTTCAAAACAAGTTTTAAGTATTGCAAATTGATATTTATTAAAAAAGGTTGTTAGAGTTTACACAAGTTACTACAACGCAACAGCCAAGTCTATGTATACAATTTCGAATAAACAATTTCCCATAAATAAAAAGTATAATTATATTCAACAAACGAAAGATGGAAATTTGAAACAAAGTTGAACGAATCCCAAATAAATTAATATTTAGAAGATAAACATATTCTTTTTTTGCTTATTTTCTCAACTTGGCTATTACTAACTTTTAATGTATTTCTTTGATATTCTCGCTGCTTATTTAACAGGAGATTCTTCATTTCTTGAGATTCAAATTTTGCATGCAGTTTCTTGTACTGACAATACAATTTATTCTTCTCTCTTAGCAGAATTTCATTTTGACTTTTCATCGATTTCACCTCTGCTTGCAGCCGATCGTTTGAATTTTCCATCATTTCAAGATTCGCTTTTAAACTCTTAAGACTTCCACTCTGTTCGTTCGCTGTGATTTTCACTTTAGACAGCTCTGATGTTAGAACTGCTTTGTCTTTAGCCTTTTCTTTGAGTTGTTTTCTCAAAAGCCCCATTTTACGTCCACAGTCACTCATTTTCATCGTTAAGTTACGGATTCTTTTATCGCGTATCGCTAGTTGGCTCTTGCAGTGTTCGATAACTTTCTTTTGTTCTGCCATTTCAGTTTGTTGCGATACTTCTAACCACTTCTGCTGCGCCATTTGCAATTTCTGTTGCGTTTCGTGTGTTCTGAGCTCTTTATTAAGTTCTTCCATCTTTTCCATAAGCGAATCTGATCTGTGTTGAAGCGAAAGAAAACGACCTTGATCGTTTGCTAAAAGTTCTTCGAAAATATCAGCCTTCCTGGAGGCGAACTCTTTGCTTTCCTGTAAAGAATTCAACTTGAGCTTCATGTTTTCCAGAATAGTATCTTTCGCTTCGTTTTCTAGAAAAATGGTGTTCCGTTTTTCGATCTCTTTTTCAAGACCTTCTTGGAGCTCTTGAATCTCGCAATTTTTCGAATATAGATCAAGTACTAATTGATCAATGGTCGAGTTCAAGGATTTCTGATTCGAAATATCGTCTTGTATACCTTCTCGATATTCTTTTTCTTTCTCGAGTTGGTGTTTTAAATCGTCCAAACGATTATTGCTGTTTTTGATAATTTTTTTAAAGTTATCTCTATCCTTATCAGACAACTTCAGTTCTGTTGACAAAACGTTTACTTTATTGTTTAATTTTGCAATTACCTCCTCATATTTTTCTCGAGATGCAAGTTTGTTAAACGTCGAATTCACCGTAACTGAATTCTTTTCAGAACATGTTTTGCACATATTCAAGCCATACTTGACATCTTTTGTGTGTTCTTCGGTTACAACTCCGATATCTCTGCGATTTCCAGAATTCTGTGTGAGGGTTTTCTTTAAAAAATTGTCATATTCCTTTTCAACATTTTTTAAACTTTTATTGTTTTCTTTTATCTTGTCTATTTCCTTGATCAGAACTTGTTCTTTTCTCATGAGCTCGTCCAATTTCTTTTTCATTCCACATAATTGAACAGTTAATTTTTCTTTTTCTTCATCTTTCCGTTTTTTTATTTCATTCGTTTTTTCTTTGTCCTTCGATATCTCCGCCATCAAATGCAATATTTTGTGAGTTTTCCTTTCACTTTCTCTATAAATTGAACGAAAGTAATTCAATAGCAGTCTGAATTCAGTTTGTAGATTATTCAATTTCAACTCATTTTCTTTAGCGTCGATCACTTCAATAAAACGATTGTGAACTGCTTGAAACTGCTGTTTGCTAATAAAATCATCGCTACTCATGTTTATTCTAAATATTTTAGATCCAAACAAAAATGACAGCTCTGAAATACGAAGATTATTCTTAAATAAAAATCCTTTTACATAAAGTTTACAAATATGCCAATTCAATAAACGCAAGTCACATTTGTGCTTCTTTAAAACCAACGATTTTTTAAAAAATTGTGTTGTTGTGTGCTGATAGGTGCTCCATCTGATCAATCTTGTTGCGCTAGTCTTGTAGACAAATTAAGTAGAATAAAGATTTTATAAAAGCAGAAATTATGAATACGAATCTCAAACGCTTAGCTCTGGCGCCGTTAAGTTTGCAGTTTATTCTGTGTGGAATTTCTAGATCAACGTAACAATATTCAGCTCGTTTCGTCGTTCTGTTAGAACCAGATATGTAAATTTAACATAGAAAAATTCGCTAGAGAGTAATCAGCACGAAAGTTAAAAAGTTATCACGAGCCGAGTGAACAGAAGAGGAAAAAACGAAAGCACATATGAAGCAGACAGAGCTCTAAAAGCTGATCGACGACGCAGGTTGATAGGTAAGTAGTCATCGACCTTAAAATGAAATAGACAGAGCATGGGCCCGCAGCTTCATGTAATGCTTTCCAGTTCTCGGTTTCAATATGTGTCACCTGGTTGTGGGTAAAAGCATGAATCCTATATTATTGATTGGTTAAAATGGCAATCTACCGTGATCAAAAACACTAGTCTGCTCTTCCATAGCCAATCGGTGAATTCGATTTGTGATTTACCCTTTTGTGATCTTACGACAGTGACTCCGCCTACATGGTCCGTCTATTTCATTTTAAGGTCGATGTAAGTAGTTGATTGACGTAACACTGGAGGAACACAGCGGGCAATTTATATGGTCCGGGATCAATCCCGAGGGGAAAGATCCGAGGGCAATCCACCACGTAATTTTGAACTGCGGTCAGAGAACGAGGAAAACACCTGAGTTGGCACCCCACTCTCCAAACTACCACGCCAACGTGAGGACATTTGAGACCACGGCAGATTTAACGTGCACCAGACCCCGTGTAATTGACAATCTTTGGTTGGATTTAGTTTTGAAACTCGCAACCCTCCACCAACAGAGGTCCGACTTGGTTTGTCTAAACTTGTTTTACATAAGCTCTCGGGTGAAGCCGGATCACCTTGGGATGGTGTGGAAGTTTGGAGAGCGGGGTGCCAGCTCGGGAGTTGCCTTGTCATCTGACCATGGTTCAAAAATACGTGACGTTGTCCTAGGATCTTTCCCTTAAGGGATTGATCCCGAACCGTCGTCAATAGCTCGCTGTGTTGCTCTAGTATGACGTTAATTAAAATTACCTAACTACGGGGCCGACCAACAGGTCTGGTGGTTAAGATGTTAGCTTATAGATAGGAAAGTTCCTGGCTCGAATCCGGGTCCGGGCATGGGTGTTTGTTAGTGTATGATGTAGAGGCACCTTACATCTGTCGTGGACGAAAGTCCTCACGTTGAGTTGGTGTGGAAGTTTGGAGAGTGGGGAGCCAGCTCATGTGTTGCTTCGTCATCTGACCGTGGTTCAAAACTACGAGGTGTTGTCCTCGGATCTTTCCCTTAAGGGACTGATCCCGGAACGTCGTCAATCGCCCGTTGTATTGCTCTAGTACGACGTTAACTAAAATTACCATTACCTAACAACGGGTGAAGTCAGGTAATAAAGGTAGTGATGAAATAAATGTAGACCCATAGAAAATTTTGTTTCTAAAGGGAAGCATCACAAATTTATGAGAAAAAAATAGAATAATATTATAAACAGATAAAACAGAAAATATAACTTTTGTAAATAAGAATTGTGAGTATCGTGTGGAAAATATACGCACGAAACAATTCTACCTCCTTATTTTTAAATAATTATAAATAGGTGAGGAAGTTCTCGAATTACTAATATTTAGTGCTAAATATATTGTTAACTTCAAGATAGCTTTTAGGAATTGATGCTTTCATTTTTAAAGTTGCAGAATCTTGGGAAAAGAATCAGAAATGGTTAAAGCACAAGAATACCGCATCCATTGTAACGCTACCCACAATCATAGTAATTTGAGTATTACCATGATGTCAGATTTCTTATCACATTACTCCATAACACTAGCACAAATATGTATGTTCAGTCATCTGAGTTGTATGTACAAAAGTATAATCAAACACATGAGAAGGCTTCTGTGATCAATGCATGAAAGAGGGCGAAACGAGAAAAGAAGGGTCATTTTTATTGTTCACATGAGGTCTTTATATGAATGTAAGAGGAATAAAAAGGTCATTCAAACTGGGGTTTCGAACCCTGGTTTTGAAGGCGGTTTCGGCCTTTTTTCATGATGTGAGGATGAAACTTTCCGACTGCTCAACTCTCCCCGACTCGCCGACAGAGGTTTCTAAGAGAAAAAGACGTCATTCAGATGATTCTATTTCGATTTCAAAAAATATTCAACATGTCGCACCCCGGGAAAAAAAGTGACACTACTCAAAATTGCAGAATTTGAGAAACATCAACTTAAGGGATACTATAAAACTTATATTGAAATAGTAGAAGCTTCTTTTAAATTTTAGGTAAGTACTGAGGGTGGTACCTTCTATTATATTCTATAGAATAGTAATATAACACTCTGGCGCTCCTCATACATATTTTTCAATGATATAACATCAAAATGTTTTATTTTTTGACTTGTGTCACTTTTCTTCCCGGGGTGTGATGTGTTTGGTATTGACAGTTATTTCAACAGTTTTATCTACTGTCTGAAGGGTACACACGTAAAATTCCACCTTATGACCTACATACAATCTTCCCAGTGGGACTTCTACGACCTTCTTGACTAATAAAATATTTCCAAAGTATTCTATTCCAAGGAATCGAGAAGTAGAATTTTTCTAAAGGATTTTATTCCAAAGAAAGGAAGGATATAATCGTTCTACAGAATTCTTATCTAAGGAAAGGCCGAGTAGAGTATTTCCAAAGATTCCATTTTAAGAAAACAATTAGTATAATCTTTCTAAAGAATGTGAATTAATAAAATGTTTCCAAAGTATTCTATTCCAAGGAAGCGAGAAGTAGAGTTTTTCTAAAGGATTATATTCCAAAGAAATGAAGGATATAATCCTTCTAAAGAATTCTGATCTAAGGAAATTCCTAGTAGAATATTTCCAAAGAGATTCCATTTTAAGAAAACATCCAGTGTAATCTTTCTAAAGAATGGGAATTAATAAAATATTTCCAAAGTATTCTATTCCAAGGAAGCGAGAAGTAGAGTTTTTCTAAAGGATTATATTCCAAAGAAATGAAGGATATAATCCTTCTACAGAATTCTGATCTAAGGAAAATCCGAGTAGAATATTTCCAAAGATTCCATTTTAAGAAAACATCCAGTGTAATCTTTCTAAAGAATGGGAATTAATAAAATATTTCCAAAGTATTCTATTCCAAGGAAGCGAGAAGTAGAGTTTTTCTAAAGGATTATATTCCAAAGAAATGAAGGATATAATCCTTCTACAGAATTCTGATCTAAGGAAAATCCGAGTAGAATATTTCCAAAGAGATTCCATTTTAAGAAAACATCCAGTGTAATCTTTCTAAAGAATGGGAATTAATAAAATATTTCCAAAGTATTCTATTCCAAGGAAGCGAGAAGTAGAGTTTTTCTAAAGGATTATATTCCAAAGAAATGAAGGATATAATCCTTCTACAGAATTCTGATCTAAGGAAAATCCGAGTAGAATATTTCCAAAGATTCCATTTTAAGAAAACAATCAGTATAATCTTTCTAAAGAATTGGAATTAATAAAATGTTTCCCAAGTATTCTATTCCAAGGAAGCGAGAATTAGAGTCTTTCTAAAGGATTCTATTCCAAAGAAATGAAGGATATAATCCTTCTACAGAATTCTGATCTAAGGAAAATCCGAGTAGAATATTTCCAAAGATTCCATTTTAAGAAAACATCCAGTGTAATCTTTCTAAAGAATGGGAATTAATAAAATATTTCCAAAGTATTCTATTCCAAGGAAGCGAGAAGTAGAGTTTTTCTAAAGGATTATATTCCAAAGAAATGAAGGATATAATCCTTCTACAGAATTCTGATCTAAGGAAAATCCGAGTAGAATATTTCCAAAGATTCCATTTTAAGAAAACAATCAGTATAATCTTTCTAAAGAATTGGAATTAATAAAATGTTTCCCAAGTATTCTATTCCAAGGAAGCGAGAATTAGAGTCTTTCTAAAGGATTCTATTCCAAAGAAATGAAGGATATAATCCTTCTACAGAATTCTGATCTAAGGAAAATCCGAGTAGAATATTTCCAAAGATTCCATTTTAAGAAAACATCCAGTGTAATCTTTCTAAAGGATGGGAATCACTATCCTAGATGGTAAGAAGTTTTCTTTCACACATGATCGAATATTAGGGCCTTCAATCTTTGACTAATAAATTTTCGGCTGTTTTTGCAGATGCTTATCTTATGCGCCCATTACAATTAAACTTTAATGCCGAATTATTTTACTTTAGATCACCAAATGATTAGGTATGGACTTATTTTCCCGAAAGCCCGCTATCTTTTTTAGCTGTCCAAATTAAATTTTGATAAGATAGGGATAATCCTCCGAATTCCTTACCTCTGCTGTAGGTCTGCTTGGCACGACATCTGGAACGACTCCTTTGGGTGGCAGTGCTGGGCTCGGTTTCTTCGGTTCCAAACTCAAGCTTCTACCTAAAGGTTTTTTGAGTACCTTGGATATTTTGGATCGAAGACTCATCTCTTTCTCCTCCTTCGCAATTTTTCCTTGGGATGTGCTTTCCGCACCTAACTTTTGACCAGTGGCAACGTCGATACTTTTAGTGCGTCTGTTTGAAAAGAAAGGAGTACCATAAGTATCAACTCAGGAAGACTGACTGGAGGAGGGAGAAGGGGTAAAGTGCTCTGTGTTTTGGAGATGAGGATTAATTTCGAAAGCATGGAAATGCGATTGTATTCCGTGTTAAGCACTTTTCGAATGCACCGAATACAGTGTACACGTATGATCATAAATTTATAGAGTTCGAAAATTCGAATGTAAGAAAAATACGTTCCCCATGTTAGTTCCTGTTTGGACCAGGTCAAAAGTTCCTTTCATAGGTATAACGATATCACAAAGCTTCTTTTAGTTGAGAATCGGATTACAAGAGTTAAATTAATTATATCTTCCCAGGACCTGATTTGTTTCCACATATTATTCTAAATATTATGCTTAAATTGCACAAATGAAGCATGAACTATGGGATATTCATGTCGTTCTGTGATAAAATCACAATACTTTTTATAGCTCTAGCAAAGTGGCATGACGGTGTTGAACAAAATACAAGGCGTAAAAGAGAAACACGAATTATAAAATACTCTCGGCGGTGTGTATAGTGCTTTTTTTAAACTTTTTTACACACCTTAATTAAAAATGTTTTGATTTGTATATTTTATTTATATTTATGAAACAATTCTTTAAATCATTGAGTATTCAATCAAATATTTAAGGAAAGTTGGTCGATATATACATATACCGCCACAAAATTACCCATGCCTTGTGATATTTTGCAGGAAATAGACATATCATTAAAATCTAACTCCTAAATAATATTTCTGCAATAGGTAATATACCGGAACACATAATGGAAACAAAAATAAAATTCCAATCCTAGAAAAAATGCAAAATTCTGAAAAAAAAAACTTACGTACTTATCTATTCAAACGTATTGAATTTCGACTTCCTGAATATATTGTGAAATAGAATAATGCGACAACCGACAAGAGACTTTTCAACGATATTTACAAAGACGATAAAGATTAATTAACAAAAGAACACATATTTATAATACTTGGGAATCCTCAAATAAGTCCGCAACATCTCGCAGTCAACTCAAATACCCAAACACGGAATTATAAATCAAATTAAAAACGTAAACATTAATTCTGACGTGGACAGATACCAGGTAGCAAAATTAAGTTTAAATTACTTTTACATCAAAGGAAGAAATAAAAAGTAAGTTCAAACATAAATATTACAATTTAATTCCTTATTTTGTATAGAAATTGAATTGACCTCGACTATTTGAAAACAGCAAGAATTCAAAATATCAGAGTTATTTTATTTACTTTGATTGTTGCCATTCGACGATACACAAATAACGTCGATTTCGGGTCCACGTACGTTAGTGTTTTATATATATAGATTACCCGAAAACAATGACGACTTCCTGAATTACAGTATTCCTTACGTCCGAATTTGCTATGAAAATTGAATTTTAAAACTTTAAGGGAGGATGCAGGCATCAGGTGTTTAGTCCATGTCCATTAGGGCAAAAGGTCAAAAGACCTGATTCACTCGAAACACACTTTAGTGTACATCATCTTCGATTTATCCTGAGTACCTCTCCTGCGTCAGAGTCTCTAGGATGGATCCTTAAAAAGTCAGGGCCATCGGTCTTTTTGACATGTCTTAGCACAGACTTAGGCCAATTGGGATAGGTTAGAAGCAGTCCTAAAAGTTTCATTCTCAGACTTTTATCGTAATAAAACTCAAGTTTCTCCTTTTTTTTCTCATTAAATCACAATATCTTTATCTTCGTTTCTAAATCTACACTTTACATATTTCGTGAAGCTTGACACATTGACAGAAAGCTACAGTTCTGCATATTAATTTTTATTGTATCTGTAATAGACTAAGAGTACGGATAAGAGTAAAGGAAATTAAAATTTCAGATTATCTATAATGTCGGGTGTGTTTAAAACAGATCCTATCTTTTCATATCATACACATCAGGTGTAATCGAATGCACTTGAAGTATTAAGGGAGTCCGGGACACATTGAAAAATAATTTGTATTAATTAATTAAGAATTTTGAATTTTTTTGTACTGATTACCGATTTAACTAATAAACGAAATTTTTCCAAAAGTTTTTTTTAATTTTTTAATTCAAATTTTTTGAAAAAAAGAGGGGTCATTTTAAATTGCTAAAACTCAAAATATTCTTGATCAATTTTCAAAATTCTTGCAGTAAATTATTTATAAACTTTAATTTTGATTCAGCAATTTAAAAAATATTAATTAAAAAAAAATATTTGAAAAAAAATTTTAAGGTACTTTTTTTTTTTAAAGTCATATTTTTAAAAGTAAATATTTGTTTCAAATTTTCTGAATTGTAATTAAAGTATAATGTTTGAAAAAGATATATTCCAAATTTCAACCCTTAAACTTTATCGGTTTTCGACTTATACCAATTTGAATACAGGAAATCTTGAAAAAATGCATCATGGAGAAAAACGCATTTAAAGTTTTAAAGACAGATGTTGTTGCCATGACAACAACTGTCAAGAGTGTTAAATTTTCAAAACAACGCACCACAAAAATTATTATATCTCTAGTTCTAATTAAGATAGAAACATTATTTAGACGTCATTTTAAGCAGAAAAACACAGAGAATGTCTTAAAATAATAAAAAAAAATTCGAAAACTTGACGATTTTCTTGTCCTAGACCCCCTTGATGTTAACAAAATTCAGAAATGTGAGGCATTTCAAAATGCACAATCTCACCGAAGTAGCTTCAATTTCTCCTTGAATGTCTTTCGTTGATGCTGTGTAGCTAGGGGCACACTTTCAGAGCTCCCACCTGGGTCGACGCTCCCTTCCCTGGAAGAGTAGGGAGCTTCGCTGTCGGTTGTCATACCGCTGGGCGTCTGGACCATGTACCGCCGCCTGTTTTGGGTGATGCCTCCGTACCTTCAATGAAAAGGGACATCGATAGAATCGAAATCATACACATCCTCAGAGAAAACCAGTTTTTTTACAGTAGGTCTACTGTTTCAATATTGAAATAATTTCTCTTCTGGATAGCAGTAAATACATAAAAAATTTCACACAACGAATTTTTGAATGAAATACGAAATAAATACTACAAACTTAAATGGATAATGTGAACTGTGGACGTTCTAACATTTATTTTTAATAGGGATATAAACTCATAATTTACTATCAGAAGAATATAGGTAATTTGCGGCAAGTTTCAGTATTATATAAAGCGAAATTATAATTGTAAACACCCGTTATATTAAGCATTATTGTCTCACACTGTCTACTACAATAGATATCTCCAGAACTGTTTCTGTGAAGCACATGGAATATTAACCTTCACGATTGCAGATTGAGTTTTGTTACCACTAAAATATCGCTTAAACCAGCAACATGGTAGCGGTTGATGTTATCCCCCTTTTAAGTGACCGCTGGCATCGATCACCATTTACGAGCTGTCAGCGACTTACCTTCTAGAGGATCCCTTCTTTTGTTTGTTGGCCCCCTACCCTGCCGACCGGGAGGTATGAACGCTTTGGGGGAAGCGGAAAATCGTCAGGTGATCTCTTCTCACGCCAAACGATACTATGAAAGGAGAGCGTCAGTCGTAAATGCCACTCACGGCCCTATCGCTCAAGTTAGTTAATTAGGTATGGGGGCTCGAAGAGAATCAGAAGAAAAGCCGCTCCTAGAGACGATTGAAAAAATCTAAGGGCCTCAGCGTAAAGGTTTAAGTTATGATTAATAATTGATAGTTTTCTATGCACCTTTGATAGTTTCTATGTACCTTTGATAGTTTCTATGTACCTTTGATAGTTTCTATGTACCTTCGATAGTTTCTATGTACCTTTGATATCTTCCATATACCTTCGATAGTTTCTATGTACCTTTGATAGTTTCCATGACAATTTTTTTAAGTTTAAAAAATGCGACATGTTCTGATTCCGAATCTAAAACATTTTCCATTTCAAGACTATTAGTTTACCCTTCTGGTGGGACGATTTTAAGTGAATTAAGACGTCTGGTGGTTTTTCTCAATTTGCCACTTTCTTACCTGTATTCGGAATCTGGTAAGGACGAATCTGTTTCGTAGCCATAGCCACCTAAACTCAGAAGACTTCCGGCAGGCGTAGATGCGACACTCTCACCTTCGGATTCCCATATTTTGAGTCTCTGCTCGTGCGTCGAGCCTGCCAGAGTGTGGTCCAACGACAAGGACTTCCTTTGAAGAGATTTCTGTCTGGGTGGAGGACGGATGATCATGCTAGGGGGCGCCAGCGGGTAGTTGGTCACTCGCTGAGGGTTGTTCCACCTTTGCATGGGATCTTGGGATCGGCTCACATCTTGTGCGGACACGGCCCTAGAACAAGGATAGAAGAATTGTACTGCCATTCACTATCGGAAATCAGTGTGAAAATGACGAGTTTTACTACTCTTTTTGATCGATGAATATCTGTAAACTTTCAAAGATTATTAAGGAATTTGCGAATTGTTTAATTTAAAATTGTTTCGCGAAAAACTACTGCATGGAGTATTTCACTCAACCTTTCTAATTATGCTGTACAATTTCAGTCTAAACTAATTATTTCGATTAGCTTTCAAAAATTTCTTTCGTCATATTCGTTCGTCTTTTAAAAAGTTTATGCTTGTTTTTCAAAGTGAGGAATAAATCATCATCCCAATATGGCAAATGCCTCAGGTAAAATTTATATCTCAAAGGAATCCTTCTCCCTTTCGTTGTAAAATGATAAAAACAGCTTTATTTTTTTGGTTACTTCATACGCATCTCATGTGAAATAATTAAATGAAAATATAACCTTAAAATATATCTACAGTATAAGAGTGCTATGCACGTAGAAAATATCCTACCCGGGTAATTCTACGTACTTCAACGATCGGCGTTCGTCAGCCTGTTTTTTTATCTCTATTTTATGACATTTTATGACCCTAAATATAATAATATTAAGCAAGAGGAGAGAGACAAAAGTGAGTATTCAGAACTAAATTGTTCAGATTTATCAAATATTGCTACGGAGTAAAGTTTGGATTGAGAGTAGAATTTTATTCAAGAGGGTCTTGAATGTGGTTATAATCGTACGCCTCTCTTTTACCTTCTGAATGACGTGGTTCTCTTCAAACGCTCGTCTTCTTTGAGAGCTTCTGCTGATTTCTGAAGCTCAGCAAAACTTTCTTTGACCTGCAAAAAAAAACATTAAATACATCAGATCATACTTTACACGAAATCATTTTAACTTATCTCAGACGAAAACCTACCTATTCTACAGTAAGTAAGGAATAAAAGAATGAAAAGAATCCCCTTCAAATCAATACAAATACAAATACAAATATTGACGACCAGCTACAGGCTCAACCCCAACAAGGCTGGTCCTTTGTTTATGAATTCCCCAATTCCCACTGACTACCCAATTGTATCTTATATTCTTACACTAATACGAATCGATTTAACAAAAGATTACTAAAAGGACGATTAGTAAGTATGTAAATAGTTTTAAAAAAATGGTAAGCATACATTGAAAGAATCAACTCTAAGAAATTTACACTAGATTTCGAGCGTAAAAATTTAATGAAAGGAATAGACATTCCAAATTACAAAAATATGAAACACGCTGTGAAAAACGCACCTATGAATGAATAAAAACAAAATAACTTTCATTTGGAAATTGATACTTGGATAAATCTGTAAAAAAATATTTTTGCAATAATCAGAATAAAGAATTGGATTGTGAAAAAAAGGCCGACCAACCGGTATAGTGGTTAAGGTGTTAGCCTTTAGATCGGAAGGTCCCTGTTCGAATCCGGGTTCGGGCATGGATGTTTGTAAGCGTATACCAGCTCAGGTGTTGCTTCGTCATCTGAACATGGTTCAAAATTACGAAGTATAAATTGTTAGGGGCACAATGACGGTCCTCCCACTGGGTGCTCCTTCACAAGTGGCCATCACTTCCGGCATTGTAGTGGCCAATGATTTAGGTCAAATGTGCCCGCCATTGGAAAAAATATTATGAAAAATAGTGTGTGAGAAATACACTTCTTAATAGGGCTTAGAAATTATTTTTTTCTGGTAGAAATTCTTTGTACATTTGAGACCAAACAAAACAGGCTGGTTTGATTTTACTGCGCTTCGATAATCTTTGTCCAAGCTGAGCAAAACTCAAGGTACATAGCGCCAAGTAATTGACATACATAAGAAATTTTTTTTTGACACAGAACAATAGAGTAAATTCTGGCTAAGTTACAGAAATAAAACCTGCGTCATCTACAAGTCGCATATTGCTGATACAGTGGGCAAACTCTCTGAGTGACAGTAAACAAAACATAGCAAACACAGTAAACAGGAATAAAAGTAGGAATAGGAAGTGCTTAAAAGACGAACCAAATAGCATACATTGCGTATTAGGTATAGAAAATTAGAAAATTGATTCAAAGACACAGTACAAATGAGGTCTCTTACTCTTTTAACTGTTTCTGTAAATTCTGTGCTCAAGGGCAAATTAGGCTTTCCTTCGTTGGCAGACACTTCGGAGCTCACTTTATCAACCTGAAAGAAATAAACAAGAGGGAGTTTATGAATTAATTGAGTTCGTTACATATTTTATACATAAATCTAAGAGAGAGATCCAGCTGTTTTATTCTTACGTCTTTCACAATCTCTGTGATCCTAGTGTGGAGCTGCATCGCCACTTGCAATCTCTGTCTCCATTCCTCTCGTTCTTTCAGGAGTATTTCTCGTTCCTTCTTCATTCTATCGTACAAACCTCTCAGCTTGGCGTGGGACTCTCGTATCTCCAGAAGACTACTGTGCAACTGTAACATACGTTTATCAATGTAGAAATGTTACTATTTCAATCAATCAATGCAGAAATGTTATAATTTCAATCAATCAATGTAAAATGGTACAATTTAGATCTTTTTTTTGAAAGTGGTATAAGTCCACTTTGAAAAAATGAGTTTATTTACATTAGCAATTTTAATAATTATTATTGCTTGATAAAATGTAACAGATTTATAGTGTTAAAAACATCATCCGAATTAAGTAACGTTTGCCAATATTTTAAATTTAATTTAAACGCAAACCCTTAAATATCTCGATGGATGAAACAATGGACATACCACTTTCAAAACTATCGGCTCGATTGACAGTTTAAAAATTTCTCTCATTAGACCGTATCAATGTAAATAACAAAGCGACATTCCTCTATTTGAGAAAAATACTCGAAATATACATGACTATTAATAAGGCTATAAAATAGAGAAATCTGTGCAGTGGAACATTTTTCTAAGATTTTTTAAACACTCGCCAATTTAATAAATTTAATGAAAACATTTTCGATGGAATTCTACCACAAATGTGAATTACAATGAAATAATTTATATTTCCTTGCCAGTCAAAAAGGTAATATATCTCCAAATTTTATCTTTAAACCTCCAAGTGTTTTCTACGAACTATCTCGTCCATCAAGACCTGGCCAATTTCGCTATAATGACGAGATTTGTCGTCAAGATTTTGTCTATATTTTGATGATGACGAGATCAATTTCTGGTGAGTTTTCTTCGAATGACGAGGTATCTCGTCCATCAAGATCTGGTCAGTTTTGCCAATAACGAGACAATCACAAGGGGATTAAGTGTTAAAATGTTGGTTTTTAAAGTGCCCATACCTCACAAGGGTAAAGAACAGAGGACAATAAACAGTAGGAGTTGAGATGTTATTGTAATTTATCATCACAATTGAACACTCTCTGTTATGATACCTTCACCATGTCGGGGTGGTAAAACGTGCATGCCCCGAAAGCATCTACAGCTATGACGGCTACTGTTTACTACCGGTAGAGTATAACAAGCTAGACAGGTTTTCGTGAGATTAGACTAAATGAAATATCTAGAAGAAAGTGGTATAGCTGATTCTATATGTAAACCTGCCGAGTATTTTCCATGTTAGGAACGGCCATTGTGATAATCAGTCAAACTGCTACAAGTGCATCCCTTCTTCAGGGGTACAGCCACCCACTCCATGATGTCAATTGAATGAGATAGAAGAGTCGTACCAAAGAACACTGACTATCACAACTGTCATGGTAACAGTATGATTTGTCCTGACCACGTATTACAGCATTTCGGTGTGTCATGGGAGAATGTTCATGACGCTAAGACGAGAGATTCTTTTGGACCTTTTTCATTGGGAGACATCACGGAACTGAGTTAATTTTGATCACAGGATAAGAAAAGAGAATTACCATATATTTATAAGGAGCAGTGAGTTACGATCGTAAATTCGAATGATCAAATTTGGAGATGCTACCTAATTGCAGCATAATGTCTTTTGTTTCCTAGAAGTTTTTCAATCACGTTTAAATAGTTGGACATCTTGTTTTATTTCAATGGTAAACGTTCTAGTCCATGCCAATAATACTTTACGAAGAACAAGTGAATGATGATCCTTTATAGTTAAAATTCGCGTTGATGAAAGCTAAGCTAGTAATTCACAAACCTCGCTCATTTTCCTTCTGCTCTCCTGGTGGTCCTTCTCCGAGGATGTCCTCATATCGAGAATCTGTTTTCTGACTGCCTGCTTCTCCTTATCTCGTTCCGTCTCGGTTTTCTCCACTCGTCCTTTGAGCTCGGATACCATTTTCTGCGTCTCAGACAGCAAGTTCTGGAGCTCGCCCCTCTCCTTTTCCCAGGTCAGTTCCAGCCTTGTCTTGGCAATGTTTCGGGTCTGGCCACGCGTGGATTCCAGAAGTTTCTGTTCTTCCAGCTGCAAGGAACAGAAAGTAGGGTTTTGAATATGAGTCACTGTTGCTGAGTAAATTTTTTTGTGTAGTAAATAGTGTATATTAAGGATAAAAAACTCATTGGCAAGGCATAACTATTTCAAATATGTATCGTACTTTTGTTTGGGGAACGTTTCTACTGCTCGTTTCAGTTTATTAGTTATAAATTTTTTTTGTAGACCATTCTTAGATAATTAATTTAAATAGATTATTTCCTTTTCCTACAATGCTGCTGAAATCAAAAATTTGTGTTTTGCACTATAATGGATAGAATTATTTTTTCTTGATCGAATCGATAGAGTGGAAACTTCGGCATGGAACATACAAGGATAATGCCAAAATATTCCAAATCAGACAATAATTTTCAGTTCGTGCATACAAAAATTTCCAAAATATGAGTCATTTCATGTAAAATCAACGCATGCGCTAAAGCAAGACAGACTTAGGTAATGTCTCATTTTAAAACTCTGTTATTGAGCTTTAATTTAATCTTTCTTAAATACAACGCAGATTCAACTTTTTTAATTTCTTAAAATTTAAATACATTTTCTAAAATCTTGTAATTAAATAAAACTTTAAAAAATTCAAGATCTTAATTTTAAAATCGTGAAGAAATTTACGAAATTACTTTTTCTTGTACAACTTTCATGTAGGATCTTACACATCCCGTAGTTCATATTAGGATCGTGATGGATCAACTCATAAAATGGGGTATGTTTCACATGGGCTCCTAGTCATATTGGTCTAATCTTTGATGATCTTTTAACTTTTGTGTATCCAAGTGAGATAAGTAACAGCATTCAGTTAAATGAAGAACACAGTAGGAACAACCGTCGAGATAAAATCTTCCGATAAATATATGTGATAGAAATATAACCCCCCCAACTTAGACACTCCATAAGGTCTCATTTTGGGGATGAAAAGAAAATGGTTTGATTAAAGCAAGTCTCACCTGGTTAATTTTGGATTTAAGTTCTGCTATCTGGATATCGAATCCATTCTTATCTGTGTCTATCTGCAACTTCAGGTTCTTGTTTTCTAAGAGGGCGTCATCCAACTGCTCTCGAACGTCCTCCAACTGGTACCTGAGCTCCTGGACTTTGCGTCGTGCTGCATCAGCCTACAAGAATATGAAAACCATGTGATTGTTACCAATTTCATTTACACCAGCGACATGGTATAGATTTGTGTACGGTGAATGTTATCCCACTTTTAAGTGACCGCTGGCATCGATCACCCTTTACGAGCTGTCAGCGACTGACCTTCTAGAGGATCCCTCCTTTTGTTCGGTACGATACCCTGACGACCGTGAGGTGTGAACGCTTTGAGGGAAAGGCAGAAGGTCGCTCCGTTGTTATATTTCTCCTGCCAAACGATACGCCACACAATACTATGAAAGGAAAGCGTCAGTCGTAAATGGCACTCAAGGATCTATAGCTCAACTTAAATGATTTGGAAAGGGGGATTGGACATGTAGGTGAAAGAGCCGTTCCTGGAGACGATTGAGAAAATCTAAGCGCCGTAGAGTAAAGGTTAAACTGACTGCCTATAATTAGATGTTAAGGCGGTTCCTTATACTAAAGGAAGAATTTCGAAAACGCTAAGCATGGCTTTACATTAACTTCATTACTTTATACAATTGAGAAAATATATTTGTATTTTTTGACATAATTTGCATAATTATAAACTTCATGCATTTATTTGTCAACTAACAAAATTTAATATTATTTAAACATTTCTCATATTCTATTAATTCATTTTTTGCATAAATTTCATGTCAAAATGAGTTATAAATTAACATTAGTGTCAAATTTTCTTTCATTTGTAAGGAATCTATTTTCGAAATTTTGAATACTGTAGTTGCTCTTTCAAGCTTAAAATGCACACTAGGCGACAAACACGATAAATCTGCGCTAAAGAGAACTTTGAATAGTAATACTCAATCTAAGGACTAACTATCTTATGTCTGCCGACCAACCGGTATAGTGGTTAAGGTGTTAGCCTCTAGATCGGAAGGTCCCCGTTTCGAATCCGGGTTCGGGCATGGATGTTTGTAAGCGTATACCAGCTCAGGTGTTGCTTCGTCATCTGAACATGGTTCAAAATTACGAAGTATAAATTGTTAGGGGCAATGATGGTCCTCCCCCTGGGTGCTCCTTCACAAGTGGCCATCACTTCCGGCCTTGTAGTGGCCAATAACTTAGGTCAAATGTGCCCGCCATTAGGAAAAAAAACTATCTTATGTCTTAATCTAACTATCTTACGTGGTTTATCGTTACGTTACCGAATTAACTTATTTCCTCAAAGTTAACATTTAATGTGTCTTTATTTCAGCAAAACTAATAGTCTTCCAGTTGTGAAACAATGCAAGCTAGTGGTAAATTTTTTTTTCCTAGTTATTTCAATTGTAATACTTAAAAATATTTTTCATTTCAGTTAAGTTTAGTAACGTGAGTAGCGAGTAGGAGCAATATTAATTACAAAAGTGAAGCATATTCACAAAATTATTAATTAGCCTATCAGGAAAATTAAGTACCGATATTGTAAGTTTGGAAATTACTGTGGGATACCAAAAAAAACCCATATTCTTACCGAATATAGTTTTTTAATAACTATGTACTTTAGATAGTATAATACAATACATAAATTTTCAACCTTTTTCATTTCGGGCGCACTTAAATTAATAAATAAAATTATGCTTTACTCCCAAAAAAGTATTACAATTTTTTCGCCAAACAAAAAATAGATATAAATTTGATGGATTTGCAAAAATATAATGATAACTACCCACCCATTTTACCCCAGAGTACTTTTTAAATCTTTCTGAAGCAAACTATTTATGTAATAAAAATGATATTCGAAATATTTCTACGCGTATCAAAAATTCAACTGTTAAAATTATTCGTGAACACACAGGTCAAAAGTTCAGTTGAAATATAAAATATTTTACACAATTTAAACCGTTTCACCATCCTTAAGGTACACGCCATTCTTGCGACACACATTCGCTTAATGTTAGATCCATCCATCTACGACAGCACTCTTCCATGAAATTTCAAGCGCGTTCTAACACATTTTCCCTCAACTCGTATTCGATCAAAAGTGGGCGAGGTTCTCACCTCTTCCCTGTGCCTCGCCCTCTCCCTCTTCAGCGATCCCGTCCTCATCTCTTCAGCGTTCCTCTCCGAGGAGGAGAGCTGGGCTTTCAAGCGGTCCCTCTCGTCGGCCAAGCTGGCGATCTGGTTCTGCATGCTGCTGATCTCGGAGGACATGATGGACATGCGGCCCTCGTAGTCCCGCTTCAGAGACTCCAGTTGGTTGTCCGTTTTCGAGTCGCCCGTGTCGATGTGCGACCACGCGGACGGGCGATCCTTTGGCTCGTACGCCTTGCTCACTTCGTCCGCCTGCCAAATAGAAAAATAAGGTTGTGTACGAGGCATTGGAAAACAAGACACACAATGCATCGAAGCTGACAAGCAAATTACGCATTAATATGTTATCCTAGCGCTGTCCTTTGAGTAAAACTGTGAGCCCACAAATTAGTTGTTAGCAAATGACAATAAACACATCGTAGACTTAGTACAAGTAGGGATGCGACATCGATGTCGATGTTCTCAAAACATCGATGTTTTAAAAAAAACATCGATGTATTTAACATCGATGTATTGGTGTCGATGTTTTGGTAATATCGATGTTTATACTTGTCGATGTTTTTACGTTTTGATGTTTTATTTTTAAATGAAGAAAGTACCGTTATAAAAATTTTAAAAATAACCAAGTAGCATCATTTTTATAATCAGCAAATTGAACCTACTTTTAGACCCTACTGCCAAGGATGAAGGGTCTGAAAAGTAGGGATGCGACATCGATGTCGATGTTTTCAAAACATTGATGTTTAAAAAAAACATCGATTTATTGGAGCTGATGTCGCATTAATAGTTGCTAAACCAGTATTAAGAATTGGGGAAACAAGTTTAAATACACTGCATTTTAAAAACATCGATGGTTTGGGGACGATGTATTATCAACATCGGTGTTTTAATTTTCAACATCGATATTTTGCTGTCGATGTCGCATCAATTGTTGCTAAACCAGTTTTAAGAAATGTGGAAACAAGTTTAAATACACTGAGTTTTATAAACATCGATGTTTTACTGTCGATGTAGCATCACAAGTTGCTAAACCAGTTTTAAGAAATGGGGGTTATAAAATCAACATCGATGTTTTAATTTTGAACATCGATGTTTTGCTATCGATGTCGCATCCCTAGTAGGGAGGCGACATCGATGTCGATATTTTCAAAACATCGATCTACTGGAGTCGATGTTTTTGTAACATCGATGTTTATACTTGTCGATGTTTTATTTTTAAATGAAAAAAGTACCGTTTTACAATTTTTTAAAATAACCAAGTAGCATAATTTTTGTAATCAGCAAATTGAACATACTTGTAGACCAAAGTGGCTAAAGGTGAAGAGTCTGAAAAGTAGAAATGCGACATAGATGTCGATGTTTTGTAAAAAACATAGATGTATTGGAGCCGATGTCGCATTACTAGTTGCTAAACCAGTTTTAAAAAATGAGGTATAAAGTTTAAATACACTGAATTTTAAAAACATCGATGGTTTGGGGGCGATGTATTATCAACATCGATGTTTTAATTTTGAACATCGATGTTTTGCTGTCGATGTCGCATCAATAGTTGCTAAACCAGTTTTAAAAAATGAGGGAAAAAGTTTAAACACACTGAATTTTAAAAACATCGATGGATTGGGGGCGATGCATTATCAACATCGATGTTTTAATTTTGAACATCGATGTTTTGCTGTCGATGTCGCATCACTAGGTGCTAAACCAGTTTTAAGAAATGGGGAAAAAAGTTTAAATACACTGAATTTTAAAAACATCGATGGTTTTGGTGCGATGTATTATCAACATCGATGCTTTAATTTTGAACATCAAAGTTTCAAACATCGATGTTTTGCTGTCGATGTCGCATCACTAGTTGCGTAACCAGTTTTAAGAAACGGAGAAAAGGTTTAAATACACTGAATTTTAAAAACATCGATGGTTTTTGGTACGATGTATTATCAACATCGATGTTTTAATTTTGAACATCGAAGTTTCAAAACACCGATGTTTTGTTGTCAATGTCGCATCACTAAGTACAAGTGAAACACACTAAGTCGAAACTTTACGTGGATGAGCTCTTGGGTCATTCCATGCTAAAAGGGAAAAACTTGAAAAAATGAAACTATAATAATAGATATATTTTACATATTTTTGCGTTTAAAAACGTCTGAAGTTCTTTGGTAGGTACTAATTTTTTAAAAATTTAGTTGAATTCAGTTAGATTTTAGACTAGTTACAATTTTGAATTAGAATTGGAAAAATGACGAAGTGTATGTAAGTTACTGTAACGTAAGTTAGTTAAAAAAATTTGTATTAAATTTAATTGATGAATGACAGTTTTAAAATTGCATGACTAAAATTATGAAAGGCTCTAGAAAGGAATATATATACTTTTCAGACTATATAATGTTGAACAGAACATAATTTTATTCAAATGTTTATGAACCTTTTCTGTTATTCCTTCTTTACTGTAACATAAGTTACTACATGAAATTTAATTTTGTGTGCCTAAAAATATCCGTTAATTATAAAATAACATTCCCATCAAAGTTTAGGTTTTTATTATTTTGTTGAACAATTCAAGTGAATATTTTGTTTTCCATTATTCTTTGTTAATATATTTACACTTCAAGATCAGTATATTTGTATAAATGTAACGTAAGTTACCGTGTAATTGCCTCTTTTGCTTTTACACACCAGAATGTGATGATCTATAAGACTGGTGAAGGGTGTATCCATTAAGTTATTTTTCTTTGCATGAAGGTTAGATTTTTACTCTTAGGGATATAAGCTAAGGTAGAATACTCCCTTCGTTTTTTCCCAGAACTTTGTTTTTTTAACTTAGTGCGTTTTCCTTGTATGCCGACAATATTTTGATTTTAAATATTTAGGCTACCTGTAGTCACAAATTCACACATATTTTTAAAGCTCTAGTAAACGTATAATAAACATGTCGTTTTTAATTTTCCATCGCAAAAGGGTTTAAAAATGGTTTTCCTTTTGTAGTGAGTGCACTTGTAGTACATTTTTATTCGAGTTCCTTTGTGCATGATCTACAAACGGCTCCTCGTAAATGAATGCTAAAATTATTTGTTGCCGATTAAAATGTTTAACGTAGCTTTATAAACATATTCAGTGTGTGTAGTTATTAAAAAATATTACAATAGAAGTAATTTTTGCGTATCTAAGCTTAACGTTTGAAATGCAAATGAGATTACGAAATTTAAGAATATGAAACAGATCATTCAAATAGACACTGGTTGTAAACTTATATTGTTATTAAGTCAAATGTGAAAAATAGACATAATCCTTAGAGGGTTGAAGAGAGGATGTATTGTAATAGGCCGAGTAACAAGTGAAATGGAAATTTGTCTGGAATCATACTAAATCAAATCTGTTAAAGTTTGTTATTCTCCAAAGTGCACCAGTAAAGGGTGTGATTTTACCCCCTGTGTTGTTATTTAAAGCCTATTTAAAATTGAATCGGTATTAAAATTACCCTCTTCCTTAGTCTTTCCCTTTCCTCTTTGAGGTATTTTTCTTCCTTTTTGTAAGACTCTATCAGCTTCTCCTTCTCATCCACCAGATCTTGAAGCCTTCTTCTGTCTTGTTCCACAGATTTCAACCTCTCCAGTCGTCTATTCAGTTCCTTCACTCTCTCCTGAATCCACATAATAGGAACGGGTTAAATCATAGACACACATATATTAAAACTGAAGACCATAGCAAATTGCCACACAAAAACACCAGGAAAATAGCTATCGTTTTCTAAAGCAAAAACTTCGAGTTATTGCTCATAAACTCAAGGAATAAAGAAAAAATAATCAAGGTAAAGTTAAATTACAGTGTAATCTATTTTTTCATTGGTTTCTAAACGTGCATAACTTTTAAAGTTGTATACTTTGATCAGTGGACTGTAAGAAAGGTGATGAATAAAATCGTGCGTAACTATCTGAACTAACCTAACAGCTCATATATCTTCTAATAAAAATAAAAATTATACTTCTACTTAAGGGTTAGGTACCTTTTAAATTTCAAAATATGTAAAAAAAATCACTACATTTCGAATCTTAATATCTCCATGAATAAATTATTTACATAAATGAAATTTTGTATGCAGATTTTAACTACCTTTATATTTTGTAAACTATTTTTTTTTAAATTTCTACCCCTTAAATATATTGTAAATTGGACCAAAATGAGATGCATTGTTTTTGTTGTTAGAATATTATAAGGTGCATTGCGCGCAGTATTCTCGGCAAAATAATTATTATTCTGAGCTGAATTTTTTTATATACTTAAAAATATATAGTATAATTGCAATGACAAACTCTTGTAATTAAAAAAAACATTTCTTACAAAAAATTTTTAATAAAAAAAAACCTGAATTTTTTTTTTCAACACAAAGTTAACCTTTTTTTAAAAACTTTCAACAAGATAGACAAAAATGTTGGTCATTTTTAACATATATATGGTTTACATAATCAATTAAAATTTCATGTAATTCTAACCAACCATTCCAGAGAAATCTTGCGCGCAAGTGGTAAAATCACAGTTTTAAGATATCGTCGTTTAAAAACAATTGTGAAATTCTTTCGCATTAAAGGAAGGAAACAAATTAAACTAAAAGTATAAGTCAAAGTACATTGTTCCCAGACAAAAAATAAAATTAATAAAACAATGTACATGGAGATGGCTTTAGCAATATAGAGCGTAGTCAAAATAAATTTTTGTGATCACTCATATCGATGAGGTACAAAATGTAAACAATCCATTTGGCTCTAAATGTTTGAAATGTAAACCATAACTTCCGTTCTAGAGTGAAATTTTACACCAGGTTTGTTTTAAAACGTTGCTAAGAAACAGAGCATTAAAATTAGATCATAACATTTTTTTGATTTTTTTAGAAAATTTAAAAGAATTTAAGAGAAATGTTTTTAGAAATACTAACCCCTTAATAAAAATTCACTATCTGAATACGAACTTGAGTTATGGATTAAGGTTATAAATGGAAGCGATGTACTTTCTTATATGCTGATTCAAAGAATAACTATGCACACAAATAAGAAATTCATAAAAAATAGAACCTGATTTATGTTCGTATTTCATTTCTTGAAACCTAATACTGAAAGACTTTGTTGTACCCAAAAGTGCATTCTAAATTATTACCTGCAAATCCAATTTTTCTTTAATCCATTTATCTTGTCGTGTATTATATGAGTCCTTCAACGAAGTACATTCAAAGTTCAGTTCGTTGTACTCTTTTCTCACTTTATTCAAACTAGCTTCAGCTTCTTCCTTTTCTTGAACGAGCCTTGACTTGGTCTTCACAAAATCTTCTTCTAGCAGATCGTACTGAAAGAATATAAAAAAAGTCGTAAATGGGGTTCGTGTGAAGTGAAATACAAGTAAAAGCGGTATTTCAATTTAAGGAAGTATAAATTAAATACAATATCAGAGAATGCAAAGAAGTTCAAAATATGTTGGAATAATTCAGCAAGAAAGTTTGTTGTTAGCCGTAAGCATGTACTAAAAAACTGCTATTGTTTTATTCTTTACTTGGATATTCTAGGTAACCGAATTTTTATACATGTAGGGTCAGGCGAGGGATATGATTCCACTGAATATAAAATGGGAATATAGTTGTGGTAGGGACTGTCACCTGTTTGAAATGAATTAAGTTCTATAGATTAGTTTCCCCGCTAGAGAGCTCTGAAATTCGGCAGGGAAGTTGTGCTGACCAAAGAAAGACAACAATGAAGTTATACATTCTTACTACCCTCACAGTACTAGCACATTAAAAAGAAGAAAGCAGTCAATTGTACTTGCTCCATAATGTGATGATAGGTAATTGTAATTAACGTCGTACTAGAGCAACACAACGAGCTATTAACGACGGTCCGGGATCAATCCCTTAAAGGAAAGTTCCTAGGACAACACCTTATAATTTTGAACTACGGTCAGATGACGAGACAACACCTGAGCTGGCACCCCACTCTCCGAACTTCCACACCAACCCAACGTGAGGACTTTCGGCCACGACAGATGTAAGGTGTCTCTACACCATACACTAACAAACACTAACAAATATACGGTTCAAATGCAATTTTTTTCCATTTAATACTATTAACGGTTATAAAGAGGGGGTAATCCACGCTTCTACTATCACTCATGAAAAATAAAATATTTGATACCGATGCAAAGTGTGCTAATACCTAATTCCTGAATCTCTTTTGAAAACACTTAAACGACAGTCAGCTGATGATAAATGTTTCTTTTAATTTTAAAATTAGAATAGGATTGAAGAGTGTAAATTAAAAAACAATCTGGTTTATTGTAATTATGGGTTTGGGATTATATTATACAGATATAAGGACACAGTGCTCACCCTGGAAGTGAGGTGATCATATTCCTCTTTTACATTGTCTGCGTCTTTTTCCATCAGTTTTATTTTCTGCTGCAAGCTTTCCACTTCCTCCAGTTGCATCTGCATGCGCCTTTGCTCCCGCTCGATGGCCACGACACGTTCCTTGCTCAGCAAGACTTCCTCCTCTTTCTGCTTCAGGAGCTGCTCGGACTCCCGTTCCATTTTCTCCCGTTTCTTGATCTCTGCGTGAATCTCAGATTCCAGACCGTCCCTTTCTTTTTGCCATTCTTCTTTCTCCCTTCTGTACTCAGAAGCTGCTTTCCTGGATTTCTCGTTGACCTCACGGATGGAAATTTCTGCCTGAAATAGAGGGCACATTAAAGGTTTCGTTCACCGTTATATAAAAGTTAATGGGATCCTTGGTTAGGTTCTATGGCTCAAGGTATTTGGTAAAGTTGCGTAAAATTGAAAGAGAACGTCAGGCAATGGACATACATGCAATAAGACAGTGTTACTGACACAGGAAGAGAGACATACAAATACAATAAGATTTAGCAGTATAATCTGCTATAGCTCACACGTTCATGTAATCGCAAGATATACACTGCCCTACAACAGGGCTCGAAATACCCGGGTGCACAGGTGCATTGTGCACATGAAAATACAATTGTACACCTAATTTTATCCCGCCAGGTGCACTTAGTGTACCTAACGTTAGTGCCTGGGGCTCTCTAAACAGGACTTGACTGACGATCCATTGACGGTGTTGGATTTTTTGAGGGTGTATGACGTCATGGACCTGGTCTAGCACTGCTGGCCAATGGGGGCGTGCAACAACAACAACCTAACGTTTAAACAAGGGGGGAGGAAACGTGTTTTATGTTATTTTTATGTTTGAGCAAAATATATATATATTAGTAACGACCTCTCTCGATCTAAGGGAAGGAAATTAAAATTCCTAAATACACACTATGCAAAAACAAAATCGCTGGGTCGTAACGGGTTTATACAGGAGGAAGGTTTATTTGTGCTACTTCCACCAGAATTTCCCGATGATCGAAACGTTTTCCAGATGTCTCTGTTGTTACTGTCTCTGTTGATAGTTCCAGATGTCCCAGATGTTTTTTTAAATAGGTACCTAAAATATAATCTGTGCACCTAATTTACAAACTTGGGTGCACAAGGTGCACCTGTATTAAAAAATCTATTTCGAGGCCTGCCCTACAATAATGGACCGAGCGCCAACGGATTTGCATAAAATCCGATTACTTGTTTGGGGTTGTTTTTCGTGGTAGGGCCTGGGAACTTTGCATGTTGTTCCTGGTCAATTGAACGCCGACGCCTACATGAACATTTTGGACAATCAGGTTCTTTCTACGCTCTGGCAATTTTATGGAATGGGCGAATGTTACTTCCAGGACGGCAACGCTCCATGTCCTGTTGCAGCTTCTGTCGAGCAGTGGTATCAAGATATGGATGTAAAAAGTCTTCCTGGTCTTGCTCAGAGTCCCGACCCAAACCCCACAGAGCATTTGTGGGACGAGTTGGAGCGACGCTTACGGACCAGGGAACCTGAAATCGACAACTGAGTTGGCGACATTCTTGCATCAGGAATGGACACAAATACCCATAGCTGTGTATCGAAACATTTGTGAAAGTATGCCCAGATGGATTGCTAGTGCCATTGCAGCATGTGGGGGACCATCCCCCTATTAAAGCATGTATTCTTTCCCTTATACCATCACATCTTGCTGTCCGGTTAATCATTGTAGTGTAGTGTATAAAAAGACTTGCTCAAGCAACATTGCTTACACCACTGGGTCATTTTGAATCATGTTTAGGAGGACGAACCTAAATTTAGGGAATGGATTTATATTTACGAGAACTTTAATATTTTTTAGTTATAGCTGGATCCTTTACTGTGAATTACAATAAAGGCTATAACTTTTACAACGCAACGAGAACTAAAATCTTAAATTTTGAATCATACAGTTTCAATTAAACTTAGTTTCCGGAACAAATACGAACACTTTTTTTAAAAGAATTATTAAAATGTATTACGATATAATCATGTTACTAAAAGTACTATTAATAAAACGTAATACGCATAAATATTCAGGAAAAAGCTTTAATAGTACAATATTTTTACACTCCATCGGAGAACATTTTTACTCTCCATCCAGTAAATAAAGAAACAAATATAAATGGGGAATCTTGAAAGCAAGGATTTTCTTGTGACTTGTGTGTTCTATAAAAAGATTTATCACAGCAAAATGTGTATAAAATCTCCCTCAGTTTATCAACTATGAGTAGGTGCTAAAAGTTTCTGAATAAAGTGCCGTTATTTGCTCAAAAGGGAGCACGGGGGCCGGGAAGTCGTCAGAACATTGAAAGTGATTCCAACTCGGATTTTGGCTAGAATCCAAAGGAGGGCTAGAAATAGCTTTTTTTTTTAAATTTTCAGTTCGATTTTTCTTCGAAGATAGTGCCGAGGTAGTGTAGTTGGTAGAGTCACGTATTAGCAACAGGTGGGTTTGAGTTTTAAACTCGATCCAACCAGACTCTCATGTACGTGGGGGGAGAGGTAGGGCCTCAAATGTCCTCACACTCGATTTTGGAGTGCCAGCTCAGGTGTTGATCTCGTCCTCTGACCATGGCTCAAATTTAAGCGGTGTTGTCCTCAGATCTTTCCCTTTAGGGAGTAATCCCAGACCGTCGCCAATAATTCGTAGTGTTTCTCCAGTGCGACGGGTAAATTCAACTATTTACGGAAGAACAACCAGTTCTGTTTATTTTTTACCAATATGGCTTGGCATAACTGTTTAAAACATGTGATCTTTGAGTTCCTAAATTTGAAGAAACGTATGGATATTTCCTCTAATAACCGGATGTGCTATTTATCAAGGTGTTATAAATGGGGGGGGGGGGGAAGTTTATGTACTTTTATACCTTTTATACTTTACTAAAGAAACGAAGTTCATTTGGAGGTAGCATAAATCTGAGTTAGTATAAACAAATAGAAGAAAAATTCGTGTTTTTATCATGGATAATATAATTTCACAAACATGAACGGAGTTAAAAAAAATGTCTTCTTGTTTGTAGAAAAGCAAAATTAAAAGAGACAGAAGTTTGTAATACCTTCTCCAGTTTATCGTTGGTTTCCTGAACTTTATTGCGGAGAATTTTCTCATCTTGTCGAGCCAGCTCTAAGGCTGATTCTCCTTTCTCCCGAGCTTCTCTTACAGCATTCTCTTTCTTTTTCTTGAATTCTTCGCGAAGACGAGATTCCTTTAAAATGGAAGAAACATAAATTTAACTTTTTCTCTTTCACAAATGCTCTTTATAACAAAACATGAATTCTAGTAAGACTTGAAATCTACGAGGTGTGAGTCAAAAATAATCCACACTTTCGTTATAACACATCTCTAGGTTTGTCACAATGCCTTAGCGTCATTTTTCTCGCTATTGCTTCAGTGTAAAACCGCGTTTTCACCGGAGTTGCAATTATTTTTCTCCCCCTTCTTGTGGAGAGTACGTTTTACGTTCCCCTATGCTGATCCCCTTTTAGAACCACTCCGGTGTAAGCGCTTTGTTGACTTTATCGGCAACACTAAGGGGTGAACACACTCTTCTCACCCCTTTGTAGAGAAGTACGATCACCATTCATCACGCCATTTTAATGAATAGGTCACTTCACTGACGGTTTGGCGGGAGATGTGGGCAAAATGTCACAATGAGCGAACAAAAGACGGTGTGAGGCAGAGGGGAGTGGTGATTGTCAAGCAATACTGAAAGGGGACGAAATAGGAGAGCATTTTCATCCCAAATTTAGTCTAGGAGAAATGTATCCCACACACACACACACACACACACACACACACACACACACACACACACACACACACACACACACACACACACACACACACACACACCACACACACACACACAAAAGTTGCAATCCTTTTATCTTTTTATTGACTCCTGGTGGAAAATAAAATTGGAGTTGCAAACTAGCCAAATCGCCAGACGTACACGAGATCCTGACGATAAAATTATTATCATTTCTCGGAATAACTCCGATGTTTAGAGGGGGAGAAGTTTGCAACTCCGATATAAGCGCGGCTTTGAATGGCCACTCAGGTTGTTGTGTGCATCAAGGAGGAATAAAGGGCAGTGATACGATATCTAGGGTAGGAAGGAGTGGCAGGAGCTGAAATTAATCGGAGATTTACAACACAATACGGGGGCAGTGCTCTACATGCATGCATGAGGAAGGACGCATGCATGAGGAAGGATGCATGCATGAGGAAGGATGCATGCATGAGGAAGGATGCATGCATGAGGAAGGATGCATGCATGAGGAAGGATGCATGCATGAGGTAGGATGCTCAAAGAGTGAGTTCATGAGAGTGAGTCAGATGCATGAGGAAGGAGACTCCTGCTCCTTCCTCATGCATCACGCTTGTCCAGCCAAGGTGTCCTCGGGAATCCTTCCCGCTAACCTATACCACTGACGAGAAGATTCGGCAAGCTTTAGACATGGTACTGGTAAATCGGCGAGTTAAAATTCGATACTGTAGCGTGTTCTCTGCAGATTAAACGGAGAAAGAAGTGGGGAAAGTGGTTTTAAATGATTGGAAGCCGAAAACCTTCTTGGAGAGAATGCGCAATCTTGTGGACCGCTGGACCAAATGCATCGAAAAGGAAGAAGATTATGTAGCAAAATGATGAACTTGTTTAACCCCCTACATTTGTGTAAATAGATTTAGAAAGATAATGTGTAGATAATTTTTGACTTTAACTCGTAGAATAAAAGCAATTGAGTTAACATAAAGATGCCTTATTCTCCGAATACCTCAAGGACTTGGAATTTAATTGACACAGAGTAATTCAACAAGTGATCCAAATTTCACAAAAAAATTGATTTCGTATCACATCATGGAATATGTCATATTAAACTGGTTGTAGTAAAATATCGTCGACTCACAAGTAAAACGCACAAAGTCAAAATTTGCAAGATATTTTTTAGCTTTTTTTAGACTAGAACGTGATGATCTTTAGACTGATTAAGTCCAATAAGTTATTTTTAGTAATAAGTTACTAGAATGTGATGATATTTAGATTGATTAAAAGTCCAAGAAGTTATCTTTTCTTTGCATGAAGTGTAGGTTTCTTTTCTATTAATGAGAAATACAATTAGTGAGTAAAGTATATGGAGTAGAATTCACACATCATTTTCTTTTCTCACAACTGTTTTTTTTAGTTAATGCGTTTTACTGGTATGCCAACGATATAATGCATGCGTTGAATTAAGTAATCTCTAGAATCGAATTAGTCATTGGACAAACCCTCAAATTATTGAAATCCAACCAAGGAAATGAAGTTTCCAAACGTCCCACCCACAAAGGTCCGATGTTCACGATCGTTTCAAACGGTTTACCTTTTCGATGAAGTTCTTCTCGTTATCGGTGACTTGATTCTGCAGCTGCTCAATGCGATTCTTCAGTTCGTTGATGTTCCGCTTCAAGTCCTCGCGCTCTCGGCTCCAGCTCGTGTTGATCTCGGTCTGGCGTTTGTCTGAGCTCTGTTTCATTCGACTCTTTTCGTCCTCCAGCTGAGAAAAAAAAAACACATTAAATTCTAGATATTTTATGAAATAAAAAGATTAATAGATTGTATTCTAAATTTCGAAGATTCCTGTCGAATAATTGAAATACTTTGATATCGTTTTATGGGTACTAATTGAAATCAAGACCCCCTTAAAAATATGCAGGCTTACAGATTCTCACCCTATACAAATTATTTTTTTAATTATTATCCTATCAATTACTTAGAAAATCTCTTAACTTAATTCACTGAATTAAACACCCAAATCAACCCACTTGTAAGAATTTTTGTTATAGTTTCAAAAATAAAGGTTTTTCAAATTTTTTTGTTACTAATACAAGGATGCTATTAGAGATGCGACATCGATGTCGATGTTTTTTAAAAACCATCGATGTATTTAACATCGATGTATTGGGATCGATGTTTTTGTAACATCCATGTTTATACTTGTCGATGTTTTTACGCTGTCGATGTTTTATTTTTAAATGAAGAAAGTACAGTTATAAAAATTTTAAAAATAACCAAGTAGCATAATTTTCATAATCAGCAAATTGAACATACTTTTAGATCAAAGTGACCAAAGGTGAAGGGTCTGAAAAGTAGGGATACGACATCGATGTCGGTGTTTTCAAAACATTGATGTTTTATAAAAAAAAAACATCGATGTATTGGAACTGATGTCACATCACTAGTTGTTAAACCAGTTATAAGAAATGGGGTAAAACGTTTAAAGGCACTGAATTTTAAAAACATCGAAAGTTTGGGGGCGATGCATTATTAACATCGATGTTTCAAATTTGAACATCGATGTTTTGCTGTCGATGTAGCATCACTAGGTGCTAAACCAGTTTTAAGAAATGGGGGGAAAAGTTTGAATTCACTGAATTTTAAAAACATCGATAGCTTGGGTGCGATGCATTATCAACATCTATGTTTTGCTTTAGATGTTGCTTCCATAGTTACTGAACCAGTTTTAAGAAAGGGGGGGGGGAAAGTTTAAATAAACTGAATTTTAAAAACATCGATGTTTAAAAACATCGATTTTTTTGGAACGATGTTTTATCAACATCGATGTTTTAATTTTGAACATCGATGTTTTGCTGTTGATGTCGCATTCCTAGTTGCTATCATGACTATACTTATAAAATAGTTGCTTTAGTAACCTGAAAATAGTAGTCGAAATAGTTTCCTCCTAGCTATAATTTAGTTGCTTATCTAACCTTTTTAGTACTCTTTTTCCGTTATCCTTATATGCTGAATCGGATAAAAAAGAATATGACTTATATATGGCAGAACAGAAAATTTTGAAACATAGCCAGACAACTCTAAGTATGAGTTTATAATTTATAAGCAAATAGAACTTTGATTTCTTAAGCCAACCTTTGAAACCTTCAATAAATGTGAACTTATTTTTTTATACCTTTCCTTAGTTCATTAACTTTAAAAATCAACCGTTACAATAATAAAAAATGAATATTTTTCTGACCTATCTTATAAAATAACTGTCGTGAATAAAAAAGTACAATTAAAACAAAGACTGGAATGCTATTAACTTATATATATATATATTTGGTTTTATTACCAATTAGAAGTTAACGATGAATTAAACGTTTTTGCTACCAAAGTTATTAAAAAATGGATAAATTGCAAAAAAATTAAATAGTCGTCTAAAAGTTTAAAAAGTCGTCACTTTTTTTTAAATAGTCACTTTTGGGCTTATTTTTGACGAAAAAAGTCGCCATAGTCACCCAAGGTTGAAAGTAGTCGAAAAAACACCGTTTAGTCGTCAATGGCAACCCTGTAATATCACTTATGAAAAGATCAGAAATTGATATTATACACTTTTGTGTGTGGTATTATCTATAGTTATATATTTAATTTTTTCGACAAACTTTGGTGGATCATAGTTGTATTATGAAAGACTAACTATAGTTTTCATTGTGTGCATATTTCCTTTAATATATCTATAAAGAACCCTAGTTGAGGGAATTTTTTTTTACAATAGGTTAGGTACAATAGGTACTCGCACTTTTAGTTGATAAGTGAAGAAATATAGCTGTCAAACTGCGTTCCAATACCCATAACAATATTATTCAATCTAGTACCAAAGCGATTCACTAGATGTCACTTATATTTCAAAGATAGGTATCTTCGTGCGGGCGGGTGTTTATACCAAGTTGTGAGAACGGTACTTCATTTTATGTAGCTCTGGATTTTATGAAGTATCTGGGTGTAAATTGGTCGTGTAAAGCATTGTACACTTCTATCTCTAAAGCGGCTGACCGTGGACACATAGATTTCGTGGAATTTAAATGTTTGAAGACATCGGTGTGTGAAGTACTATCCTTGTAATATATATGCATAACGTATGAAAGTTTTACATCATTCTTCTATTTAACAAGCAAGAATATCCTTTTACCCACATCTGTAGAAGGTTCATAAACCTGAAGATTATTAAATAATTCAATTTACACTAATACCGGTACTTCATTATACATGTTGTTTAGTGCAGCCTTTTACTAGCTGTACCACAATTTCTTTCTAATTTGAAGGATCAAAGTAACCCTTCTCAAATAAAATAGCGGAAAATTACAAGATACAAAACCCATTCTGTATAGTAACATGATTTGTACCTCATTCCTGATTTGGTTACACTCTTTTTTCAAGGATGTGAGGTCTCTGTCAGTTTTATCCAACTGGCTCCTCAGCTCAGCAGCCTTTGCTTCGGCTTTTACTAGAAGGCTGCGATGTTCCTCGGCCTGTACCATAGAAACGTAATATAATTAAGTAAGACATCTTGAACACACATACGTGAGGAAATGAAGCTCATTAATTTCATTACATGAATACTTTAAATAAATTTGTATAGCTACTGAATAAAACAAAATTGTCGGGACGGGGTGATCTGAATCAAATTTACCTTTGAAATAAAAAAAATCTTTCTATTCACTTTTTGGATGATCGGAATATCAGTTAGAATGCATTAAACAATTGTAAATAAGTTTTTTGGTTGCATACAGAAACTAACACTTATTAAAAAAAATCTCTCTCTCTCTCTCTGTATATATATATATATATATATATATATATATATATATATATATAATTTTCTTACCTGATACACAAAAAAGAAGTTATTTGTTATCACGTTTTGGCAACACTGTAGGATTGTTTGTTTACCACGAAGCCTCGCTTCGCAATTGAATTTATAGTGTTATCGGATGATATTTTATTGAAAAAAAAATCATTTATTAAGGAAACTTAAGACGATACAAATTTACAAAGAAAAACGATCAACTTTCTTTTTCATTTTGTTTCAAATTCTACTTCCAATTTGAAATTAACTTTTTTATCATTCCATATCATGGTTACAGTTGGCGCGCGCATAATTAAAAAATATATTCACAATAACAACGTTTGCCGCTTGCATATTTAAAAATACGTTTACTAATATCGTAGTTTGCACGTGCTCTATTAAATTTTACAATAAGGTTTACAAATATGCAGCAGTTTCAAGCGCGAAGTATAAATTAAATTCAAGGTTCGCTTGAACGTGCTCATAAATATATTCAAAATAAAAATTCTTTAAAATATTCTTAATAGCACTGGAAGTTTAAATATTAAATAAGGAATGCTATTAAAATATTTTTTACGACAATCAATAAAGGTGTTTGTCTTCGCACATTCTTGTGATCTGTGTCCTCATATATATATATATATATATATATATATATATATATATATATATATATAGGATCAAACGCAGATAGTTACAAATAAAACGATCGGTGGTGAATAAATATATTTCCCCACCTCTTTTTCCAAGTCTGCCTTTTGGGACTGCAGGAGCCTGTTGGAACGGGCCATGTCCTCTTTCAAGGCGTTCGTGGTGTTGAGTTTCTCTTGAGTGTCGCGAAGTCGCTGTGTTTTCTTTTCCAAAGCCTCTTCGGCCGCTTTGGCCCTCCTCTCAGCGTCTTCTTTCTCCAAGGTGATGTCATGCAGCTTGCGAACTTGCTCCACCGATGATCCACTCTGCTTGGAGACCTGAGACAACTGACCCTCCGCTTCGGAGGCTCTTTTCCTGAGAAATATTCACATTCCAGATTTAAATCTATATCTCTCTTTCGCCAAATGTTTCTTTTAAATATTATGAATCATTCCATGGATTTCTATTTTCTCTCTCACTCATTAGTATTACTAACATTTGTCTTTTCATAAGTAGATTTCTCTTAATTTTGTTTCACACATTTCCTAAAGACACTGAATAACTATTGCTATTTTGATACAAATAGGTGTACACAAGAATGTCTAAAGGATTTAGATGTTTAAATGCATTATTTTTCGATGTGTGTTCTAGATATCTTTTTAAAATCTAAAATTCCTAAATATAGGAATCCCATATCTTTTTAAAATAAATTCGAAAACGTTGAATAAGTATTGCTATTTAATACAAATAGGTGTACACAAGAAGGTCTAATTGATTTAGGTGCTTAAATGCACTATTTTTTGATGTTCTGTGTATCTTTTTGAGATTTAAAATGCCTAAATAGGAATCTCATATCTTATTCGAAAACGTTTTAAGGTAAAGAAACGTATTACACAATCCCTTTAATGATATCATTCAACGACTCTGATGTCGCTTAACGAATTTAGGAAAACATGAATTAATTAAAGAGAAACAACCAATCCATCCTCACTTTTGAATGTCTACTTCTTTCTTCAATGTTTCTTTTTCGTGCTTTCCTTTGTCTAGCTCTAGTTGCAGAATTTCTTCCTTGTGTCTCAGCTCTTTAATGGCATCTTTCAGTTCCTTCTTTACCTTTTCGAGCTCTTCTTCCACTCCTTCCTGAACAACTTCGCGACTTCTTAAGTTGACCTGCAACTCACCTATAAGAAAATCAACACAAATAGGCCTAATAGTTCAAAGTAATGTGCATATTTTATCCATCTTAAAGTTATATGATAGGGAAATCCATGTTTTTGTCAATACTTCTGAAATTGGACTATTAACATTAACTAAGAAACGCTTGGCTTCAAACCGACAGTTCTTAAGCGTTGAGGAACTTTAATGCCAAAACTAATATCCTTTTTTTTTATCATGAACACGTGTCAATGAACACGTGTCAATAGAATATTAAAGCACGTATTACATGAAGTTAATAAAGTAATTATCCTAACTTCATTTGTATAAACAGTTTTTTTCCAAATTTAACGAATGTTATAATGGATAACTTTCCGTTTCAAATATAATTATTCTACCGGAGAAATGTCAGTAATTATATCTGTATCAGATATAATTTGCTTTAAATCAACCTGAAAATGAAGTATTTTATGTAATTTCTTTCAACATCTGGTCACTACGAGTGGCATTTTCTGTCAAGTTTAATGCAAGTGACGATAGTGTTTGTGAGGCAGAACGTGTTTCCTGTACACATTCCGAACAGGTCGTCAGTTGGCTTGCTTTTTTAATAAAATTTCACAACTCCGCCAACAAAATTCTAAAATAATAAATTCCAAATTGATGAATATTTTATTGGACAACACCAATTCCATTAAACACCAAACGTCTCCAAAATGGCGATAAACTACATCTTAATGTAATTCCTATATATATTAGGTTAGAGCAGTGCTCCCCAACCTTTTTATCGCTGCGGACCGGATCAACGTTTGATAATTTTAACGCGGCCCGTTGAGGGGGGGGGGACATTGATTGTTTATATTTTAGATTGTTTTGATTTAATAATTCTAATTTAATTGTATTTAACATGCCTTCAAAATGAAATACAATGACTCCAAAAAATGAATATAAAGTGATTTAACATTTTAACTCACTAGAACGCTAAATCAATGAGAACCCTGATCTTGTTTCTTTGCAACGAGACGGTTTCATCTGGGGGTAATAGGAGACAATGACACCCGAAGTGTGTTGCTTATGTCGAGTTTATTCCGTTGTTTTGTTTTGGTTGCTGTCACTGCAGAAAACCCCACTTCACACAGATATGCTGTCGGAAATGGCAATAGGGATTTAAGTGCTATGGTGGCAATCTCAGGGTATTCTGCCATGACTTTAATCCAGAACACCGGCATAGTTGTTGTCTCGAATGTAGTTTTAAGGCCGCCTTCATTTGCAATTTCCAGCAGTTGATTTTCGTGTTGCACAGACATGCTAGATTCTAATGTCTGAAACATGTACAAAATGCCTCTGTTCACGAGCCGTCCCCACAACTTCAGTTTGGCTTTAAATGCAGCTACTTTGTCTGCCAACTTGAATAGAGTTGTCACATTTGTCAAAATTGGAAAAGAGAGACATACAGAATTCAGAAATCATAATTGAAGCTCTAGTAACAGAACAAATTTCAAGTTCTGGTTTACCGCCTCCTAATTTGAGTGGACATTTCATAGATAAGAACAGCACAAACCCGAGAGAAATACACCACAGTAAATAAAATGGAAATAATTTAATGTTCCTTGGGCGGCCCGGTGCCATTTAATACACGGACCGGTACCGGTTTGCGGCCCGGGGGTTGAGGACTACTGTGTTAGATCACTTGGGGGTTGCCGAAGTAAAATCTTCGCTTTTCGTCTGGTTTGTGTACACTGCCCGTAAGTCTCAGTGGTTTAACACTCCAAGATCTGGTGTTTTTTAATCTGTTACCCAACCCAAAAATTTCTTGTGCAGAAAAAATAACTGTACCAAAGATAAATATCTTAATCACCTAGTTCTTTTTTTTTTCTGAGCACGAAATGTTGATAAAGTACCACTCAGCGTGTAAAAGGGATATTTCCATAATAGAAAAGGCAAACTGCACTTACTAATTTCATCCTGAAGCTCGCTGACAAGTTCACGGAGCTCGACCCGAGTCGCAGAATCCCTGATTGCTTTCATGGGCTTTTTCTTGGATCCCATAGCGTCCTTGAGCTTCTTGTACTCTCTGTTCAAGCGGCTGTTCTCGATATCCATCTGCATGGTCTTGGAGTGCAGTGACTGATACTCGTCGTCTTTGTTCTTGAGACGCTTCTTCAGAGACGCAATCAGGTCGTTCTCGTTTTCAGACAGCAGTGAGGTCAGACTTTCCCTTCTTGGTTTATAGTCCTAAAGGATGTAGAAAAGTTATGGAATACATCTTTCAATTATGATAATTTTTCTGATACAAAATAACGAAATTTTGGGGAAAAATTGGCTAATACAAGGTGTTTTAAATGTTCCCGTACTCCAACTTTTAAAAAATTAATTGCCCGTGTTTTTTTTTAAATTTTATCAGCTGCTTATAGTTTTATTAACTCTAATATTTATCGTTTGATTTTCTTCGCACTCAAGTTGTGCGATAATAGAGTTCCACGCCATTTTGTTCTTCATTGCAGGATTAATTTATCACGCATTAAGAGAATTGCGCTGTTTGAGGCTTATTGTGAATGCAAATCATATGAAAGATGTAAAGAATTTTGGCGACTTAAATATCCAAATGATGCAATACCGAGTAAAGATACGCTATTTCAACTTATTCAACAATTTGTTGCATTATTAGAAGTGAATGAACGAGATTAATTGTTCAAACAAGACGTTGCAGCCTGCCATATATGTTATGAAACCCATGGGCATGCTTCAAGATTATTTTTCGATCGACTCATCTCAAAAAACTTTTGGCCACCTCGTTCCCTGAATGCGCATCCTTGACTTTTTTCTGTGGGGATATTTACAAATCAAAGTTTACGGAGATAATCACCAAACAATAGGTGATCTGAAAATTGCCATTACTCAAAGGATACAAGAAGTCACTCACAGCATCTTGAAACGACTTCAGCTTTGCCTCCAAGAAAAGGGCGAAAATTTTGAAAATTTATTATAAATGTGAGTTTAAATTGTTTTCCTACGTTATGTTAAAAGTTCTTTTCACCATTAGCCTAAAATAATTATTTTAAAGTTTGTTGATTTTGTATAATAAATTCACGAATCGTCAGTACGGGAACTGTTAGGACACTGTATTAAAAACGTTTTTTACGGCACAAATACATAAGATGTTACATAAGTGGACTTTTTTTTTTATCGTAATCAAAATATTTATACTTGACCAATGTGTTTCCAAAATATAAAAGTATAACTTATTGCACATATCATGTACCATGTTAATATAAATATTAACACTATTATACACGATAATACAAAAATCTAAGTTATACTCCCTGTACTAAAATAAGTGTCACACTTCAATTTTGTGCCGAAATAGATGTCAATATTGTAAATAAAAGATGGAAAAGAAAGTTTTTTTCAAATCGTAAATTCCAAGGTTTGTTTCTAACAAGGTAACTAAATTTTACATATTAGGAGAGTATTTAACTTTTAATATAGCTTCAGAATTACAGTTAATATTACTTGGAAAGCGATTTTTACATCTCAGTTTTTATTTCATAATGATTACAATTTTGTTGGCAAAACTTCCAGACGACATCATTACTTTTCTATACATATTTACAATGTTAAAAGAATATATTCTTGTTTTCCTCTTCGAATATTTTGTTTCGACGGTTCACCAGCTTATGTCCGTCTGACATTTTTTCTGCATGTCGAACTCGTTGGCACAGTTCACTTTAAAATTTAAGAAAAACTGTCAATATTTAAAAAAATGAAACTATTACACTTATTTTGGAAAGAGGGAGCAATATTTACGATAAATATTACTTTTTCATACCTTTTATACTTTAAATTAATGAATTTATTGTTTTTAACATATGAACAGGATCAAAACAAATTAAATAAAGAGGATAAAAATGTGTCATTGTATTCACTTTTTTAGTAAAACAATATCTATTAAACGCTTCATTACGAAGGTATTTTTATCGAAACAAATTTTTTTTTGTCTGGAAATATTAGGACAATGAAACAAAATATTTTATTTGGAAATACTCTATTTGGAAATTTAAGTGTTTAATATGCTGCTATCGAATTAAATTTGAATTTCAAAAATACGTTAATGACCGTCTTAGCTTCCTGAAATTGTTCGGCTTTATGAATATGCGTGTAACACTTTTTTGCTTTTATTACATTTCAATTACAGGGAAATTAATCACTTTTTCACGTTTTATTGCCCAGCTAGATTACGATAAAAAAAACATGCAAGTAGTGATATTTTCTCATAATCCTTTAATTATTAAAATTCTAAATACAGATGGAGGACAAAATAATACGAACACCTGTGAAAAAGTATGACGTATTTCACACCTGCAGTACAGCCGCGTCACCTACAACAGAAGTCTGCCACCTAGTGGGCGTGAAGAGGAAGGTATCAGTCTCTCAACAGCAGTCACCTGCGTTGCATGCGTCTATCGAACTGTCTGTGATAAGTTGAAATGTCAGACCTGTCAGAGTTCCAAAGAGGAAAGATTGTTGGAGCGCGTTTAGGTGGAGCATCGGTTACGGAAACAGTAAACCTTTTGGGGGTTGCAAGGAGTACGGTATCAGCCGTTATGACAGCGTACACGAAAGAGGGTAAGACGACGTCTTCAAAGCACAACAGTGGCCGAAAGTCAAAGCTTGCTGATGTGGATAGACGGGTCTTGAAGCGCATAGTAGCCCGAAAGCACAAGCAATCGTTATCCGAGATAACATCCGAAATGAACAGTCATCTCCAGGACCCCGTTTCAACAAAAACTGTCAAAAGGGAACTTCATGCTGCCAACATTTATGGCAGAGTGGCAATTCGTAAACCCTTGGTGACAGCAAATAATGCTTTCAAGCGACGCCAATGGTGCAGAGATCACAAAAACTGGTCCCCACAGCAGTGGTAACAGGTAATATGGTCAGATGAATCGTCATTCACCGTATTTCAGACGACCGGACGCGTTTATGTCTGGAGAACGACCAAAGAAGCGTTTAATCATGAATGCCTCTTGCCGACTATGAAGCATGGAGGTGGCTCCATTATGGTATGGGGTGCGATATCTTGGCGCGGTCTTGGGCCACTTGTTATTCTGCATGGGAGGATCACATCCAATCACTATCTAATCATTCTAGGGGATCATGTCCATCCTATTGTCCAGACTGTATTCCCTGGAGAGCGACCGCTTTTTCAAGACGACAACGCCCCTATCCACACTGCTAGGTGTGTTCAAGAGTGGTTCGAAGAGCATGACGATGAAGTTGAACATCTCGCCTGTCCCCCTCAGTCTCCAGACTTGAATATTATTGAACATTTATGGCAATATTTGGAATCCAAACTTCGTTCCCGATTTCCACCTCCATCCAGACTTTCGGAATTAGAAACCTTTCTGCAGGAGGAATGGCTTAATATTCTTTTAAATATTGTCCATGACCTTTATGCATCTATCCCAATTCGCATTATCTTCCCACTTCAGTCAAAGGGTGGCCCAATCCCCTATTAATTAAGATTTTCCATTATTTCACAGGTGTTCGTATTATTTTGTCCTCCTCCTGTACTTTAATTATTAAAATTCTAAATACTTTAATTATTAAAATTCTAAATACTTTAATTATTAAAATTCTTTATACTTTAATTTTTAAAATTCTAAATGCTTTAATTATTAAAATTCTAAATACTTTAATTAAATATTAAAAAATAACGAAATAGCAAGTCCATGCTCACGAAACATAATGTTCATTACCTGAATGAGGACAGGGTTTTCTGATGTGGCCTTTTCAAGTTCTTCTTTCATAGCCTCCAATTTCATCTGCTGGCTCTGTAGTTTCTGCTTCAGCTCCATGTTATCCATCTGCAAAATATCTGCGGAAGAGGGAGGTGGTTTCTTGGTCAATCGCAAGGTCATGCGCTTGTTCTCCGTCGTCAGCTTGTCGTTCTCGGCTTCCATGCTATTCACCTGCATGAGAAGGTAAAATGAATACCACGAAAAAAATACTTAACATAGAACCAATTAGTTTTATGAAACATTATATGCGTTAAAATCTAAACTCACTTTTTGGTATGCATAAACCCCCCCATCGTACGTTCATTGCCTCCACATTTAAGCTGTACAGTTAGCGGGATTAACTAAAATTATTTTTGCTAAGAAGTGACATTTACTTTTCAACTCAGAATATGGTGTTCAGGAGCTTATGGAGAACCTGGCCAAGAAAGGTCCGCAGTCACCGATATTGACTGTATAACACTTGATTAATGGGCCAACCTGGTATTTAGAGATCATAATAATTTGTAAGATGGATTAAAAAAATTAAATATGTACAAATTTTTATATTGTGATAGCTCATTTGTACAAATTTTTATATTGTGATAGCTCATTTGTACAAATTTTTATATTGTGATAGCTCATTTATGTTAAGGTTTTATTTGTTTGTTGAAAAAAGACTGTCACTAAGTTAAATTCATTCCAATTTTCAATTCAAAATTTGTTTGATTGAACTCTTTAAAAAACTTGAGCTTCGATCTGGTTGAGCACTTGGAAGAGCTACAAAGAGTACTGATCAAGAGCGTTGAAGTGGACAAAAGCTTCTCATTGGCTGTACGAAATGAAATACAGTTATCATTGGTGGAAGGGCAAAAGGTAATAGGTTGAATTGAAGAAGTTGCGGGGGATTTCAGTCTCCAAAAGAGAGTATTTTTGTGAGGTCTTGTTTTAGTCTTCAACCCAGAGTAGTATTCAGGAATTAAGCAAATATTAAACAGTTTGTGATGCGAGTGGTTTAAGAGGCCATAAATATAAGTGACTTATAAAAGGTACTATTCATGAGTTTGATAGAAAAATCTCTAGATGGTGTTCTATCAATAGCTATGTGTACGAATATCATTATATGCGGAGAAATAAAATTCAAAGAAAAGAGTATTAGCTAAAAGAATTTTCTACCCGAAAACGTTCATCGAAAACATTAATAATCAAAACTTAAAATACTGCTCCATAAACAAAATTCTTTGGCTATTTATTATTTGACGGTGATTTGTGGTTTTAGAACTCACTGTCAACTGTAACTATATTTGAATGGAAGGTTTTCTTTTGTGGATTATTTGCTACAGTTGATGATGATGTTCACATTCAATAAAGTTTATTCATTTGTCAGATACTTGCCTTCTGCCTGAGTATATTTGCTTCTTGTTCCACGAGTTGCAGTTGCCTCTTCAGGTCAACCTGGATGTCACTATCCAACGATCGACTCCTCACCATCATCTTAGACGCTTTCTTCCTGTAGATCTCTACTTCTGTGTTCAGTCTCTCGATCTCACGATCTTTCTCTATTAGTTTCTTCCTTGTTTCCCGAATCTCATAATCCTGCAGGCGGACTTTGTTCTCCCAGTACAACCCAGGACTTCCAGCGTCCTTTGGTAGTTCTGGTAGCTGTAAGTACGTGTTATTTTATGGAACTGTACTTAAAAAGCATTATCGAAAAAATCATTTTATAATCTCTGCAATTCGAAGACGTAGGATCCTTAAAATTTACACTAACTTCGTTTTATGGTATTTTTTTAAGAAATACATGGTTTTTTATTATCACAGTATACATAAGAAATACATCATGTAAAGAAAAAATTGTGTTTTGTAATAACTTTTACGTGAAGCATTTTTAATTTAATATCTTTTACACACATTTCACTCAATTGACAGTTAACAATTTGGAGAGAAGTTTTCATTAAACCATTATTTGTGAACTATGATATGCGAAGTTGTAAAATTTCTTTCTACCTGAAATTGACAAAGTTGACAGTATGTTTAGATTCAACAACATGGTGCTACATTTCATACAGTTAGAGCAACCATGTAAATTCTAAAGGACACAACAATTCACAGCAATTAAAAATTTAACACACATCATCGATTAATATCAGAAAAGATACACGGCTTACTACCAAATCTGAAGAAGGAAACAATTCGCAATACGGACGAGTTTTGTTTCAAGACTTTGCTCCTAACACATTGTTATGCGTATATTTCGCATTCCCAAGTTTAAAGTATAAGTTATGCCATATAAAGGATTAAATAAATTTTCCAAATATATCCCATGATAAATACAAAAGCTCTGTTTAAGTATATAATATCGCACCCCGGCAAGAAATATGACACAACTCAAAATTGTAGAATTTGAGAAATATCAACTTAAAGGATACTATAAAACTTAAGTATATTGAAATAATAAAAGCTTCTTTTAAATTTTAGGTAAGTATTTATGGTGGTTACTTCTATTATATTCTATAGAATAGTAATATAACACGTTGGGGAAACTCATACATATTTTTCAATGATATAGCATCAAAATTTTTATTTTTTGACGAGTCACTTTTCTTGCCGGGGTGCAATATGAAGTAAATTAAAATGAAAAAATTTTACACTATTTACTGCTTTTAATCAGAAGCATTTTATTAACTGACAGAAATCAACAAAATTAGTACTGACAATATTTAAATTCTCAATTTTAAAATAGCATTTCATTCGTTAATTTTTTTATTCGTTGACAAATTTTTAAATGCCAGTTAGTTTACCGTTATTTGTCAATAATATTTACGAACAACTATTTGGGAATGTAATTTTTTAATTTGATCTTAAGTTGAATTGTGTAATATTAATTTTAGTGGCTTCATATAACCAGTGCTGCCGGATTTATTCACAAAGAAAACTCTTTAATTATTTCATAAAATAGTTTTGTAACACTAATTAATAAGTATCTTTATTTCTTGATGGAATCATGTTTCTATTCGTTGGTAAACACTTCATTTCTCCTATTAAAAAAGCAATAACGGAAAAGAATACGCTCAATATATGAAATATATTGACCTTGAAATTCTGTTCCATAATAAAAGTAAGACAAGTACCACTGAAAATTATAACCGATGTTTTCTACAGTTACCGATTTCCAAAATAAATTAAGTTTATGGTTACTGAAACTACATCTATTTACACATTTACACTGTATATCACATGTGGAACCGAAAAATGTGAGTTTCTGTCACAATAAAATTGGCAAGTTTTGCGGTTTGTGGTTACTTATAGATGCTATTAAAGGGCTAAAGAAAAGTAGACAACAGATAAATTTACCTCAATAAGAGGTTGATTGATGACCTTCTCCTGCAGGTATTTGACTTCGGATTGCAAGTTTTCATTTTCTTTTTCCGACTCGTCGAGTTTCCTTCTGAGGACTCCCATCTCTTGCTCCAATAAATCCAACTGAATTTTCAAGTTTTCTGCCGATACTTCTTCCTCTTCAGCATCTTCGTCTGCAAAATTTAAGGCAGTTTCGTAAACTATTAATTAAAGTAAGCAATGAAAAAAGTTAAATGAGGTCTCAGTGGAATTATTCATCTTCTCTCTCGCAGCATGTATTTCGCTATTGTGACTCGCATGTTTAAATGTGAGCAATATGCATCGTGAAATTTCCCAAGTAGGAAATAGCATTTGCCTTCATGCGAAGTATGGGTATTTTCAAATGTCAGTTTCAATGAAAACTGTCACATTTATTAAAATTCGACATCAAATACCGTACAGAATGCCTATTTCGATAATGCTTTGGGTCACAAATTCCAGTGACTAATTAAGTTAACCACACACATGCGTACAGGAATAACTCATATTTGAAAGTTTTCACGATCTCAAAAGAATCATGACAGCCGTTAATGTAGTTGGGTTCTTAAGTACAATTAATTGATGTTTTAAGCCGCGTGAAAACATTCTGACTCTTAGAAGAAATATAAATGCAGAGTGACTAGTGATAACCTTTTTTTTTTGTACCCAGAATCATGTTACTGAAATGTTACTGAATCAAGCAGTAACACGATCCTTCGACTACTTCTATTTGTCGTTAGGATATGAATATCATCATCTGATAAGTCGTTAGGACATGAGAAGATAACCATCCATTGATTCATCATCTTATTAGTACACGCTATTTAGTAGTAAACTTTAGAGATTAATCATTTTCCCACCCAGTGGCGGATCAAGTCAAGTGGGTGCCCCAAGCGGTAAAATTTTCGGTGGCCTTAAACTCAAGTTAGAAAAAAGTTTCAAGAAAACTGTCATTTTGTTATCAGCAAAAAGAAAAGAAAAAATTCCATACCATAACACATTAAATAAAATTTTTTTAAACATATTTTTGCATAAATTTCTGTCTTGCTTTTTTTTTTTTGCGAATTCGTCAATTATTTGGGCATTGTAAATTCGGTTTTAAATTTTTTGCTTTATATACAGAATGGCCAGATTAATTAATCTTTCTTTTCCCATAGTACTCCTTTATTAATTTTTTACACGCTTTAAAACAAACAAAAAAAAGATCGTTCTCATGACACATCAGATGAGGGAATTGTTAAAAAAAATTTAAATAATGTTTCAACATATTCGCAAATGTGCAAAATATTTCTTTGAAGGCTCGATAGATGTCTGGTGTGGTTTTTATGATGTCCTCGCTTCCCCCAGCTTTTAGAAATATTCAAAAATTGTCATATTCATCTTCAAAAGTACAAACATCAATGTCATTTTTGTAAATTATATATTTTATAATTTTTTATCCAATTTCCAGTTCAAGCCTCTTTTAGGAACTCTTATCACTGCACTTAAAAAAGCATATTGTAAAGACGCTGTCACATCGTTTCCCGAAAACTAATGAAAATATATTTTAACACCTCGGGGCCCCTTCATATTACGGGGCCCTACGCGGCCGCTTAGTCCGCGTACCCCTTAATCCGCCTCTGTTCCCACCACTCTATAAAAATTCACATTCTACATGTACTCTCAGTCTACTTATATTTCACGTCTATGGTCTAACTGTCTACCAAAGAGTACTCCATTATGGATTATACTGCTATGTATAATACTGTATCGTAATTTAATTTTGCAGTGGTTGATAAGTTTACCACAATTATCACATTACAAAATTTAGCAGTGAATGTATTTGTATGAGGGTGAAAAGGGTTCGTAACATGTGTCCGGAGGTGAGTAATTTTGAAGTTGCTTGCACTGGAGCATTAGAGTATGTAAAGAACATCAATTCTACGTTAGAAAATATCACACTACTTCGTTTGCAATATCGGCTGGAATACTGTAAAACAAAAATTTGTTTGTTACTGTAACAGTGGTGATGAAAAAATATATTGGACCTTTTCATTTAAACAGGAATATGACATTCATTTCTGAAGAACGAAAGGGTCCAAAGATAAAACTTTTAAAACCCCAACGGGGCTATAAATTCCTCCAGGACTTAATTTTTCAATTATAAAAAATTATAAATACACGGCAACACACAAAAAAAGCACAAGGAAGTAAATAGAAGTTGACCTTTCACTCCTGGTTTGCTACGAACAATGGTAGTAAGCTTCTTAATCTGTAGCATAAGTGTTTCGTTCTCTTGTTCTAGAGATCCGATTTTCCTTCTGGCTTGTTTTACCTCCTCTTCAATGAACTTAAACTGCTCCCTCAAATCATTCTCTCTCTCCATAGTGTCCGACAGTTCATGGCTTAATGTCTCGTAGTCTTTGCCCAAGATGCTTTCTTTTACCACAGGTGACAGACGGCTCTGTTGAGGAATACAAATTTAGACTTGCACAGACTGAGAACTTAAAAGACAAAGAAGTACAAAGTGTACAAAATTGTAAGCATATAACTAAACATTTCTCAAAGCTTTTCAAGCAAACTGAATCAGTTGATTACAGCAAAATAATATAGAAAAGAATTTCATAAAGAATCGATAATTTTTCCCAAAAGTCCTCACATTCAAAAAGAAGAAAGGGTTTCTAATTTGCAACAGCGGATTTTGTGTACATATTAGTCTTTGTCCTACTTCTAGAAGAAATAAACCAGATAGTGTTAAAACTATCATACGAAAAATGGAATATGCATAGAGTACGTATACCATATAGGACAATTAAATAACAAATTTTTTTAATAATTGTTTGTTAGCATTAATTAGTAATGGTAATTAAATCCCATCTGGCAGTCAAGTCCTAAGTCTCTGTAGTCTGTTTTAAGTCAATGGTAATCTATCTCCCTCTCTTCTAATAGCATAATTATAGTCGTATTTTTCACGTGAATTATTTTTCAATCGCAGTTCTAAAACATTCAAGTTTTAAAACAAAGTTATTAGCGCATACTTTTTTTCGTAGTGAAAATATGAAAAAACAAGACAGCTGAAACGTGTGTGAATATTGCAATTGAGGGGGTTCGGGACACATAGAAATTTTTTTTTATTAATTAATTTAGAATTTTGATTTTTTTTTTTGAACTAATTACCCAAGTAATAAGCGAAATCACCACACAACATTTTTCCAAAAGGTTTTTAAAAATTTTTAATTAAAATTTTTTTGAAAGAAAGAGGGGTCATTTTAAATTGCTAAAACTCAAAATATTCTTGATCAATTTTCAAAATTCCTGCAGTAAATTATTCACAAATTTATAAACTTTAATTTTTATTCAGCAATTTAAAAAAATATTAATTTAATAAAAAATAAAAAATATTCGAATGAAAATTTTGAAAAATTTTAAGGTACTTTTTTTTTAAAAAGTCATATTTTTAAAAGTAAATATTTATTTCAAATTTGCTGAATCGAAATTAAAGTATAATGTTTGAAAAAGATATATTCCAAATTTCAACCCTTAAACTTTATCGGTTTTCGACTTATAGCAATTTGAATACAGGAAATCTTGAAACAATGTATCATGGAGAAAAACGCATTTAAAGTTTTAAAGACAGATCTTGTTGTCATGGCAACAACTGTAAAGAGTGTTAGATTTTCAAAACAACGCACCACAAAAATTATTACATCTCTTGTTCTAATTAAGATAGAAACATGATTTAAACGTCATTTTAAGCAGAAAAACATAGAGAATTTCTTAAAATAATAATTAAAAATGTTTTTGAAAATGTGACTATTTTTGTGTCTCGGACCCCCTTAAGTTCAAATAAAATTTGGGCGAATCAAACTGTGCTCTGCGTATTTTACTTTTGGCGAAATAGTCACGCTATTTAACATTGACGTGTAAATTTTTGTAATGTGGTAAACTGCATAATTTAAAAATGAATTAACATTTTAATTATGAAGCACGAAATAAGCGTTGAATACCTTTTTGTATGATTTAGAATAGCAATGCTTAGATATTTATCTTGGTTAAGTAAAATATACCGTTTAGCGAAACTGAAAAAAAGGATACAAGATGTGTCAGAAAGAGATGGAGAAACAATGGCGGGATAAAATGGAGAATTTCAAATACTTGGCAGGGGGTCTAACAGAAAGTAAACAGCCTAAAGTTATGAGGTCACAACTAAGATAAATAGCTGATAAATGAGAGTAGGAAACACAACGTATATTTTGATTTGATGGTCTGTATAGCTCAGTCATCCTAGGCCGAGTAAAAGGGAACCTTATATTTCGTAATTTTCATCAAGTTGTAAAAAAGAAGTTGTTAACACAAGCTTAGACAAAAGAATAGGACATCTATTGTCCCTTCTTGTCTTCTGAAGACCTGAAATTCTTCTAATCACTGCTGTCACCACCTAATTGAAAAGATTGTTCATCTCATGTACTCATAGCCCCCTGATACCATATCATGACCTTTCCATATGACATTTATATTGTTATTTTAAAACAACTAGTTAAAAAACAGTTCCTAATATGTTTATGAAAACTATATAACTAAATGATACGAGTCATATATGTCTGAAGTGTCTATCCGTCATGTTGTCAAAGCCCTTTAAAAGAATTAACCACTTTAGAGTTATACAAGTTGAGTCACAGTTAGGTATAAAAATCTTGAACATCCTGGGCTCAACCCTTTGTGTATTAATTCTCTAAGCGTCAAGTAATGTCATATTTATTTTACCCCACAGCATACATAATGACAAAATAATCACATATATCGGTTGAAAGAATCCAAAAAGATTCTAATTGCAAAGAAAGTCAAAATTGGCTGGAAGTCATTCAGAGAAGACTACAGGTTTCAGGACGGATATATGTAACGGATGTGTAAAACCCTCATAGGGTTAAAATTTTGCGAAATGTATTTATACTTATTCTTCATTCAGTGGTTTTTGTAAGAAATTAGTTTTCAAAGAAAGGAGGCCCCACCGTAGCATGACACAGATATTGCGTTGCTTCCAAAAGATGACGTCTTGATGCGCTGCTGCATTTACATTTCGCAGTTATTCTACACGCTTATCAGATCCCGCTGGGTAATTAAAACATTCGGAACTAACAAATCACAATAAAACTAGGAAAAATACCGAGCTCATCTACCGAGTAGGCCTTTCGACTGCAACTGTCGGGGTTTTTCGGGTTATTTTTAGTGGCAACAAGCAACATCCTTGGCCAAAACCCAAATGACATTGTTCGGAATATCATCAGACGATCGTAGGCTCTTGACTTGGCTTCCATTGTGACAAGGAAGGACATTGCTACCAGATCAACACCTCGACTTTTAGGTTATACACCGACTCCCTTGATAGTTCCTTCCCGTCAGAATCTAACTGATGCATAAGGGCATCCTACTAATGAAACATTTATTTAGTTGGGCTGGTGTAGGTATGATTCCCGACTCTGTAATGCGCCTATTAGCTTATTTTATTTTCTGTCGAAACAAATGGAACGAGAGATGACTTTATTCAAATGAATAGAAACTTCGAATCGTGTTGGAATAAATAGAGAAGTATCTATAATTCTGCTGGCTTACAAGTGAAACACACTAAGTCAAGAAACATAGTTCTGAGAAAACGAAGGAAAAAAAAATTATACTCCCTACGCTAAAATCATTAGATGTGTTTCCCAAGAAAAACAATCTAACCTTCATGAAAAGAAAAATGACTGAATGGACTTCACCAGACTAAATACCATCACATTCTGACCTAGAAAAGCTCCAATCCAGAAAATTTTGACAGTACGTTTCACTTATAAGCCAAGGTTATCTTTGATTAAAACAAAATGCAGGCGTACAAATACTAGATTTGGAGTATTTTATTGATGTCTTCGAAGCATTCTTATACACCACAAACGATAAGCTTGATTGAAGTAATCCCTAACCTTCAAAAGAATTTCACACTAAACATTTAAGGAGGTACCTACAATACTGAATGTGATAAATGTATTGAAATTAGTCCTCGGAAAAACTTAGTTTGTCACTTCAATTTAAACATCGTTCATATTTTTTAATCAAATTTACTCCAACGATTTTCCTGAACCAAATTTATGCGTGCAGCTTTTCCCCATACACATCTACAATCTGGACTTAGAACCTAGTAAAGTAATTAGTACTAAAAGTAAGGTCTCGTGAAAAATTATGGGTCTTGCATGAATTATAAATGTGTAATTCCTGGCTCCTCATCATTGGGCTCCGATACCATGGTAACGACGTCTCTCCTCATAATTGTTAAAGTGAGTAATGGCCATTTTGAATTTTTAAGTTAATTAAAAGGAATATGATGATGAATCATAAATTAATGCTTTTAAATATGATTTGGACGTTTCGTATAATTTTCTGATATCACTTTGAGCAGAAATTCTAACAAACCAAGGAAAAGGAATATTTTTTTAAGCAAATGAACAAGATTTTGGCCAAATGATTTTTGTACTCCGTAAGTAATGTTTTATTGAAGATGTTAACGGACAAAGCATAAAAATATTTTTAATTAGCCATTGAGAAACCATAAGCAGTAACGATAACAATCTAAATCTAACTTGCAATAATGCTTTTTCAATTACTTCTATTAAACTCGGTAAAAAATCGTACTTCGAAACTTTAAAAACATATTTCCATTGTAATCAGATATGAATATTCTTTAAAAATTTTTAGAAATTAATTATAAAAGAAAAACAAGAATATAATTTCTTTGGAGTTTAGAAAGAGCTTCCCAAGAACTGATACCAAGTTGGTTATTGTATATTACACTAATGAGGAAGGAATTGATCCATAATAAAACTTTTAAATATCAATTCAAATTGAATTCTTAACGCAAAATCAGTTTTAAAAATATGCTACTACTCACTGGATTAAAATTTATGGACCACCTCATTCAAAACGAACACAAAAGAGTTGCCTATAAATATAATTTCACCCCAACTCAAGAAGTATCAGAAAAGAGGCAAAGGATAAATTGTTTACGCCATAAAACATCCCTTACGTCACCATTTTCATTTGTATACCAGAGAAGCAAGCAAAATTCTCTCAAAATAACAACTTACCCCCATGATCTATGGGCTTTCTTCCGGTATTTAAAAAGGGAGCTTTGCAAGCTCGCAAAATTGTATAGAGTGGGAGACGATATTAACCAGAAAATCGTTTAGTGAGGAAAAGTGAAATGGGACTATTGCCAACGTGAGAAACTCAAGAGCTATTGGCCTTATCGGAGGAATAGATTTTTATACCCATTTGTTTTTAAGAGCCGGAAATTTAGGTACTCTGAAGTACTCTGGGACTAAGTAATGGACGAGTTTGCGTAAGATAACAGTTGGGCTCAGTACACGTTATTTCCCCAACAGACCGTTGATTCCTTTGAGTAGTTTTCAATCCTGTCGTACGTTTTTGCAAAATGTGTGACGATAGGTTTCATGCAAAATATGCTTTACTTGAACTCCTCCGTCAAAATTCATTCTGTATTTAATATGAATTAAAATTCATATAAAATAAGATAATTGTTCAAATTAGAATCATGTTAATAGAAATTGAAAAAAATATTATTAACCCAAAGCATTTTGATATTATAAATATTAAATAAGTTAAATAGAATAGGTCGAACTTCTAAACGTCATAGTTTAGACCTACATAGGGTCCAAAAAAAAGTATAATGAAATAGACTCTTACTTCTTTATGATTTGTTCATATAAGCAAAGGTTTTCAGGTCTAAATAAAAAGAAGTTAGTTCAGGATTTCCGATCCTTATCTTTTAAAGTACATTCGAAAATTAAATTGTACTGCCCCTATTTTTGAATTCTAGGAAGATTGGAAACATTTATGTTATGCTGCACAAGTCTCATAACATTTTAGAAGTAACTAATTACACTAAAATATCGTGCAACAAAAAGTTAAGGTTCAATTTTCTCCAACATTATGACCCTAATTCTGTGTTAGATCATATTTATATCTCAACACAGTGTTACAAAATCTTTTCAAATTTTCAGAAAAGAAGACATGGGACGAAAATTCTTATAAAAATAATGATATGAAAATCTAGGGTTTCATTTGCATGGATGCGTATGCCACAAAATTGAATAGTATAGTTTCCAAAAAAAAGACAATTTTTTTTTTCATAGAAACTCTGGAGTGACGTTAAGAACTCAATGCAAAAGAATTTATTTACGTACTCTCTGAACGGGTACGCTCTGCACAGTAGTCTCATTTCCACCTAATGCAACGGTTGCATAGACCCTGAATACTAAATATCGCTGAGTAGAAGGCCGTCACTACTTGAAGGCTGTGTTGTTTTCCTCATCACCTCCATAGGTATCGTTGCACTAAATTCAGATTGGGATTTTCCTCCAAACATAGTATTGTTATTACACTTGCACACTAACTGGAAAGTTGGTTGGATGGGTTCGGTTTTCTAGCAATCGGGACATATTTGGGAAAGCTGTGTCGAACACAGGATGAGCAACGCCAAATGAATGTACAATGAAAGTCTTACTGCCACAAAAGAGAGAAATTAAAATAGGGGCGTAAAGTGATTCACAAATCCTTCCTTGATGTGCCGTAATGAGTAGTATTAAATTCTCCAGCCATCAGAAATAATTGCAGTCTATCAGGTTTCATATAGAGCTCGCACTTGTGAAAAGATTTAGTTAACTAACAAGACGTTTCACTTAATTAACAAAAATAATGACCTCTGTGAAAAGATGCAAATTTTACAGATCAGTACCGTGCAGGAAAAAACCCCACCGAGGATAGAGTCTGAAAAGAAGGCATTTCATAATTTTACGACCAACATTCTTGCAAAAGAGAAGTTGTGACTCAAAGACAGGAGCTTGAGCCTTGTCCCTTGTACTGCCCTGCGTCAGACGCAAGCAGAACAACACAAGCAAAGTTTGAATCACGCGTTGTGGTCCCGTTTTCTCGTTGCAAATCCGTGCCAGGAATCCCGGGACAATTTATTACGAATATCCCAACCTGTGCAAATATTCCCTCCAAACAGACACTTCATTAAAAGTGCCATCTCACCTGTGATGTGGGCGTGACGCTCCTCTTGCCCCCACCTTGCTGACGCAATGAGTCATTCTCCGCCTCCGCACGCAGGAGGGCTTCCTTCAGCTCCTTCACCTCCTTGCCCAGACTGGTGGTGAGGTTGCGAGACAGGCTCAGCTCCTTCTCCAGATCCTTGAATTTGCTCCTGTCCACGTCCTGTCGCACTGCGGCCTGGTACTCACGCACCTGGGGAAGACGAGAAGTAGATGAGCATTGGTCCCAATCATTTTAAAGCCCGATTTTTCCCCCGAAGAGTTTGTTTCGCATTGGAAAGCTTTAGCAAGTCAATCTCTTTGAATATCCCATGAAAGACACCTTCGGGATTGATCCCATACAGTCGCCAATAGCCCAGATGCAGAATTATGTTCAGTATTCTGTTACACAACAATTGTTCTGCAGACATTTTGTCCGAATTTTGATAACTGCAGTACGGTCAAAAACAAACGCTAAGTACAGTTATCGGCAACATATGTATTACGTATCTCTCTATATTAAAAAAAAGTTACCGCCGCCGCCGCCGAAGAATTGAAATTTTTGTTGTTTAGCTCCATTCTTAGACGGTTTCCCGAGAAAGTACTGATCGGAAAAATATGAAATTAACATGCTTTGTTCTTCATCGTATTCCCTGGATAATTATTAAGATTTTTTTCCGATGCAGCTATTAGTTTAGGTTTTATTAAGTGTTAAAGTTGAAGAAGTGAAATTTCTTCCGCGAGTGAGCAAAGAACATTCAAAATTTCAGTCTTTAGTCGTGAGTTTTTTTTAAGAGTACCTCTCAACGTAAATTTTTGCAGCTCGTCGAGTTTTTTTTGAAATTTAAATGTGGTTCTTGATAATATTTTTTTGAAATTCGGGAAAAATCGGGACATTTTTGTTACTTTTTTTTAAAACTGCCGTATCTATATCTAATTACTATTAGTTTTTAATTTTTAAAATATCGCAGTATACCTCAGAATATACTCTTTCTTACGGTACTATTATTTTTGAAATCGGTTAATAATTAAATTGGATGCGATCAAAAGTTCGTGATACAAAATTCGGAATCTTCGGATATTTTCGCTACGTTTTGTTAAAACCGTTATGTCTACGGCAAAAACCATTATTTTTTAAATTTGAGAACATCACTGAATACACTACATTACACTCTTTCTTATGGTACAATTATTTTTCAAATTGGTTAATAAACAAAATCGATGCAATTAAAAGTAGGTCATACAATTTTCGGAACTTTCAGATCGTAACTTCCGATACAAAACTAAAATGGTCATATCTATATAGTATTACTGTTAGTTTTTAATTTTAAAAATATTGCAGTATACCTCACAATGTACTCTTTCTTACGGTACAATTATTTTTAAAATTGGTTCATAAATAAATTCGATGCAATCAAAAGTTGGTGACACAAATTTCGTATTTTTCAGTTCGCATAGCTGGTTCCGCAAACAGCAGTGGGTTGCATTTTCTACTATCGGGTTTGCCAGATATAAAATTTATCGTAGCAACAATTGCCATAAAAACGATTTCTTTTTATTTGGCGAGGAAAAAGGCTCGCTTTTTTCCCTCTGTTCTCAAGACAGTTTACCGACAAAGTACAATCGTAAAGTTTTGATATTAACACTGTTTACTTAAAATTGTACAGGGAACAAGATACAGAAGATTTTTTACTGATGCGGCTATTAGTTTAGGGTGCATTAAGTGTTAATGCAAAAAAAAGTGAAATCAATTGCGAAAGAAGTATTGGTTTGAGAAAGCAAACCAAACGGGATTGCGTAGCAATCCCCGGGGTCGGCGAGCGTAAGCGAGCAGGGCGCGAAGCCCTCGCTGTGACGTCATGTACCGGAAAGTGAAATCAGCATAATACGAATTATTCAGATAGTTTCACTCTGTGAAAGGAATGTTGGTTTGCGAAGCAAACCAAATGACATCTGTGAAAGGAGTGTTGGTTTGCGAAGCAAACCAAATGGGATTGCGCAGCAATCCCCGGGGGTTGGCGAGCATAAGCGAGCAGGGGGCGGAGCCCCCTAGTTTATAAAAAAAACATAAAAATTAATTAATTTACTTTATTTAAAACCACTGCATACTTTCAGAATTTGCAATTCAGTAGATAACTTTTGAAGTTAAATATTTTGTTATTGACATAGAAGATGTGTTATTTATAAAGTGCTTGTGGTAATCAAGGAGCGCGCACTGCATAACATCGTAACTGGTTATTTAAAAAAAAAATCGGCCAAAAATTTAAGAACATTTAAAAAAAATTGTTCTGCAAAGACTTTGTTTTGCGACGTACGTCGCAGTTTTAAGCACTTTTTGCTCCCGGGGCCAATGGCCTGCTTTGTTGCTCCATAGTAATTCGTAAATTCGTACGTAAATTTGACTACTTATCTACCTTACGGAAGAGCAGATCGAGTTGAATGGATAAATAATTTGTATCGTTTTGTCAACTGTCATAGCTCTCAACGGTTGTAATATGCTCGAAATTATCTCTATCAATCATCGATATTTAACATGACGATTGGGCCGGAAATGATATGAGAACTGTGTGTGTCCCGTTGGCATATCACCGTTGGTGTGGCCGTCATCCGTTGGTATGGCCAATCATCCAACAAAATGTTTTTCCCCATTTAAGATTAATGTGGGTGATGTGATAAAATTATATAATTTTACTGCCTAAGTAATGAAAACTTAACATGATGTGTAATTGTAAATTGTGATTGTAAAGATGAAAGATAAAAAATTGGGACGAATTTAGTTGAGTCAACATTGTGTAAGATCTTACATTTTAAAAAGTGCTTATTGAGTGAGATTAGAACTTACTAAGTGTTCTTGCTTACACAGAAGTAGATACTGGCGAAATAGACTTATAAGATCATATTTCTTCAAGTTTCTATTGATCATGTACGTTCATCGTTGATAAAGTACCTTGCAAAAGTAACAATTTCAATTCATGTTTAAATAATTTCTACCAGTAAATTAAAGCAGGGTACAGTTTATTGCTATTCATCTAATGTCCATCAAATGGGTCGATCCTTTAATAGGATAAGAACGGGATCATTTCTGGCGTTGTATTATGCTATAGATGTTTACTTATTAACGTCTAAAATCAAAGAGTTAAATAGATTATATCAAAAAATCATGTGCAATTTTTAAAAAATTTGAATTATTTGTAAAATTCTTTTAAAAAATTTTTTGATAAGAAAAACTCATTATATTGGTTGGGTTTTATGATGAAAGGGACAGGTTGTGCTAAACTCAAGGGAAACAGTGCCAAGTAATGGGTATATACATAGTAGGAAAGTTTTAATGACACAGACGATAGAAATACACTTAGAATAAGTTACAGTAATCGAAGCTCTGCAACACCTACAACTATTGCGATGTCAGAGCAATGGAATACCCTCTGTGCTATGGCGGACCAAAAAGTCGTTAGAATTTTCCTGCTAGATATGTTACTTTTTGTCCACAATATGATTAATATTATAACTAAGACGATTCAAAATTAAAAGTATTCTAAGGCATGCAAAAATTAAACAATCTTATCAGTTCGACAAGTATTTGAGTAGGGCAATTTTTAAAACATTGTAAGACAAGTTAATTTTCTATTACCAATGATAACAAAGACATTACCTTATCTTCCAAACTGTGGCGATCGAGTTCCATAAGTTCACACTTCTTTTCCGCCTTCCTCAGTTTGAACTGTAGGACGCGACAGTTCTTGGTGGCCGTCTCCAGCTCTTTCTTCAAACCGCGGAATTCGGAAGCCTGGTCCTCTCGAAAGTTGTCATGCAGTTCTTCTAGTTCTTGCTCTAGGTCTCTTACCTATTGGAACATCAAAGTAATGACCTTACTTTTCTAGAACAGGAAAAAGAAAGCCCCTAATTTATTACCAAAAGTAAAGCATCTCTGGTCGTGGACAATACTTAGGAGGGTGACCCTTGAGCTACTGTTCCGAAGCCGAGGTGAAATTAAGTTTTGCACCGTTGATGAATTTAAGGCGCAATCAGCTGATGCAATCGTAGCACTAAGTTCAGTCACGAAAATGCGCACTACCGCTTGCATTAATTTAGCCTAGCTCCGGCTTTCTTTGTGTGACGTTTGAGGCGTCATTTCTTTCGCGTATTTGCGCTTTATAAATAAAAACAGAAAAAAAAGCTAAAATATTAAATTTTGTTTAGATATCAAACTTCGAAATGTGAACATTTCGCAACATTTTAAAATGTCCAAATATATGCATAATAAACACAAGAAAAACTATAGAAACGTTAAAAGGATTATCGAAACATGATAAATCCAAAGAAGATCCAGACATCTGATGCTGAGTGTCAACGGGCTCGGCGAGAGTGCTTAAAAGTTGAGACGTCACGCCGCACCAATCACATAATTTAGTCTAGCTCCGGGTTCCTTTGTGCGAGCACAAGGTTTGAGGTGTCATTTGCTTAATCTTTTTGAGCTTTATAAATAATAGAAACAATCAAAGTATTTAATACTTGTTTAGATATCGGAACTTTCTTGCTCCGTCCGTTCTTTTTAAAATTTGATTTATAATTCTGCGTATTTGCGTTGACAGCGATATGTTGCTGTCATATTTGAGGATTCTCAAGCATTATAAATATTTGTTCTTTTTGTAAATAAATTATTATCTATATCAATATTTTGCAAAAGTCTTTTGTCGAATTGTTCTATATCCGAATATATTCATGAATTCGAAATTCAACAGATTTTTCAAGGATCGTAATATTGTTTCTGCTTGTATTTATCGTTCCGTTCCGGTATATTACCTATTGCAGATATATTATTTAGGAGTTAGATTTTAATTATTTGTTTATTTATTGCAAAATATCCGACATGTGAAATTTCTTGGTGGTATATGTATATTTCGATCGACTTTTCTTAAATATTTAATTGAACACGTAATGAATTATATAATTTTGTTTTATAAAAATAAATAAATATACAAAACAAGCTTTTCAAGTAAGATGCATAACTTATTTTACAATGATTTCGTATCTGTTTCTATTTATGTATTCCAGCATTTTAAATATTGCAGATATATTATTTAAAAGTTAAATTTTCATGAATTATTTATTTTCTACATAATATCACATGTACGTCTTGGCGGTATAGTAATATATTTGGATAACTTTCATTAAACCTTTGATTAAATACGTAAAGGTGTATAGATTGCTGTTTCATAAAAATAAATAAAATGTACACATCAAAACATTTTTAAGTAAGATGTAATATCTTATTTTAAAATGACAGCTAAAGTTTTAAAAAAATCACTTTTAAATCAGATGGGTTACATTAAATTAAAACGGGTAGTCATACTTTGTAGTTGAAATAAACATTTTAAAATTTTTATGTAACTTTTCATTGAAAGACGAACCGACAGAAATACAGCTCCGATAATACATTGCAGGAGGGGTTAGGACCTCGAGTTCCACAACTTCCCTGATGTAGCGCCCGCTGTTCAGGGTGCCCACAGTTAGGAGTAACGTTCGCCTTTGTAGCGTCTGACGATCATATATTTTTTTTAAAAATAATTTTTACATTTTTTTTACTAAACATTTAAAGTATTTTTATTTTTTTAAACATTCAAAGTATTTTTATTCTATTAAACATTCAAAATATTTTTATTTCATTAAACATTCAAAGTATTTTTTATTTCATTAAACATTCAAAGTATTTTTTATTTTATTAAACATTCAAAATATTTTTATTTTATTAACTATTCAAAGTATTTTTATTTTATTAAACATTCAAAGTATTTTTATTTTATTAACTATTCAAAGTATTTTTATTTTATTAAACATTCAAAGTATTTTTATTTTATTAAACATTCAAAGTATTTTTATTTCATTAAACATTCAAAGTATTTTTATTTTATTAACTATTCAAAGTATTTTTATTGTATTAAACATTCAAAGTATTTTTATTTCATTAAACATTCAAAGTATTTTTTATTTTATTAAACATTCAAAATATTTTTATTTTATTAACTATTCAAAGTATTTTTATTTTATTAAACATTCAAAGTATTTTTATTTTATTAAACATTCAAAGTATTTTTATTTTATTAAACATTCAAAGTATTTTTATTTCATTAAACATTCAAAGTATTTTTTATTTCATTAAACATTCAAGGTATTTTTTATTTCATTAAACATTCAAAGTATTTTTTATTTTATTAAACATTCAAAATATTTTTATTTTATAACTATTCAAAGTATTTTTATTTTATTAAACATTCAAAGTATTGTTATTTTATTAACTATTCAAAGTATTTTTATTTTATTAAACAATCAAAGTATTTTTATTTTATTAAACATTCAAAGTATTTTTATTTTATTAAACATTCAAAGTATTGTTATTTTATTAACTATTCAAAGTATTTTTATTGTATTAAACATTCAAAGTATTTTTATTTCATTAAACATTCAAAGTATTTTTATTTTATTAACTATTCAAAGTATTTTTATTTTATTAAACATTCAAAGTATTTTTATTTTATTAACTATTCAAAGTATTTTTATTTTATTAAACATTCAAAGTATTTTTATTTTATTAAACATTCAAAGAATTTTTTTTATTTTATTAAGCAATCAAAGTATTTTTATTTTATTAAACATTCAAAGTATTTTTATTTTGTTAAATATTCAAAGTATTTTTATTTTATTGAACCTTCAAAGTATTTTTATTTTATTGAACATTCAAAGTATTTTTTTTATTGAACATTCAAAGTATTTTTATTTTATTAAACATTCAAAGTATTTTTTATTTTATTAAACATTCAAAGTATGCTCCATATCTGGTACATCAAGAAATGGTGTATAAAGCAAACTTTCGTCTTTTTTTACTTTTTGCATATGAACCACCATCACGAAATTAAAAAACTATAGGAGGTACATTTAATTTATTTCTGTGGGTCACGACAGAGTACATTCAACCTAGACAATCTCGCGGCACAAGTACTCAGTTTCTACATAATCATTGTCCCTTTCCCTTCGTGGACAGAATTAACTTCCGAGGTACTTAACCGGCCGCCTACATTTGGCATCGAAAGAAAATGAGAAACGGGTACACTGGTTGGCTGAGTTGGTAGTGCGCTGCTTCGTCTAGCTGGCGAAGCTTCAATTAGCGGTGTGTTTTCATTCCTAATTTTAGTTTTGTTTTCCTTACAACCTACCGCAAGAGTTACAGCGGCTCGGGACATGTGAACGACTAAAGTTTCTAAGTTCATGGTGGTTATTAATGAATTGAAAGTGTATCACACATGACGTCAAGGTTTTGGGGTAAAATGAGGACTCTATTCCTAGTTTTTTTTACTAGAGATCAGAATGAAATCAGACCTTCCTGTGAATTATGTAATTCAGGTTATTTTGAAAGCGTTTCTAAATCTATATTACGTGAAAATTTTTGTTTTTTTACTGAATATAATATTTCATTTTAGAGGCTATTTTTTTTTTGTTCAATTTATTTTCTTGTTTCGTTTGATGACATTTTATTTTGCGACTTAAGTTGAAATTTTAAACTACAAACGTGCACCACGGCAAATTATCTTATTTCAAGCACTTTTCAGAGTTTTTTATGTAGCACAGAACAATGCACTTGTATAAACTGAGAATGTTTTCATACTCTCTCTCTCTCTCTCTCTCTTAATATCAACAAGCCTAACTTACAACATTAATACATTTTGAATATTCAAATATCTCGAATTGTGCATTGTTAACGGGTTACAGTATTGAAATTTCGAATGCCGCAGTTGTTTCTATGACATTTCTAAACGTGGATAATTTTATTAATTGTAAAATAATACAATATTATAAAATATAATTTTATTTTCTAGAAATTTTAATTTGGATTTATGATGCACTTTCATTCCCGTTATGAAAATTTAGCTTTGGACACTTTATCAGCTCTTAAAAGTATATATTTTTATTACTATATTAATTACATAACTGTGGATAAAAACATATTCAGAAGTCTTGGAACTCCATTTTAGTTATAAATAACCGTAAAAGGTATCCATTCATTTTCTTCAAATATGCCAATATATTACATTATTTTCCGCGGATTTGAGAATATAGCTTTCGTTTGTTTTACGAACTGTTAAATTAGCTGGCACAAATTAACTTTCAACTACAATAAACGCAAATATTGTGAGGATCAAGGAACAAAATATTAATCACTTACTTCTTTTTTAATTTCCTCATTCTCTTCCATAAGTTCTTCACACAGTGCTTCTGATTGGGACAGTTTAATTTTTAGTGTATCCACATTCACTTTGGATTTGTCTGGAATGCTCTCTTGCTTCTTGGCCAACTCCTGCTTCGCCTTGTTAAAATCCTGCTTGCTGTCTTTCAATTCTTGACCTTTGTCCTTCAGTTCTTGCTTACAGTCTTTCAATTCCTGTTTCAGCTTTTTGTTCTCATTCTTGACTTCGTCCTGTGAAGATTGCATCTCCATCAGTTTGGTTCTCATTTTGGTCAATTCTTGGGCAGTCTTTTCCAGAGCTTCTTTATCTTTATCCAGAATGACTTGCTGTTTCTTCTGGAATTCGGTCTTTTCCCGTTCCAACTTGATGACAGTGTCTTCTTTCGTCTTCAGTTGCGTCCTCAGCTGTTCCAATGTGTCCTTAAGTTCTTTGATTTTGTTCTCTTGCTCTTTCTGGTATTTGGTAGTGGGCTGAAAAAAATTAAAAATGTGTTATGAAGAGGATAGTATACTTTTATGAAACAGTTCAATTTCGCAGAAGTACTGAAATATAACAACAAAAAAAACATTTTTAAAGCATTGCAAGTAAGTTGAATTCGAAAAATATAAGTATTTTTCGATTGCATTGTTTGTTAAAATAAAGCATGTACAGTACATCCTATACCTCACAAATTCCGTGAATCTAATATTCACGAGGCTGTTAAGGATGTCACCTCACTAATTGAATTGCTTTGTAAAATATTTGTCAAAACTTTGTGGGACGTTATTTACTTTTTAATCATTGGGGACCAAGTTTTATGTTTTCGTATATGGGAATCTATGGTGCCTTGACCACATTTTCAAAGAAATATTGCTTTATTTTTTTTATTTTTGTAAATACTTAGAATTAAACATTCATATGACTGAAAATATGACGTCGATTTCATGCTGAATATTAATATATCAGTTACAATAATCCAAAAAACACATGCTTTATTTTCTTATTATTTTTTAAAACCCATTTAAGGGATCAGGTATCTCTTGTTGAGATAGAACTGACCTATGGTACGAAGACGATTCAGGGGAATAGAAAAGCTTTCTAATTAAAATATAAAATTTGTTTCATCTATAAATATGTATTTTAAACTCAATAAATACAGTGTAACGTTAAGTATATGTTAATTTTAAAAAGCTTAAAATAGTAAGAGAAGTGTCATAAAATGCTATAATTAATTAAAATAAAGTGAAAATGCAATTAAGTAATATAAACATTGATTACATTTTGTTAAATGTGAAAAATTATTAAAACTTCCGAAACAGTAGATTGAAGTCACCTTAGTTTCGTTAATTTTTGAAATATGAAAATAAAATTGAACTTTCATGGAGTTCTTTTAGTAAGATTTCCACTTGAAAATCACCTTCATCAATTATTATTATTGAGATGAACCCAACAATATAACACGAATCCCTCTTTGTTACGTATGCCCTCATATAATTTCTGGAGAATGATTCATGTAAGCTTTCGTTTTTGGTTTAATAACGGATAAATTGCCTGCTACATAAAATATATACAGGGTGATTCATAAAAGATGGGCAAAACTTTAAGAGGTGATAGTACATATCCAAACAAACAAATTTAATCCAAGAATGCATGGTCGGAAATAAACGCAAAGGTGCTGGCGCATTTGAAAACTTGATCCTTGCAAATGTTAAATCTCCACTCCTGTTGCGAGTTATTGGTAGAAGAACGACAGTAATAGCATGAAAATGAGATATGAGAAAAAAGAAGAACTCGTATGCAAATTTTCGCCTCGATTAATACATAAAAGCCGCTGATCCGAGTTTGTAACTGTCAATCGCGGTAGAAACATATCGCAAGATACTGCTGAAAAAGCAATTATTTTACCAAAATTAATTATTTTTTTATGGAATTTCAGCTTTGATACTTCATCTATTTCGAGACTTATTTATGTACTTCGCGCAATGTAAACGATTTCCGAATATTTGGGACACACGATATTTTTCAATGAAACGGAAACTCGTGTTGTATGATCGCGTGCAGTGATATTTTCTGTTACTTTCGCTCTGCATTAATTTCGCATTTCTAAATTTTGTGCACTTTTTAGTTGAAAGTGGTAAATATGCAAGATCAAAAGATAAAAAAAATCACGAATTAATGTAATTAAAACGACTTTTTTCCCGACAGATTTTATTTTGTTTTATTTCGCTGTTTTCTTTTGTTCTTTGTTTTAAATATTTATTATTTAATAAAATGTATTTTCTGCTCATCACACGCAACACAACTACAAAGTATTCAACTTAAAGTGCAAGGTAAGTAATAATAAAGAAAATTCGAAGTGTAATTATGCCGTTATTGAAAAAAAAAATGCTGTTTTTGAAAGAATAATAGTGTTTAAAAACCGGGTACAGCTTCACTGTGTTTATATATTCATGTTAAAAATTTTACATACATCGCACCCTTGCTCAATGACAAAGCTACAAAATGACGAAAGGTGACCATAAGGTTACTACTACAAAAGACGATTTTTAAGGAAGATTAGGAATTCTATTTCTTAAGTTTTTTTCATGTTCAACTAAATTAATAAAAATGACGATTTACGGCGAGTGCTCTCGCACTCATAGTCAACAAAACAATATTTTTTTCTTGTTTCACTCTTGCATCAGGCATGCGTCATTGTAGATTTTCGCAATCTTCTGTCGTGACAAAGAATTTTTTAATGTTTGAAAAGTTCTAGTTTGGATTTTGGTACAGCTACAGTCTACGTTTATAGCGATGGCAACGGCCTTGGTGATTTTTTTGGGGCACAACTAAAGTTGCCAAGGCAAGAATTATTTCAAAAATATTTTTCTTTTTACAACGGAAATTGAAAGCTTGAAAACACATTTGGGTACAGATACACTCTACGTTTATGAGTGGTGTCAACAGCATTGGCGATTTTTTTTTGGCGCACTTCTAGTAGCGAGTTACGGTAGATTAAGACAACCCATCTGTCTTTACGGTTATTATGGTTTTCATGGCAACCTCGGCAAACGGTAACTTTCAATTTTCATTTTGAATACAAATACAAAACAAATACAAATATTGACGACAAGCTACAGGCTCAAGCCCAACAAGGCTGGTCCTTTGTTTATGAATTCTCCAATTCCCACTGACTATCCAATTGTGTCTTAAATTCGTACACTCCCTTTGAATTAACTATATTTTCTGGCAACGCGTTCCAACTGTCTATTACCCTATTAAAGTAGTAGTTTTTCCTTAAATCCCGATTAAAATGTGTCTTATTCAATTTATACCCATGGCCCATTGTTCTGTTATCCCTATTGAAATTTAAACCCTCTGTGTCCCCTTGTTTTACAAACTTGAAAAGCTGAATCAAATCCTCCCTCCTTCTTCTTCTTTCCAGTGTATACATGTTTAGCTTACTTAAACGTTCATTATAGTCGAAATTTGCTAGCCCCTTTATTATTTTTGTAGCTCTGTGCTGAACCCTTTCAATTGATTCTATGTCCTTTCTCATATATGGAGCCCAGAATTGTACAGCATATTCTAGATGTGGTCTTACTAAACCCTTATATAATGGCAAGATTATATTCTTATCCCTTGAAGTTACAGTCTTTTTAATATACCCCAATAACCTATAATAAAATATTCTAGAAAGTTCTTAAAAATCCGTTAAAATTGTTTGATTTCATTGGTTTGTTTGAATTTTTTTTTTTTAGCTTCCATTGGTTATTTATTATTATTATTATTTTTTAAATATTTTTCAACATGCTCACTCTATTTAGTGTAATTGATAAGTTTCAGAGTATATTTATTCTTATCCAACATTCGAAGCTTAGTTTTTCTGCTGGTTCACAAATATGTTCAAGCTTACTACTTCTTGTGACATTTGACAATATATATATATATATATATATATATATATATATATATATATATATATATATTTAAAACGTTCTCAAAAGTGTTTTTGAGGCTTTCATTTTGTGTTGTAAAAAGGAAAATATTTGTGAAAGAAAAAGAGTTTTGAAATAATTATTTCCTTGCGGACTTTATAAGTTCGCCAAAATAATCGCCAAGGCCGTTGCCACCGCTCATAAACGTAGACTCTAGCTGCACCCACATTTAAGAATGTTTTGAAAATATTATTTTTTTAAAAATTTCACAAAAAGTTGCGAGCTCAAACACATTTGTGAGCCAGCAGAAAAACTAAGCTGCGAATGTTGGGTAAGAATACTACCCTGAAACTTATCAATTACACTATTATACAGTGGGCATGTTAAATATAAAATAAATTTAAATACTATAACCTCATTTAATGATTTCATGGTTCTTCATCGTTTTTAAATTGCAGTTGAATTTGAAATAACTTATTTGAGGTAGTAACTGCTCCAATATAATCAATAAAAAAATAACTAAAGGAGCCTTGACCCTTTATGGTACACTCCATGTGAGAGATCAAGCTTCAAGTAAAAAAGTAAGTAAAAATTTCAAAATCATAGTACGGGAAGGATTCCTTGGAAATTCAAGGGATTGATCCCAGAACGTCGTCAATAGCCCGTTGTGTTGCTCTAGTATGACGTTAATTACAAATTACCAAATTACCTATCCTTGGAAAATCATATTCATTGCTACCACTCCTCTCTTGAACTGTCAACAAATCTAGAAGATCCTTATTTTAATCAAATGCTCACACATATGTATGTGTATAGGTAATTGGTAATTTTAGTTAACGTCGTACTAGAGCAACACAACGGGCTATTGACGACGGTCCGGGATCAGTCCCTTAAGGGAAAGGTCCGAGGACAACACTTCGTAATTTTGAACCACGGTCAGATGACGAAGCAACACCTGAGCTGGCACCCCACTCTCCAAACTTCCACGCCAATCCAACGTGAGGACTTTCGGCCACGACAGATTTAAGGTGCACCAGCCGCCTCTACACCATACGTTTACAAACATCCATGCCCGAACCCGGATTCGAACCAGGAACCTTCCGATCTAGAGGCTAACACCTTAACCACTATACCGGTTGGTCGGCTGTATGTGTATAGAGCCGCGGTAGCCTGGTTGGAAAAGTAACGGATTAGCAACCAGAGGGTTGCGAGTTCAAATCCATCCAAAAAGACAGTCTTGTACAAAGGGGTCTGGTGCGCATTAAATCTGTCGTAACCTCAAATGTCCTCACGTTGCCACGGTGTGGATGTTTGAAGAGTGGGGTTACAGCGCAGGTGTGACCTCGTCATCTGACCGTGGTTGAAAAATATGTGTTGCTGTCCTCGGATGTTTCCCTTCTGGTTTGATCCCGAAGCATCGTCAATAGCCCGGTAGTTGCTCCAGTTTGGGGTTAATTAAATACCTACCACACATATGTATCATCGTTGACTTAAAATCACGTGTACCCCCTGCAACTATATATTTTTATTTTGGTTTTTATGATAGAAGACTTTATGTTATTAGCATCTAGTACATAATATATTTTCATGCTGATAAATGGTGTAATAACCCGTATGAAAATACTATCTATTTATATACATGCAGAATTTCTAGGGAAAACCTTGAGTACCCCAAGAACTTTATGCGGAAAGTTCCATTCCAATACATTTTGTATACAGTGAAGAAACTGCGTCTGATTCACAGCAAAAGAACTAATCGCAGCTGCGAACAGAGTAATCATGGCAGAGAACTTGTAAATTTAAATAAACAAACTCACCAACAAAGCGAAATAGACAAAACTTCTACTTAAAGTTATAGAGCATTGTCTGATACCCAAGAATAGCTACCGGGAGTACACGAAACGTGCATTCGAAATGTTACATACCGGTTATAATTAAGAGGTCGTAGAATGTGCAGTTACATCAAAATGCTACGAAACAGTGAAGAATGATTTCTAACAGTCAAAATGTCGACAATGTAGCACGAGAGGCTTTTTCTATCAAGCTAAATGTAGATGGAGGCAACGTTTCTGTGGTAGGACGTTCTTCTTGTACGCTTTCCGTATGTGACGTTACTTGGTTTGTTTTTCGAATACGACTTCATCACCTTTGTTAATAAAAATTCCAAAGAATGAATTCCGGATTGATATGAATTCCGAATTGATATATGATAGTCAATTGGTCAACGTCAATAACACCAGAACGTCACCGAAACGGCGATAGGCTACATTTTAAAGTATTCTAAGGACATGTATTATGCGAGAGCTTTTGTGAATAACAGGAAGAAAAATGTCAGTCTTCCTTTTAGTTTGTTTGTTTACGATGAAAAAATCCCTCTCATATATATAAAATTACACCACACCAAATTTAGTACACTTATACTTTAGAAACATAGATTAATTTCCTGTCTTCAGGCCAATCTGTAGCCCTTACAACTCAGGAAGATTGGCACACAGGTAGTCCTAAAAGTGCCTCTCAAGGCCCCGATTTTAAAATATAAAGTTTGTTTTCCTGCAATAAATGGATATGAATAAGGAAACACGTTCTACTGGAAACTGAAAGGATACAATGGTTCTTATTTCAGACGCACGTTTTTCTCTATAAGCATAACTTTGTTTGAGTAATAATTGAAAGATTAAATTTTCATACCTTACATTTTGTAGTGAAACACGAAAATCCCAAACGAAAAAATCATTGATCATAAAAGCGTAATTTTGCTTTAAGATTTGGCCAACCATAATTATTGTTTTATTTTATAAATTTGATTTAGAATACCGTGTTTGTTTATTTGAGTTAACAAAGGAAAATGTCGCGGTCATATTTGAGCATTACTAATTTTCGTAAATCATTTGTCGTCTTTATATCAATATTTTTCAAATGTCTGTCTTCGAATCGCTCTATTTCAGCTCAGGAAGTCGAAATTCGACACTTTCCCCATCTTTCGTTTTTCAGAATGTTTTCGTTTCACTCTGTCTTGCATATTGTAAAATATTATTCAGGAATTAAATGTATATATTTGCATCCGAAGTAAATTGTAGAAGCTAACAAAAAGTTAAAACAAAGATAAAAAGTATTTTCCGTTAAAATTAAATTATTGCATTTTTCTATATAAGAAAAGTGATTATTCTAATCCACTTTTCAATCAATATTTAACCATTTCGACCCGAGTAACACCGGGTTATTCAGCCAGTTGTGAGATAAAAAAACAGAAGCACGTGCATGAATACTACACCTCCTGATGGCGTGCTACTCAATGTGATAAGATTTGTATACGTAATCATAATGCTCTAGACCATGTCCGGTGTTTTTCGTCCGGTCCACATCTAAATCCTGGCAAAAGTTTTTTTTCACAATAGATATTAATAGAACAGCAAGTATCAAAAGTGTGGCAATGTTTATTTTCGTGTATATGCGAGTGTTTGTGTGTGTATTTGTGTTTGTATGTACAGTGAACGGAAGTTTTAAAAAAAGTAGTTGGTTCATTTTATATTTTTATAAATTTTTCAACCTTATTATGCTTTTTGATGTTGGTAATCAACTGAAGAATATTAAATGGAAATTAAATGAAAACACACAACCCCCTTTCCGAATACAGCAGTGCCTTGAATTCGTATAGGTTAAGTAGCCGATTGAAGAATGAATAACTAACAAAAGGAAAATTAGTTATTTTACAAATATTTCTATTTGTTTTAATTATTTTGAAAATTGAAATCAATTAAGATGTCAAGGCAATCCATAAATTTATTTTTAGGTATGCAGATATATTTAGTAATTTTACTAAGCACTAAACATTTCTACAGGTCCTTTTTGACAGTTGGAGTTTAGTAAACGAACAGCAGATTAAAAAAATATTCTAAATTTAAAATACTCATATAAATCTTCAAAATAAGCTTTTACTAGTTCATGAATTTAATTAATCCCTTCAAATATATATTTAAATTTAATGCCTTGTATATTTAATAGCAATGAAGCAAGTGCGACAAGCAAGTTTGACAACCATTTATTGTTTCTTGAAACGTCTTCACTTTTAAGTTTAAAGGAAACTTTTAACGGTACAGCTACACTCTACGTTTATGAGTGATGGCAACGGCTTGGCGATTTTTTTTGGCGCGCTTCTAGTAGCGAGTTACGATAAATTAAGGCAACCCATCTTTCGTTACGTTTGTTGTGGTTTTCATGGCAACCTCGGTAAACGAAACTTTCAATTTTCATTTTGAATATTCTAGAAAGTTCTTCCAAAATCCGTTAAAGTCGTTTGATTTCATTGATTCGTTTGAAATTTTTTCTTTCCTCCCATTGGTTATTTTATTTTTAAAAATTTCCTTTGATTGCATTGGTCTTTTTAAATCGTTTTCGGTGATACCATTGGTCCATTTATTTGTATTTTGACAGTTGTGGAATTTTTTTTTTTATAGTTTTCTTGAAAGGATTAAGAGTTAGTTTTTTTTTTACCATTTTCGTATTCATTATTTTTTTACGAACGAATTCTGACGTTATCAGGTTGTATTGTTTCCTGCTTTTGTTTTCTTTTGTAAATTTTTTTCTTTTTCAACATGCCCACTGTATTTAGTGTAATTGATAATTTTCACTGTATTCTTACCCAACATTTGTAGCTTAGTTTCTCTGCTGGTTCACAAATATGTTTTGATATGTGCTTAAACTTACTACTTTTTGTGAAAGTTTTTAAAAAATATACTTTTTAAAACGTTCTGAAATGTATTTAAAAAGTGTGTTGTAAAAAGAAAAAAATTTGCGACAGAAAAAGAGTTAAGAAATAATTCTTTCTTGGCGACTTTAGAAATGCGCCAAAAAATCGCCAAGGCCGTTGCCATCGCTCATAAACGTAGAGTGTAGCTGTACCCTTTTAACTCCTATGGAATTACGTCCCAGACCTTAAATAATCTAGTCATTCTTTGAGCTTCTTGACGTTCTAACTTGTCACGTTTGATTGCTCATATATTTGTCTAATGCTGCAAACTTCACACCAACCGACCATTTGTATCTTTTAATCTTAAAATGTAAGATTTTTTCTATGAATATATTTTCTCAAATGTTATGGTTTTATCGTGGTTTTCACACTGTCGCGAACATTGAAAGATTATAATAACTAGAACAAAGAAAGAATAAAATTGAAGGAAGTTTCAGATCCTAAGAAACACGGTGAAGCGTGTGAGAGTGTATGACTATGATATTACAAAGATCATGGTACAATAATTATTTAACAGAAAGTAAGATTTGCTATAAGCGTATGATGAGGAATTCCTGCTGTATCAGCGATGTTCCAAAAAATATTTCTCATAAGAATGGGTAGATACGTAGCTTTGAATTTACGTTGCACTAGAATACAACGGGCAATCAAATGGTAACGGTCCGGGATCAATTCCAAATGGAACCGAGGACAACACCTCGTAACTTTGAACTTTCACATAAGAAAGGGTTACTGAAAGGAAGAGCAAGAATGATGGCAGTCAGTGTTGAAGAGTTGTAAGTAGTTTGGTTTTTACCAGGCATTAAGAACTGGAATGCGTTGTTCGGATTCTGCCGGGAACTATAAATTGCCCAGATTCTTCCGAGAAATCTTCAACAAAGAATGATTTAATCGTTAAAGGCAGTTCGTAAAACTCATGCGTCCTCAAATTTTTAAGCCTTTTATTATATTTGTAACTTTGTTATTACTTGTTTAACAATGCTTATTTGTCCGCTTTAATGTGAAATATTTTTTATTAACTCCATCAATTGAGTTTTATTGAAGAAGCTGAAATGCTAGAAACTTTCATTTTTATGTCTGGTAACCTAAAATGTAGTAGTTTATAGCACAGAGAAGTAGTTTGTAGAATACACAAGTAACTAAAGACTCTAGAAGTTTTTTTACTATTGCTTACCTTAAATTTTATCTGCACAGTAGAAATTCCAAAAAGTACTTAATTTTATATTTTTTCCCATCTCACAGGTATATACTTATTGTTTCCTAGACTAGTGTTCGAATTTTCCAGATAGGAAGAGAAATTGCCAAGTTTGAGAACTAATAAATCTTCCAAAGATATTCACAAATATTACAATAAAAAAATTCGTTTGAAAGCATTATAATTGACAATATTTAAGAAAAATATCAAATAAATTTGGCTATGCAATGAAAAAAATGGAATATAAAGTAGATAGATTATATTAAATGTACAAAAGGAATGTGAAAGTTTTATAAATATTTACTGTGAGAGGGATTTTGAGTGTAAACAAACCAAGCGGAATGCGAAGATTTTACTTCCGCTATCCTAATGTTCTTGAATCATGCATAAAGGGTACCTTAAAATGTAGGTTAAACCCTATTTGGAAACATTTATTGTTTTCTTTAATGGACACTAACCAATCAACCATCATTTTTTCAATTGGGAATTCAGTTTTTTGAATTTTTAATGACGAATTGCTTAATTTGAATATTAAAAACAAAGTAAAATCACGTTCGGAATACGTTCAAGAAACACGTTGAGCCCCCAAAACGCTATCACTTATTTATATTGGCAAAAAATTCCTGTCTTGATAGTTTGTAGGTAAAAGAATCACATGTTGTAATAACTTATATGAACAGAAAACAGAATATTCGTATGATGAAACATTCAAGTTCCAAACGGTAACAAATAAAAAACTAAAAATTCATACAAAGAATTATTCGAATGCATAATTTGCTTGCAAAAAATAAACTTAAGGGTATTAATCTGAAATTTCGTATTTAGAAAGAATCGAAAAAATAGTCGAATATAAGAAATGAATAAATCTACTCAATAGTAAAATGTAATTGTAAATGTATCGTCACTCAAAATGTAAAAGGTTGTAAGTCAAAAATTCCATTTGCTATATGTGGCATATTTTGTGATTTCCATCTGGTGGCAAAATCTCTTATGTCATCAGCTGATCCAATAAAAGTTACAACCAAACGTATATAACAAAATACAGAGTGTCTGCTTATAGTTTTATCGAGTCTTTAATATTTATCGTTTGGATTTTTTTCGCGCTTAAGTTGTGCGATAATAAAGTTCCACGTCATTTTGTTTTTCATTGTAAGATGAGTTTATCACGCATTCAGAGAATTGCGCTGTTTGAGGCTTATTTTGAATGTAAATCACGTGAAAGATGTAAAGAATTTTGGCGACATAAATATCTAAACCAATGTTTCCCAACGTGGGGCCCGCGCCCCACAGGGGGGCAATTTGATTATTAAGGGGGGCAATTCGAAAATGGACTCGACACGAGTTTAGCCCTTTTGCTCCGGGCCATTTAAATGCAATGCTAGATTTCGGTGCCAAAATTGAAAGAAAAAAGCAAATTCTTAAATAATTGCGTCCAATAAATATTATAAATTCGTTTGAAGAGACCAAAATATCCGCAGTTGTTCGCATCTGAATGGCCCGTCGCAACTTCTGTAGTGTTTCGCAGCATTCAGTTGGTGTTAATTTGAAATAGGTCTCCTTAAAAACTGCTGTAAAAGTCTCGTTGATTTTAAAAATTGGTAAGTATTTTATTTTATTTTTATTTATTTTAATTTTAGAATCATAATTTTCCTGAAAAATTTGTCAAATGGAAAAAATATGCCAAATGTGAGCGTCTCTTCAAGCTATTTTGTGAAGAACAAAATGCAGACCATGTGAGACTTTAACTTCACACTGAAGTAAGATGGCTCTCTAAAGGGAACTGCTTGAAAAGATTTATGGAACTATTTGATACTCTTAGTGATTTTTTAATCGACAAACCTGAAATGAAGTATCTGTTAACAGTCGATGGTAAAGCATTTGTGAGTAATTTAGCCGATATCTTTGAAAAACGAAATCTATTAAATAAGCAACTTCAAGGAACAAATAAAACTCGTGTTGATGCAAAAACGAAGATATTTGGTTTCATTACCCTTATTGAGCTATGTCAGCAATATATAAACAACAAAAACTTTGAACAGTTTCATTGGCTCCAAAAATGTGAAGTAAATGATACCGCTTTACTTGTTATTGTCGATCATCTGAAAATTCTATCGGCTGATTTAAAAGAAAGATTTTCTGATTTAAACCAAATTGATTTTCCAACATGGATGATGCAGCCAATGTTAGTGGATTTGTCTGATATATCAAATATGCAGTATCAAGAAGAATTAGCAGGAATGCAAAATGATAAGTCAGTTAAAACTTTATTTAATATAAAAGGAGCGATGGCATGGCTTTGTGAGGAAACAGAAATCAACTACCCAAATTCAACCAAATTCTCAAGAAAACTATTGTTACCGTTTCCATCTTCATATTTCGCCGATTGTGAATTTAGTGCTGTAAATGATTTACTGGTAAAAAAAAAAAAGAAATCGTCTATATATAACACAACGGGGAGACTTGAGACTGATGCTAACCAAGTTGGAATCTAACATAAAATCTCTGTGCAGCAAGCATCAAGCGCTAGGATCTCACTAAATTAAAATATTAAATTATTATAGAAAAATCTTTATTAAAATTATTTCGAATTTGAATTTCAGTTTTTCATTATATGTTTTGAAAATTTATTTACTGTGTTTCCGTAACAATTTCCTAGTGATTTCTTCCTAAAACCTAAGTTTCTTAAGTGAACAATTCAATTTTTTATTATTAAAAATTATGTATATGTTACATGAGGGAGAGTGGGGGAGGGGGGGGCATAAGAATTTTTGAAAGGCTTAGGTGGGGCATAGCACAAAAAAGGTTGGGAAACACTGATCTAAACGATGCAATACCGAGTAATGATACGCTGTTTCAACTCTTTCGGCGATTTCGTGAGACAGGTTCGGTGGAACACAAAACACCGGAGTGGAAAACCGAAAGTCGTTCACCAGACTTAGTGCAAGAAACTCAACGGAGGATATTGCAATCACTCATCATTCCGTGAGGCGTTTGTCGCAACAAATGGGCACATCACAGGGATCGATACATAAGGCTTTAAGAGCTTTGCATTTTCGTGCAAAAATATTACAAGAGCTAAAGTCACCGGACAATGAGAAGTGGATTTATTATTGCCGATGGTATTGCGGTCTTATTATTGCGATCGACTCATCTCAAGAAACCGTTGGCCACCTCGTTCCCCTGGATCTGAGCATTCCTGACTTTTTTCTGTGGGGATATTTAAAGAACAAAGTTGATGAAGATAATCCTCAAACAATAGATGACTTGAAAATTGCCATTACTCGAAGGATACAAGAAGTCCCTCCCAGAATTTTGAAACGCGTTTCTAAAAATATGCGCCAATGACTTCATCTTTGCCTCCAAGAAAAGGGCGGAAATTTTGAACATTTATTATAAATGTAAGTTCACATTTTTTTCCTGTGTTAGGTTAAAAGTGCTTTTTACCATTAGCGCAAAAATAATTGTTTTAAAGTTTGTTGTTTTTGTATAGTAAATTCACGAATCGTCAGTACGGGAACTTTTAGGACACCGTAGAATCAAATCATAAGTAAAACGATTATTATTATTTTATTATTATTATTTTTTTTTTGCTCTCCTGAAAAATGTAGCTTTTAGACAAACGATCTTTTGCACTTTAAGTGACTATACGTAGTGAAAGAATATTTCTTGAGAGAATTCCTTGACGAAGCAGTGATTTGGAAGCTTAAAGAACTTCATTACACTCTACTGTCTCAACAAAAAAAAATTTCGGAAAATCTTATTTGGTAAAGCTAGATTACTTCACCTTAACTTCAGTGGGATCCCCAATCTTTGACCGAAGGTGCTATTAAAATCTCCTACCGCCTCCATTCAAGAAAGTGGTGCATTGTTACGATGAAATACACCTCATGGCATTAGTCCAACTCGTTTAGCAGAATGCATTCATCTTGCGCTTGTCATAGAAAATATCCTCAAAGTGTTCATACCCTCGGCACCCCTCTTTGAAATGATCTTTAAAGCTTATTGGCTGTGCCTCATCAATCATCACTGCGTCGAGATTAGGTTTTTACCACCAACTGCTGCTAACAAGGCTGGATGTTCTATTTTCTAAATTGAATCAAAATAAAATGTTTCCCATGAAGTCATCAGTATCTCACTTTGTACCAAAGTAAAGATTACTTTTAAAAAGTTTTATGTGAAAACATCTGTTAAGTAATGATTCATGCATTTTATGAATTACAGAATCTTATCAAAGATGGAGAGAGCGATCAAAGTCATTATTAGTTACATGTTGCAATCTTCAATATATATATATTTTCATAGTAGCTTTTTAAAGCAAAGAAATTGACTTCGTTTTTATATTTTCTTTAATTTTATCATTTATTAGCGTTCATCCGCAGTACTTAACTAGTCACTGAATTATTTTAATTCTTGAATATACTGTCTCGATTTTTTTCTATCAAAAAAAATCTGGATAAATCGTTATGATCTTATATTTTCTTATTCATTCTTATATTTTTTAACCAAATTGTAACCTTACTTCCTGCATAGATACCAACATTATACAAAAGAAAATTCTGTTAGGACGTATCGAATTTTTATTTTTGTGAAGTGAGTAAAATTTTCACTATGCTCTTTTGTCTGTCGACGGTTTAAATATTCAATGAGAGTGGACAATTTTGATTGATGAAACTACGGTAGTATATTGCGGACTGAGAAAAATTTGCTTATTAGAGAAAAAACGTAACTTATACATAATACTGTGCGTTTTTTATATAAAATTATGTAAAAACTAATACGGTAGAATATTTTCAAAAAGAGCAGATCAATAACGATTTTTTAAAATTCTTATTCGAGGTCTATACAACTCTCTAAAATGACTATGTCTGTAAATGTAAATTTTTCATTGCGTCAGAAAAGTTGCCATTTTAAACAAATACTTTTAAATAATTTTTTTCTTCAAAAACAAATTGAGATTTCCTCTGCTGTTAAACTAAAAGTTAATCAGAGGAAAAGTAAAATTGAGTGATGTAACCGGATATGTGAGCAATATATCGAGGTGCGATGTAACGGTAGTTTGTTGTATATAGTACAGAATGAAGTTCTAAAAAGACGTATAATTTCTTTCATGACTTAAAATACAATTTTGATATTCAATAAAATATTTTTTTAATCAACACATCGAAGATATTTTATACTTTCACTTCATATACTTTTAAATGTTGTTCAAAAATGCATGTTTTATCTTTTCTGCGCATTGAATTCCTTTTCGAAAAGTAAAAATTTAGAACATATAGAAACACCAATTTGAACTAAACTTTTTCCCGTAGCAATTTTTCTCGGACAGTTGGCATGTAACAGTTAAAATATTTCTAATTTTTAAGAGAGTAAATATAGCGAAAAAATAGTTGTGGGAACACCAATTTAGTGAACACGGAGCAAGTTTCAGCGGAACAGTAACAATTTAACTCAAAAGCGTTATTCCGATATCAATTTTATGCCATTTTCAAGAAGGAAACTTTTGAAAATCAAAATACTAAGTTAAACATTTTGCTTGGAAAATTTAACTGTGCAATGTCGTTTTTCTGATTTCCTAATTGAATGTAACATTTTTCAAAGGTAGACAAAAACAATGTGGATATGAAATATATACCAAGGTATTCCCATAACAACTGAAAACAGACTAATTTCATTCAGGACATGAATCGAATTTATAGTTTGACAGTGCTAAAAAAGAAGCAATTCAAAATATCTGTTTATATACGATATGAAAATAGCTTCCTTTTCCTACTTTTGTTTAATATGAAAATACCTATAGGTGGGGCACAGTGTTACATGGGGTACAATGTTACAGTGAATTTCATTTTAAAGTGGTAGCAAAATTAGCTTCAATTTGATTACAATCTTGTCAGCTTTATTTTTTCCAGAAGTTCATGTGTTTTGGAAGAATTTGCATCATTAGTTACATTTCTGTAAGCAAAATTTTTTTTTGTTAAAAGTAAAATTTTGTGTTTGTAATTAAAGTCTCTTTATTTATGAGTGGTGCTTATTTTGTAATGAATAATATTTTAGTAGTAAAGCTATTTGTGCTAAGGGTCTGTTGAATAAAAATGGATGATCTAAATTAACATTATGTAATCATAAAAAATTTTGTTACAAGCTATGTCAGATGGAGGTACAGTGATACAGAATGAAATGGTGCACACTGTTACATACATAATTTTTCCAATTAACACATAACAAACAAGCATATGTTTCACAATGTAAATTTTATTATTCTTATCGCTCTGGATTTTTTATTTAAAAATTTTTAATTATGAATGTGAATGATAACATAAAGAAATTGATTATTTTTCCTAAAGCTTTAGCTTCATATATGCTTGCATATCTTTATATGTGATGTTTACAATCTTTCTTTACATGATTAGTAATTTTCTTTTGTAAATTTCTTCGAAACATTCACAAGCTAACAAAATTGTGTCTCCTTTATAAGTAAGGTCTTTCACTAGAGCCCCAACCCGAAACACAGCAGAAAACGGTGATGACGATGAAACACAGCAGATGACGGGTGAAATATTGGGTCTTTACCGATACGCCAGTTAAAAATATGATTACAGAGGAAATATTGAAGGGGAAAAAAGCACTAAACCCTAAAAAAAAAGAAATTCCCAAGAAGTGAGCCAAAGTGAACGTGAGGCATAAGTCTACCGAGGTATCATCAGCATCAACAGAAGATGAAGATTCACCATCTTATGCTGATAGTGATAGCATGTCTTTTTAAGTATTGCAATCTGACATTGCTGCAGACAACAATAATCCTCAATGGTGATTATGTTATAGTTCAAGAAGAACACCTTAAGGAACATAAAATTCATTTTATTGGGGAAGTTGTGAATCAGAACACTGCTGATTTTGAAGTGTTGTACGTAAAAAGAATTTTTCCATCTTATAAATTTTCATGAACAAATGAAATTTTTCATTCATTTGAAAAATCAAAAACCATTGCCAAACTACCTATTTCAAGGGGATCATCAGGAGAGACAACGAGAAAGCAGAAATGCTGATTTTCCCTGTAGATTTAACTTCCTATCAAAATCTAAAATATATTTACAATTTCTTTAATCTTATATTATCATCTACTTTATAACTGTAGGCTACAATCATTGCTAATGTTTTCCTCACATTTAAAGCTGTTCAATTATACGTAAACTGATCAAAAGTGGTATTTTATTTTAAGCCTGCTTAAGGAATCATCAGATATCTGTTTATTTCAATTCAAATTAACTAGCCAGGCTGCGCCGGCTAGCGCTCGGCGGTGTGTAATAGTGCTTTTTTAAAACTTTTTTACACACCGTAATTAAACAAGTTTTGATTTGTATATTTTATTTATTTGTATGAAACAATTCTTTAAATCATTGCGTATTCAATCACAAATATTTAAGGAAAGTTGGTCGAACATACATATACCGCTACAAAATTACCCATGTCTTGTGATATTTTGCCGGAAATACATATCATTAAAATCTAACTCCTAAGTAACATTTCTGCAATAGGTTATATACCGGAACACATAATGCAAACAAAATTAAATTCGAATGCAAAATTATGAAAAAAAACTCGTACATATCCATTCAAACGTGTTGAATTTCGACTTCCTGAACATATTGTGAAATAGAATAATGCGACAAAAGACTTTCAACGATATTGACAAAGACAATAATAATTTATTAACAAAAAGAACACATATTTATAATACTTGGGAATATCCTCAAATATGTCTGCAACATCTCGCAGTCAACTCAAATACAAAAAAAAAGGAATTCAAAATAAAATTTAAAAAGTAAACATTAATTCTGACGTGGCCAGATACCGGGTAGCAAACTTACGTTTAAATTACTTTTACATCAAAGGTAGAAATAAAAAGTCAGTTCAAATATAAATATTACAAATTAATTCCTTATTTTGCTGAGATATCGACCTCGGCTATTTGAAAACAGCAAGAATTCAAAATATCTGCGTTATTTTATTTACGTTGATTGTTGCCATTCGACGATACATAAATAACGTCGATTTCGGGTCCACGTACGTTAGTGTTTTATATATATAGATTTTAATAAAAGCCAATCTTTATATTTACTGTTGCTACTATAACGTAACACTGTATCCCACGCGGTGTGCAACATTACCAAAAAATTAAATACTGGAAATTAATGTTACTCTTTTTAATTTTAATGATATGTAAGAGTTCAAAGATCATTTGTTTGCTTCATATAGGTGCATATCGTGATGCCATAGCTGAAAATAGAAAACGTGTAACACCGTGCCCCAACCAAAACAGAGCAATCTCTCGCAAATATAATTACGAGGGTAGGGTCACACTTTTCGACCAAAAAACCCATTTTTCAATTTTTGCATACTTGAAAACTATGGACTTTTGTGCTTCTAATGGTGTTAAAATTATTTCTCTCACTATAACAGAAGTATTTTTAAATATTTTTTTAAAAATTGGTTACGATCCGTCAAATGCCGAGTGCCACGTCTGCTCCTACTAAAACAAACATCTTACTGCTTTCTAAGCCTCCCTATTTATTTTTTAAACTCTTATTTTTAATTGTATGAGGGACGACGTCTAGAAGATGAAATGAATTCAATTAACTCTCGTGTTTTTATTTTAAAGCATGCTGTTTTCATGCTAGTTTCAAGTATTTGCTTCTAACTTCGATTTTATTTCGGCAATCATTGTTTGAATATAATTTTAGTTTAGCTTATTGTGTTATTTTTTGTTTAATGCATAGTATTTTAAGTAAATAAACAATGCCACGTTTTAGTAATCGATGTAGTGCCAACTATTTTGGAAATAGCGGTAGTATGAAAGTTTCTGGTGTGATTAAAATTTTTCAGCTCTCGCAAATTTTGCATGGCCTGCGGTACTCGAAATTTTTAGGTGACGGTTTTTAACAATTTTTAGGTTTTTAGGGACTACAAAGCTGTAAAAGATTTAAAGCCGTACGGAGATTTGCAAGTTGAAAAGCTGGAATGTGTTGGGTACATTGAAAAGCGAATGGGAAAGCGACTAAGAAATTTAAAACTCAAGATGAAAGGAAAACAAATTATGTGATAAAAAAACATTGGGTGGACGTGGAAGGTTAACTGATGTCATAAGAAACAATACCGATAGCATAAAGTCCATGAAACAAGCTGCATGGGCTTTCTTTCATAAGGCATCAACAGATGAAAACCCACAGCATGGTCTTTGCCCAACAAACGAAGACACTTGTTGTGGTTACAATCTAGCAACGGCATTATGTGAAAATTATAACCATAAAAACACATTACCAGCAGATGTTATAAATTACTTTAAATATATTTATAGAGACTTGGCAGATCCTGATCTGTTTGCAAATATTTACACGGCAAAACTCAAAACTGCAATGAGAGTGTAAGTAGCATTATCTGGTCCCGGTTACCGAAAAATGTTTTTTTTTTTTGAACAATTATAAACATTAAAAAATGGGACAATAAAACTATTGCCTCATATAACCAGGAGAACATTACAAAATGTAATGTTCTTTCGACATTAGGTATTTCTCCTGGACTACACAGCTTGGGCGATGAAGGCAGCAGATCAGAATAGATTACGTGAAGGAGAATGTGACATTTAAACAAATATTAAAGACGCAAGAGTAAAAAAGAGGCAACAGAATTGTAGATTGGAAGATAACCTATAAGATGAAACAAAAAATCCTAGCTATGGTGCTGTTATTAATTATATACAAATAAGTGTTTCCTTTAAAACTGTTTTTCTCAAAACCATGTTTTTCGCCATATAAGGAACATTTTCTCAAAAACCACTGAACTTAGCAACTTAAAACTTTGCAGACTTCATAAAGATACTTTGTTACACATTTTAACCAATGGGATTTCGAAAAAATTAATTCAGAGTAAATTTACAAGATTAAATATATTGAAATTTCAGTGTTTTTCAGAAAAAACATACAAAGTTCCACATAATTTTTTTTTTTTAAATAATGGAACATTAAAATCATGAAAGCCTTGGTTAAAGTATGTATTATAGTCCAGGCAATATGCAGTAAAAAATTTAGAGACATATAAACAATAGAAATTTTTTAAATGTTCCTTAAAAATGTCTTTTTTTAACATTACTGAGATAGGGATTCTGGTTCGTGACCCTGCCCTCTTAACGAAATATGAAATACAAATAAACATATATTCAAGTTGCGTACTTTGAAATTTTAGGAAACATCAAAACAGAGTTTGTGTATTATTATTAATAATTAAAGCATTTATTGTTAACAATAATTAATACACATGTTAGTTAATTATTAATAAAGCTATTTGCTAAATACTTTTATGTAACAAGTTTTACGTTTTTGTATTTAGAAAAACATATCTCGAGAAGAGATATATATATATCGCCATGAATTCTTTTAAATAAGATTTCACATATGTGCTGTCAAAAGTTTTGGATATTTTTTTTCATTTAGACGTATAAAATCAATTTATATTGAATATGGGTGATATATTCATTATAAATGGATTGACATGAGATGAAATGGAAATAACGAAACTTCGCCATCAATACATTCAAGCAATTAAGAAAGTTTAGCGATACAGTACTCACAATACATTCATACAGCATGGAAAAGTTGATTTAAAATCTGTTGCCATTCGCTAATGTACAAATAATCTCGTTTCATTGTGTCATTTCACTGATTATAATTTGGCTAGTATCTCAGGAATTTTGCCATACATCTAAGAAGAGAAAGTAGACCTTACCTGAATTTGTGACACTTCTTGCTTCACAGGCTCGCTTTTTGGTTGCACTTTGGTCGTACTGGATACAGTACTGACTTTTTTATCTGGTTCTTTAGGCGTCGTTGTTGGTTTCGGTTTGGGTGGAGGTTCATCCGAAGATTCACTTTCTGTTTCCTCTTCTTCACTACTTGACGAGGATGGAGGTTTTTTAGAGGGAGGGGTCTGCTTAACCGCAGCTACTGGTTCTGCACTCCTCAAGTTTGAAAACCTGGACAGAACAGGCTTATGTGCTTCTTTTGGCTTATCTATGGGTTTAGATAGTTCAGTTTTATTGTCTCTGAATTTAGTATCTAATGGCTTAGAAAGGTCGGGTTTACTCTCTTGGATTTTTGTTCTGAAACTTTCTAGCGGTTTAGTATCTAATGGCTTAGAAAGGTCGGATTTGCTGTCTTGGATTTTTGTTCTGGAACTTTCTAGCGGTTTAGTATCTAATGGCTTAGAAAGGTCGGGTTTGATCTCTTGGATTTTTGTTCTGGAAGTTTCTAGAGGTTTAGTATCCGAGAATTTAGAAACAGTATCTTTGGGTTTGGAATCAGAAGGCGCCGGTTTCTCAAATTTCGACGCTACTGAATCTATCTTTGGACCTGTTTCGAATTTAGAAGCTCTCGCACGAATTTCACTAAACTTTGTGTCTCTGAGTCTCACTTCACCGAATTTCGTTTCCGCGGGTTTCTTTTCATTGAATTTTGATTCTAAAGATTTTTTTTCGGGTGGTTTAGGCTCCACCTTCGTCGAAACGCTGCTGTCCGTACTTTGTGTGTCATATTTCGATCGAAAACTACTGCTCCTACCAACAGGCTCAGAAGTCGGAGACTCGAACTTGGATCGGAAACTACTACTCCTGTTCAGAGGTTCACTGTCTGATAACCGGGAACTACCAAACTTAGAAACGGAAGATTTACTCTCGGGATCTTTCTTTTCAGATGATTTGATGTCTGTTTTCTTAAGAAAATCGAACTTATTGTCTAATGTTTTAGGTGGTAGTTCGGGTGGTTTGGAGTCATCGCTCTTGCTGGCGGTGTCTCTAGCGCTCCTCAATTTGGTATCAGAAAATTTTGTCGACGAAAATTTTGAATCAGTTTTTAAGCTGTTTAGTTCTGATGAAGTGTGGGTCGTTTTTGAGTCTAATCTACCCCGGTCGGTAGATGATGAGCCATTGCTATCTTGAGTATATCTTTTCCTTGATCTCGATTCCGGCAAGCGTATCACAGCGACAGTGTCCACACTTCTGTCGTCGGCTTCATCCGACATTCCAATGTTCCGGTAGCTTGCCTTGGAATCGTCGGCATTCCTGAACAAGGAATCTATCTTTTCCTTGTTGTCCTCGTTGATTTTCTTCTCCTGAAACCAACTGGAAGTGGACGAAGACCTCTGCCTGGTGCGTTGGCCGGTCGCTGTTGTTTCTGTGATGGTGAAGCTGGCAGACTGGTCAGTTGGTGAGGATTCGGTCGTTTTCGGAGTCTCTGTGACCGCCACTGATTCCCTTCGACGTCGGGGCAAGGGAAGAGTGAAGCTGGTCGTGACCTCGTTGCTGGATTGATGGTCGTGGATGTCTTTAAAGCACCTACGACAGCGGTTAGGCTTTACGTGATGAGGAACGAAACCTGGGCAACAGGTATTCATGATTGCTGCACAAAATGTTTCTCGAAGAACAACTAATACTGATGATTACTAAGTTGATGCACTTTGTTCTGGTTCGATGATATTAGGATGGCCTACGCGGCCGCCACGTGATTCCTGCCATGCATTCTGTGTGGGTAGAATGGAATGGTGATGCAATGAGAATTATCAACTTCGAGATTATTTTTCCAAATGAAACGGACGCGCAAAGTGATATGCAAATTGAGGAACTTTGATATATATCTTACACAGCTCGCGTTTATAATACAGGTGGAGCTTCTTTTCTTCTTTTACCCTCCAAAAAATAAATTAAAGTGAACAAAAACGATTTTATATTAAAATATTCCGTAAATTTTAAAAAATAATTTGAAAAGATTCAATAAATAACTCACACGTTTCAATAAAATGTACGCTGATTTTCACACTGCACAAATCACTAAGTCTATCGGCACACTAAAATTGAAGATGTAATCCACGCTTTCACAAATTAATCCGTAAAAGAAATTCTTCACTAAAAAAACGACACAAAACTAACAAAGCTGTTATCAAGGCTCTTAAAATCTTCTTGAATCTTAAAAGCACTAGAACATCCCGATCTGTAGAATCTTTTTACAATGTAGCACAGCACTGCCAAAGCGTTGCAATTGATCACTGTACAAAAGCGAAAGGAGTTTTCAAGACGGAGATGGAAAAAAGGCGTAATTTACAGCATCATAGAGAAGGGGGCCCGTTAGCGGCCCCTAATTTTCACATTCGGGGCCGCTCGTTTTCGAACTGCTCGACGGCTAGATCATGCATTTCGCGAACTTCGCTGGGAGAGCTAGGGTTGCTTTGGTGGCTTACTCTGCAGTCGCCAATTCGAATGGAGATATAGTGGGTAGATAAAAATCGTCTTCTCTGCTTTTCTCACGTGATACCGTATGCACTTTTAAAATTTACTCCACTCAGAGATTATTAGATTAGACATCATAAACAGGCCAGTTAACTTTTTAAATGAAAGTTTGAATTTAATATTATATAAATGTACTTTTCTTTGTATTTCAACTATTTTTTTCCCACCTGTAGCACAATTATGCTCCATATTCATAAGTCATCTAGCGTTTCCAGCTGATAATCTGAATCATTAGGATATATTCATTTTAATCTAAGAAAATGATTAGTTTTAACTCTTAATGTGGAATATATCACTTTCTGAAGAAAAGATAAAGAAATCAAAATTGTGAATTTTAGAGGAGAATTGACTGAAATTATTAAAGCACATTCACAATTTGTAATTTGTAGAATTCGGCGAGTCATATTTAAAAAAAAATTGTTGCTTATTTCCTTAATTTATTTCTATATTTTGTTCAGTTAGATTAATTAGTTTTTTTTTAGTTCAAATTTGGTGTAAAAATTCTACATTTGGGTAAGCTGTGTCAAACAACGTAAAGAAAATGGCCGTAGACACTTAAGCAAAACGTTTTTAACTGACACAAAAATGTGAAGTGCACCTAGGGACTAAAATTCGAGTTTAAAGAGTTAAGTGCTATCTAGAAAAGTACAATTTCCATTTTGAGCTGGGTAATTTTTCTGGAGATAAAATTTACCAGTACTTTTCAATCTATGAATTCCAGTTTCTCCAAGAGGTTTTTAAATTGAAATAAGATTCCCATTTGTCAACCCTTGAGTGTCGTGAGATTTTCGAGTAGGATAGTATTGTTTCTGCCCAACACACACATAATGACTATATAACTAACTATATTATTGGTTGAAAGAATCCTAGAAAAGATTCTATTGGTTAAGAAGGTCAAAACTGGTCAGAAGTAATGCATGTTTCAGAACTTCATGTCAGAGGGTTAATTAATACCCCTCAGAGGGTTAATTAATTACTAAGGAGTCATAAAACCAAGTGGAAGAATAAATGTAGATAGATTGAAAGGGTTTTAATTAGTTTCACATGTGTGCAGTGATAGCCTCCAATAGAAATTAATTTATTCGTTTTTAATTTCTTAAAGTTATAGATTTGTATAGAATTCAGGAGCAATAAAAATGATGTTCCTAGAAAGGGACGTCCTCTTTAATGCAATAAAGAAAAACGCGTGTATAAAACTTCGTTAAGCAATTTCATGGTTCTTCGAGAAACAAAATAGGGACCCTTCTTTCTTGTAACATTGCACAGGTAAAACTTGTAAGTTGGAAAAACTGTCATCTTGTTTAAGTGTGAAGAAATTTCCAAAGTCAATGGAGAAAGGATGTGGTTTTAGTGAGGATTTCTAAGTCCAGTAAAAATTCAATCCAGGATGGTGGCGAAGTTGAGCCAAATGTGGCCCCAAACACAGCCGAAATCATCGTGCAAGAAAGATAGGTATCCTTAAAATACACCGCGTGTGACGCAAGACGGATGCCGAACCGAGGGGAGAAATTATTTTGAGCGTGTCTTCTTCCAGAGCAGCATCCCCGTCTTCCGGAAGCAACCACTGTTACCATAGCTACGATAATAGCTCATTAATATGACTTTGACCCATATTCAAAGGAAGGATTACGCAAACTGCTTTTTCTGATGGGGGAAGCGACACGCCTTTCGTTCAAATGTGTTTGACACAGAAGCTTTCTTCGCACACGGAGTAACAGGAGTGCACAGATAGAGATTAAACTTTTTTTCTCCTGCTGGTGGTATAAGTATTTAACCTGATGGGTTTTTGACGGTTTTGCCTCAAGGACCATATTTGACCAAGCTGTGCCAAACACACGATAGACTACGTAAAGGAAGTGGACGTACACATACAGGGAGGAAAGTTTATCTTAAACCGAAGAGAAAAATACACCCAGAGAGGAATCGTACATGCACCACCTACAACTCGCAGATTGCTAGCGCAGTGGGCAAACCCATCATGAAATAGCGACTAAGTTCCTTGAAGGAATATTTATGGCAACCCTTATAGTGTGTCGAAAACCACCCTGTAGTGTCCAGTCTCTAATCCCAAGTTATCACTAGTTCCAGGCGAGGAACAATTTGTTTATCCTATTTGGATTTCATCCCCCTTTGGAAAAAAGGGTAGTTTTGTTTGAGATATTTTGCCATTAGAAAATTTGACTAGATCTTAAACGAGAAGTCTCGTCGTAGCCGCTTGGAGGTTTATAAGTGAGAGATAATAGCTGCTTCTGGTGAGACAAAGAACAATAGCTGCCCTGTGACAAAGAGCAATTTTAGTAAGAAAGTTTTTAAGCTCGATTCTTGCAGAAGCGACTCGATCTTATTTGGTAGGCAAAAGAAGCATCTCATTGGTACTCGGTAGACATTTGTAAACATGAAGTAATTACTGGTTATCTCTAATATTATAAATGGAAGTGTTTGTCTGTCTGTTTGTTTTTTTCGCGGCTGCAATATCCTGACGATTCTATGGAACTTACAGCAATGAAATTTGGCACACAGGTAGTCCAATATTTTTGCAATTTGTAGGTCTCGGCGAAATTTTAAAATTCAATCTAGAAGATTTTAAAATGAATTTAATAGTTTTATTCTAAACCTGGTTCTGGAGGACTTTTTCTACCATGCGAAGTTTATTTCATCCGCAGAACGCGGAGTTCTAAAATTATTTTTTAAATTATTTTTATTTTTTCAAATTTTAAAAATTATTTTTTGTTTGCGCTTTGATTTTGCGCGGACGAATGATTTTCCAGCCAGACGATTAATCTTTTAACTGGAGTCACAGTTCTTTTTTTTCCTACCTCCAAGACCGTTAAAGATAGAGTAAAAATTTCAACGGCTTTGAAATCTGCGGAAAATTTCAGTTTAGATTGATACCTAAAAATGTGATTTTCTTTAGATAAATAACTTTTTAATTGAATATATCTTCAACGGATTTGAAAGCTGCGGAAAATTTTATATATATATATATATATATATATATATATATACCAGATTAATACCTTACATCACGGCGTTGCCCGTGGTGTTGGTTTGCGGGCACGGGCAACGCCAGGCTAGCCACGCAGTGGCTAGTACTTTATAATTTATTGCTTTTGATGTCGATGGAGTGAATGCAGTATGACGTTTTGGCTTTCGTATAGGTGGTACTATGTGTATGTACACAAAGGACGCCACTGGAGTGATTTACAAAGCAAGGAACTGGTCACGATTTAGAGTATGAAGTAAGTTTTAAACCTGAAGGCTAGATAAGCCCCGGGCCATAAAGGAGCCACTTGAATTTCGAAACGTTTCGACATTTAAATGGCCTTTGACTCTTAGGTACCGAATCCAATTCCAACAATTTAGCACAAACCGTGCCTTCGGGGAAGTTATGGGTTCGATACTCGCGTGTTACCTTTAAGTATTTTTTTTTCTTCTGTAAATTAATTTGCAACTGAGAAAGGTAATAAATTGGTAATTTTTTAGTTAACGTCGTACTAGAGCAACACAACGGGCTATTGACGACGGTCCGGGATCAGTCCCTTAAGGGAAAGATCCGAGGACAACACCTCGTAATTTTGAACCACGGTCAGATGACGAAGCAACACCTGAGCTGGCACCCCACTCTCCAAACTTCCACGCCAACCCAAAGTGTGAACTTTCGGCCAGGACAGATTTAAGGTGCACCAGCCGCCTTTACACCATACGCTTACAAACATCCATGCCTGGACCCGGATTCGAACCAGGAACCTTCCGATCTAGAGGCTAACAGTTTCATATTACGGCAAATGCCCAATCCGATGCGAAAATTTTCCAAATTGATCTGTCAACATTCACCTCTGCACTAGTTTTCCAATAGTGTAGAGAGTTGCGAGTTCGAAACTGGATCCAATTTTAAAGACCATAGTGTACGTGGGGGCTGGACACGTTAAATTTGTTGTGGCCACAAATGTCCTCACGTTCGTATGGTGTGGACGTTTGGAAGAGTGTATTGCCTGCTCAGATGGTGTCTTGTCATCTGACCGACGTTCAAAAATACGAAGTGGTATCCTCGATAGGTAGGTATTTTAATTAACGTCGTACTGGAGCAATTTAAAAGGTTGTTTATAACGGTCCGGGATCCGTCCCCAAAGGAACGATCCGAGGACAACCCACGTAATTTTTAACCACGTTCCGATGACGTGTTGTCAACGTTAATTCAACTACGTATTTTTACCTGAAATGATTGAGACTGTTTCAAAAAGTTATTGCCGACCAACCGGTATAGTGGTTAAGGTGTTAGCCTCTATATCGAAAGGTTCCTGGTTCGAATCCGGGTATGGATGTTTGTAAGCGTATGGTGTATAGGCGGCTGGTGTACCTTAAATCTGTCGTGGCCGAAAGTCCTCACGTTGGGTTGGCGTGGAAGTTTGGAGTGGGGTGACAGCTCAGGTGTTGCTTCGTCATCTGACCGTGGTTCAAAATTACGAGGTGTTGTCCTCGGATCTTTCCCTTCGGAATGGACCCCGAACTGTCGCCAATAAACCGCTATGTTGCTCCAGTGTGACGTTAATTCAACTACCCCCAATCGTGTCGAGTGGCTCAGTGGGTTTACGTACAGCGCTAACAACATGCGGGTTGTAGGTGGTGCAGGTTCGATTCCTGTTACTTACCTTGGATGTATTTCTTCCGTACCGGGATAGATTAGTTATATCGAGACTAGACGTAGTGCTGATATGATTTTGTCTGTGGGAGCTACCAATTAATTAACAAGGCATATTCTATTTTCTCTAATTTAGAGAGAGAATTTTTCGACATATCCATATGAAAAACATAAGTTCTATGGGTAATTTGGTAATTTTTAGTTAACGTCTTACTAGAGCAACACAACGGGCTATTGACGACGGTCCGGAATCAGTCCCTTAAGGGAAAGATTCGAGGACAACACCTCGTAATTTTGAACCACGATCAGATGACGTTAAGTTCTATGGGATAGAAGTAGTTTACAGTAAATTCTGTGGAATACAATAGAAAGATAAATATGAAATAAAGAAAACGAAACAAAGTTAGAAATAAAAGTATGAAAACTAAGACAATATTTGAAAAAATCATTTCTAAAATACTATTTTCATTTCTCTTTGCAGATGCAAATTAAATTTTTAGAGTGCAAAACTCTCGTTATTAAAGAATAACTTTTTAGTCAAATGAACTTTCGCAGGTTAGGTCTTTAATTAACGTCACACTGAAGCAACACAACGGGATATTGGTGACGGACCGGGATCAATCCTGAAGGGAAATATACGAAGACAACACCACATAAACTACCTTAAGAACCAATGTGTTATCCTCCATCAATCTATAAACGTAAGGTAAATTAATTTTCTACTGATACTTTTAACAGCGTTCTTGAAAAGGTTTTCACTGCATGAAGAATTGTAACTTCTAAAATATTAAAATGTTTTTACTGTTTATTCTGATTTTTTAATACTCTAAATTTAACACGATCATAGATTCCATCTATAAACTTATTTCAAATAGCGTTGTTTAACAACATAATTATAACGTAATACAAGAAAGAAAAATTATTTAAAAATAATTTGTACACTTCTTTATAAACTTTACATAAATAAAATGGTTGAAAAAGAAATTTATTTGCGAAATTCTAATTGCAATTACTTTTAAATAACATTTATCCCATTTACCTTACTCGTAGTACGCCCGATGTTTAATTTTACAAATTTCTTTTCGTGGTAACTATATTCTACACATATTTTATTCACACTCAGTTCGACGCACTTGAAAACAAGCGTTATTTTTACGCTTCCTTAAATATGTAAGCAATATGTATGAGGAAAATAAGCACATGGAATAAACATTTTCCTACAAGGAAGGTAATTTTTCCTATAAATTGATAGTACTCTTGCCATTTAGAATTCTTTTCTCGTCCATTTATCCTATTCTTTTGAGGTCGGTAGTTGAATTTACGTTGCAGAGTAACAGCACAAAGGGATATTCTATTCGTATAACGATTAAGTCTTACATAAATTTAAATTTCTAACAAAAATTTGTAATGATTTTTTTATATTTTACTTTTTTCCTTCTAATCCGCAAAACATGAGAAACCGAAAAGCAAACATCATCAACTTTCATCAAAAAACGCTAACGATTAAGAGCAAACCGTAGAATATACCAAAACATTTAATTGGTGTTTACATATTTTTTTTCGGTAGATGGTGATGGTAATTTTTAGTTAACGTCGTACTAGAGCTACACAACGGGATATTGACGACTTTTTTCGTAAGAAGTTTCATCTGTAAAACTAAATTATAGATGGCGCTGGCGTTTTAGTGTTTGAATGTGTTCCTGTACGTATTCTATTTTGGATAACCGGAAGTAAAATCTTCGTCTTTCAGAGGTTTACTTAGTGAATTACTTATATCGATTCTAAAAAATCACTTTTTTGACTGACACTTTAATAAATGCCGTTACACAAAAAGTTATTTTTGCTGCTTTAATAAATTTTCAAAGCAAAAAAACAATATTAAGTGTCCGATATCAGTATTTGGTGTAGCCACCACGCGCTGCAATAAGTGCTGCTATACGACGTGGCATGGAGTGAAACAGATGTTGAATGTCTGCTTGTGGAAGAGAATTCCATATTGTTATTATGCGCACTCAAAGTTCGTCTTTTGAAGCTGTAGGACGCGGATCACGAGCGAGACGCCGACCAACCAAATCTCACACGTGCTCAATAGGCAACATATCCGGCGAATAAGCAGGCCAAGGAAGAAGTTGCAAGTGTTGGGCTGAAAAGAAGTCTCGAACTTTCCTTGCAACATGTGGGTGTGCATTATCCTGTTGAAAAATAGCTCCAGGGATGCCTTGAAGGAAGGGAACGATTTCGGGCTCTAGCACTTCACGGACGTACCTGTTGCTATTCAGATTACCCTCAATTCGTAGCAACCGAGATCGTCCATGATACGAAATCGCACCCCAGACCATAACTCCGGGTGTTCGGCCACTATGACGTTCGATAACGCACTCTGGAAGGCAGCGTTCACCGGCATAGCGTCTAACACGAATGTGGCCATCATGGTTCCACAAATTAAAGCGGGATTCGTCAGAAAAGAAAACTTGTTACCAATCAGCCCGCCAGGCTCTGTGCTCATGAGCCCATTGCAGACGCAGCCGTCGATGATTTGACGTGAAGGGGATCCTGTATAAAGGAATCTTTGCATGCAGTCCACGGTGCAGCAGACGTCGGCGAATTGATGAAGCCGACATTAATACACCTGTAGCAGTAGACCAAAGTGCTGACAAATGCCTGGAGTAAGCTGTAGGGTCATTCACAGCCATGTAGACCAGGTGTCTATCATCGCGCGCTGACGTCACCTTCCGTCTTCCACTCCCAGTTTTTCGAGTTGTTCGGTGCTCGTCGGTCCACTGCTTCCAAACTCGCAACACTGTTCCGCTGCACACGAGCTGCTATTGCGCGATAGGAAAATCCTCCTTCACGAAGGCCGATGATTCTCCCCCGTTCAAACTCCGTAAGTTGTCGAAATTTCACCCTATTTCGTCGTGGAGGCATACTTAGATCTCACTAAACGTTCGCCACTAAAAAATAACCATGCACTATTTTCAACGTCCCGCTGCAGCCCTCTATTTATACGCTTTTAGCATCAGTTCAGAGGGCGCTGCTCACACCACGCATGCGCGGTGGCTGTGAAACTTTACTACTTTGCATAACATCCTATAATTGACATTTGCTGCAAATTTAATTTCATTCGGATGATTCCTTCATGGTGTTGCCTTTTTTACAAACAGCAGTGTAATTAGACAATCACTCGAAAATAACAAGGAAATTCATATTAATATTTGTGTTGAAACTTTTAATTCCAAGATTTTTAGGTGGCCAATTTATTTTTCAAAAATTAAAAATAAAAATGTACATCTTATTAAAATTGTTTTACTTTAGGTAACAATTACTGCATACTTTGTAACTTGAGTGCATTAAAAATTCATTTTCATATAGGACAACAGTTTCAGCCTTTTATCATCGCATGGCCCACAAACTAAGTAAAATTATGTGGCTCACCAAAAATATATTGTATATTTTGCCAATATGACGAAAGAATAGGTAAAATTTTGATTGATGCACAAAAAATAAGTTCTTTTTTCTTTCAGCTCGACTCAGCAGTATAGCAAATAATCTTTTTGAAATCTTTAAAATACTTTTTCGTGATACTTTGCAATGTAAAAAACATTATAAAGTTTTTTTTAAACCACTTTGTTTTTGTTTGTTAAAACCAGTATAAACATTATAAATAATAATGTACCAGTATAAACATTATAAATAATAATGTAATACCAGTATAAACATAAATAATGTTTATACCGGTATTACTTGAATTATATGTAAACACACTTGACCAAAGTTCAAAAGTAAACCATCGAATGAAATGAATCATACAAAATTTAAATTGCTTCACCGTCTTGTACAAAGGCAAGAAAAATTTCATGCACGTATGAAATTCATTAATTTTCATTTACTTAAAATTTTTACCGGAATATAATTTGTGAAACAAAAACTACACGTTGATTATCTGCGATATTAATTTACTCAACACTGAATAAAATCATAGGATAAAAAAAAACTTTAGCATTCTAGGTCATCACTAAGGCAACTTTTCACAACAAATGCAACTTTTTTACACACATTCTACACTGCATGTAAAGTGCTAAAACCAAAATTCCTCCTACATGGGGTGTACTGTAAGTGAGTTATAACAGCAACATAAATGGAACTTTTTGCATAAATACAACCACCTGCAACGTTTTAAAATTTTGCTCAAAATTAAATAATATAAAATTGCTATTTCGTTTTAAAATTTAAATAATTGGAACGTAAAACTTCGGTTATCCAGAGCTGACAAAAATTGGTTGTTGAAAATCAGACGCAGCTATGAATGTTTGATTCGTCTAATAGAAAAATCGAAAGAGTACAACATCGAAAAAGCAAATGAAGATATCAGATCGATGGCTTTAAAGTTCCTTGCAACCTTAAAGCACATATTAAAAACGATTGGAAAAAAATAACGACATGACTGTTATTGCTACGCTTTCCCGAGACGATTTTCCTCCAAGTGATTATTTGCTACTGCAACAATGTCAGGCAACATCAATCTCTGTTGAGCACAGTTTTTCAATGTTAAAGAGATTACTGGTCAAGGCTCAGCCATTCAACAATGTCAATGTTCTTCTGTATTTAATTATGTATAATACTTTTGTATACCACTAAAATTGTCAAATATTCAGATTTTTTTTTTTTTCATTTTTTACGAATAATTTATTTTAGATTTTAGTGTAACAAAAATAAATGCAACTTTATTCCCATAAATGCAACTTTTTAAATTTTTACTGCAACAAAAACGTTGCCCTAGTCATCACCCTTTTTATGGAGACAATCCTAACTTTTGATTTACCATGAATTAAATCTCACAATTTTTTAATGCACGCATAACATAATGATGGCTTATGAAACATACCAAGTCAAAAATTTATAGAATACAAGTTTTTTAGCTTTCCTCAACCATAATATAGTGTTTTTAGACTGGTAAGGTTCACCGAGTCATTCCTTCATTGCTGACTAGATTTTTTCTTGAACAGTGAGATAACCATATTTAGTTGAATTTATTTCCTTTCAGTATTCTTATAACTATGTTTTTTGATTTGATATGTTTTTTGATATGTTTCACTTGTAAGCCAACGATATATATATTATTTGAGCAATCAGAGACAAGATAAACATATATTGTGTGAATATATATATAAGAGATACATAAAAAGTTTATATAAGTAGCTTTATTAAGTCCCCAAAATATATAACTTTCCAAAACAATAATTCTGTTGATTTCATATATATTTCAATATCATTTATGGATTGATTATAAGGAGTATACAGTAACAAAGTATGTCTCCCTAAAAACAAAAAGGTGTGTAAAACGTGGAATGCTCATATAAACAAATAAATCTTTCTTCTCATCTAGACATGAAAATTTAATGAAGTTATACTTTCTAGGTCAAAACAGTTTTTACATTTTCTTCTAACAGGATATGGGATTTTAAAAATACTGAGTAGCTAAATTCACAAGCTACAGAAAATTAAGAAAGTTTGGGAAACCAGACAATACATTGTGTAGCATCAGGAACTGATAATCTCGGATGATAGCATGAGTTTTTATTCAATATTTCAATCACAGAATGAAACCCTCATAACAGATCTGTCAGAGAATTTTAGGCAACAATTGTTTTGTTTAAAATTTCCATGCAAAAGGTTGGGAGTCTTAACAAATAGAAAACACCGAAATCATTTATAATACAAAAATCGTAACCCGTGCATGATCCGTCAAAAAACGCTGATCAAGTATTCATTCACAAAAAATCATACAAAATGTAAAAAAAAATCAATTCATAAATTAATCAATCCCAATTAAAAGAATCATCCAATTGAAATATAATTTCATATAAAAAACAAAAGGGATTTCACTTTAATAAAATATCTGAAACTAAACGAATTCTGTGTCATCTGGAGAGGATAGATAGGATGATGGAAGAGACAGGTATGCAATTTGTTTCAGATCTCAAATATCTTTTTAATAAATAATGCACAAGCATGCATGCATAGGTAAAACTTTGATTGGTTAATATAAAGTCTTTCATTTCATGAGGGCATGAACAACAGCTTTAGGATTAAGGCTCTTAAGGTCTGTGTATGTCTGTCCAGTTCCAACAAAGATGATTGGCTGACCAGTTATGTAGGTCATTGATATGGCAGCCCCAACCTGGAATACAAAAGATTCACAAACTTTAATGTCAATCAAAAAGCACATATAGGCTCCAACATGAAGGTGAAAATTAAGAAATTAAAAGTGGCCACTTATGAACTTTCAAAATAGATTTTATCACCCCACGAAATACATGCACACACAACTACTAATCTTCAGTCTTCTTTGCCTAGATTACTTTCGTCATTTGACTGTGGTTCAAAATTATGTGGTTGTGTCCTCGGATCTTTCCCTTAGGGGATTGATCCTGGACCGTCATCAATATCAATTTAAAATTACCACGTTACCCTAGATTGCTGTGTTTTCCCACTTCAAGCGTCTGCGTTTTTTTCTTTAAATTCCAAATTTCAGAAAGTGTGTCGACTGTAGCAAAACTTTTCAGTTTCCACTTACAAACATTCAGTCGTCATGCGGCTAGTGGCAAACGTTAATTTTCACCTTTTTTCCAACAGACTTCTAAACAGAACAGTAGGTTTTAGAATTCAAGAATATTTATTAGTATTCATGAACTATTGTCGGTGCTTGTGCTTGCCATTAACTATAGTTTAGTGAATGTCAGAGGATTGGCATTTGCACAAATGTCAAAGGATTACCTTTTGTGCATATGCAAAGAGATTTCTTTTGCATGTACATTGATTTCTTGTCTTGTAATTTATTTTTGTTTTTATTCTTTAGACATCGATTGTGGCAATGTTGGACCTTGCACATGGTCTATGATTCTCTATCTTTTTTTTGGCACCACTTGAATCATCCACAGTTGCCAAAATTGTGTACTGCAGTCCAAAATCCTTCGGACCTCTGCCATTCCGGATTTTGGATTGTTTGCCAAAAACCCTAGGTTTTTTTTTGGAAAGAGGAGATTATAATTATAGGTAACCCCCCTTCCAAGTTCGCAAATTTTTCTGCTCGTTATTTACGCCTGGGCATTATTTACATTTGGATGCTATTACTCGTTATTTACATCCGGAACACGTTTGCAATACAGTACAAAGTCCAAAATCTGGAATCCTCCTGACCTCAGCCAATCTGGATTTTGGATAATTTGCACTTTTTGTCAAAAATACCTCAATTTAAATGCCTTAATAATAGCTAGGGAATACGACTATGTTTATATTTGTATACAGTTTGCACCAAGATACCAAATTGCCCTAGTGTCATACAAATTCAAAAATGCAAATACATAAGGAAGGCAGCCAAACAAAAAGTCAATTGAAAGTTATGGGAAGGATACTCACTTTGTCATCAATGGTGTCGAATTTTGTGAGGACTATTCCATCAATAAGTTGGGGATTATCGCGGCTAGAGTGGTCAGCCAGAGCTCGATTGAACTTCACCAACTGATCTACAGCTTCATTACCCACTAAGGCTTCTCCCACAAATGCAACCAGGTCCGGGGTATTTACTTTGATCAGCTACAAGAGACGTGTTAACAGAAAATATGTTATATAAGGTTATAACCTTCCATACAAAGACATTAAATTAAAATATCTGCCAACGTGCCAATTTCGGGAACCTTACAAATTTTACAGATCTATGACATACATAGAACCTCAAAATGTATAAACACATTTCAAAGCACCAATATGTATGTATTTTTTGAAAATTTAAAAGGAATGAATGCCATTGTGAAGCATCAATTTGAAGAATCCACACAATGCTTGAATGAAATTTGAGAATGGAAAATTTATTTTCCACAGTAGAATTGACTTTTTCTGTAGTCTACAGTATAGAATGTTTTCCAGTAGGTATTGCAAAGAATTTGTAGTAGTTGCTATCTATATGAACCTGTACCAGATATCTTTTGAAAACAAAATTTAGGATTTTTTTAAAAATACAGTACAATCTTACTGTACAACCATACAATTCAGTCAAAATATGTGCATAGTATTGTCAAAATGTACAAGTTGGCATGTATAAATTTAGCAAAAAATTAAGAAAAGACACAGAAAATTTCTTATTTTTGTACAAATTCTAAATTTTTTGCCTATTACAATCTAAGTTAACTTTGCTCCAGGTAGAGTTGAAATTCTGAATGGTTTGTAAAAGATCCTCAATATACTGAAAGACATTCAAGAAATAAATTACAAAGATAAAGAAGTCGATTACCTTGGCTAAGGCCCTCATCAATGGTTCATTATCTTGCATTCTGCCTGCAGTATCAATGAGAACTACATCTATTCTAGTATCTCTTGCTGAAAATAAAGAGTAGAAATAAAGAAAGACAGCTAGACTAGTATGCCCCCAAACTGATTTGTTAAGTAAACAGGCTAATAATTTAGCAAAGTAAGGTACAAAGTGCAGAATCTCTAATATTATAAAAGGAAGTGTTTGTCTGTTTGTTTTTTTCGCAGTCGCAAAATCCTGACCATTCTATGGCACTTACAGCAGTGAGATTTGGCACACAGGTAGTTAAAATTTTTTGCAATTTTTGGGTCGCGGCAGATTTTAAAATTCAATTAGAAGATTTTAAAATGAATTTAATAGTTTTATTCTCTACCTGGTTCTTCAAACGCGTTTCTCAGGACAAAAGAAGAAACACGCGAAACTAGACTTTTTCTACCCACATGACCTTACTCTCAGTTTTTGCAACCATGCCAAGTTTTTTTTAATCGCGGGGAACTCGGATAAGATTCTAAATTTATTTTTTCCGTTTATGTTTTTATTCAAAAATTTCTTTGGAAAACTCCTGAAGAAACGGCTGAAGGGCATTAAGATTTCCATGCCCTCATTTCTGAGCCACAAAGAGAGCAGTGCGTGAATAGCCGCCGTTCCGTAGACAGGAATGTCAGGGTTCTTGTTGGGGAGCTTCGAGCTCTTAGAATGTGTGAGGTTGATGATCTATTCCCTTAAAAACTTTGCCAAAGACACCTTTGAGTGTAAATTATCCTACATATTGAAGATTCCACCGTCCTTTCAGAGTTTGCCTAGACGTATCTATACCTTCTAGACATAATCAGACCCACAATAGAAACTGCAACAAGTGATGACAGAGGTACTAAACACATTACCTCTCCTCCTGGGTTAACGTTGAGTTAATATCAGCTTGATCCATCCGGTCTCTTGACCTCTCCATTCTTGTCTTATTCCAGAATCCGAAAATAAAATGGGTCTGTTGAGACTGTCCTCAGATCTGTGTATGGAGGATGTTATCCCCCCTTTTAAATGACCACTGGCATCAATCACCATTTACGCGAGCTGTCAGCATCTGACATGCTAGAGGGTTCCTTCTTTTGTTCGACCCTGTGGAGGGGGTCGGACACGCAGATGGCCCTGCTTCCCTTAAACTTTGACGCTTCCTTTTACTGATAGCCTTTTCCTGCGGGAAAATTTTCAGAACTTGCTGCTAATACACTGCGGGCAACGTGAAGTATCCTTTTACAGTTGAAACGGTACGTTTTTGAATCCATTCTTGCGGTGGAACGTAGTGCACATTTCAAAATTAAATTAGTGCAAACCCTGCTTTTTTTTTTTTTTTTTTGAAAAAATTAATTTTTTAATATTTGCACCAAAATTTTTTCTTTGAATATAATTTAAGAACTTAAAACCCCCTGAAAAGGTGACAAAATGTCAAAAAGGTGACAAAAAATAAAAAGGCGACAAAAGTGACGTGTTAGGAGCCCTGTAAAATGTACTTTAAAATTCTTGAGAAAAAAAACCCACACAAATGAAATTTGTGATTTTAGGAAAACGGAGAAATGAAATTATTTAACGTTAATATGCATTGGAATTTGCTGGGACCATTCAAAAAAACGTATAAATGATAAAAACGTATAAACAGTGCTACACTGTATATCTTAATATAAACAAGAAACACAAGCTCCCGACTTTAGAAATGGGCTTTTACCGAAATTTATTGCTTCCATGGCGATTCCAGCAGCATCCTTTCCATAACCTTTCTCGTACAACTGCACCATCAGCATACCATTGTGGGCCTCCGGAGGATGGAGGGCGTTGAGGTGGCGAGTGTGGGTGCGCAGCTGCTCCACAGCACCCGCTCGGAAAGTATCACAGGCAGCAATAAGGACACGCAAATCGTTCTCAATCAGCCAGAAGCATATCTGCAGAAGCACGCATTACCTTATTTTCTGCAATACTTACCACATATCTATTAATAACCTCAAATACATGTACAGGTAACCCTTGTATAGCATGGTTAATTGGTGTTGATATAGAAAATCTGTATTATACGAAACTTACTTAAGTCCCACAAATTTTGATATTGCGTACTGTGCTATATCGAATACCGTTGTAGCGTCGTTGTAGGGGGTCTCTCTGACCACAGTTTTCATGGTGGTCCTTGAATTTATGACCGGATGGGGGTATCCCCTTGTCTTTGAACTGTAGCGGTTTCAGAAGAACGTGTGGGGTCTTCTCTCGAGGAAAAGGGAGAATCGTGGAACGCATGAATGTGAACGGACGGAGAACGACTCTGCTCCTATGAAGCCGCTGGACTGAAACCCTATTTGTATATTCGATATATTAGCCTTGAAATAGCCTTAATAATTAATTAAACATGCTGTATTTTTAAAAGTCGTAATAACTGCCTTCAAGCCACTCGCCATGTAAATTATACTCCCGACATTGCACCGTGTTATAGGATACTCGTGCTATATAGAAACCATGTTAACCAAAACTCAAAGGTCATATATATTTGATAAAGCGTACCATGTTATATGGAAACCAAAGGACAGTTGTATGTGTGATATGAAAACCACAATTTTCACCAAAATGTATTAAACCGTGTGGACGTGTATAGGGCACACAATACACACAGACAGGCAGAAGAGCAGACAGGCCAGATATACAGATGAGCAGACAGACACCATATACGAACAGACCAGACTGAATATACGAACAGACCAGACAGACTAACAGACAAAACATACAGACACGACAGGAAGAACACACACAACAGACAGAACAGACGTGCAAGATGTGGATTTGGCATCAGAAGGGTCTAAAACGGATAGAAAACTTGAAATGGGTCGAAAATATTCAATGTACAAACAAACACTCCATTCTTATTGTTATTGTAAACTGTGAAATATGCAGAACCTAGGCGTGTGATCTGAGGGATGCTGCAATTTTGGTACTGTGTTATAGAGAATCCATGTTATAAAAGTACCGTGCTATACGAAGGTTACCTGTAGTCTCTAGTTTCTATGCACATAGAAAAGTTAAAGATATCAGTTTTTAATTTCTAAACTGTTTATAATTTTTTTTTATCCAAGCCTGACCACCGACGTATTCGGACTTCGGTACTACAAACCAACAGCTATTTGTGAAGGAGTACCGCATGGGTAAGTCCCTGCTACTCCTAATGAGGAAAATCACCAACATCTATGCACTTACAAACCGGGATTCAAACCTACGAACTACTATGTGGCAGACAAGTGCTATGATCACAAAACCAGCTTAACCTTCAGACTACATCCAGTACTGCAGTTGTAACTTGATCGTGCCGAATAGTAATTTAGACAGGCCGGTAAAAAGAAAAGAAAATTATAAGAATCGTGCCATTTATATCTACAGCCATAGTCAAAAGTTTAATGTTTAATTAATTGGACATGTTTCAAAATATTCATTAAAAAAGAGCTCTTCATAAAGTTCCAAATTTAAAAATGATTACATAGCTTAGAAATTATCAATCCATTAAAAAATTTACATTCTATATAACTAAAGCTGCATTCTATTTAGGAGATTTAACTACATTTTTTTTTATGCTTAGAACATCGCCCAGATTTTATTTAATCACCCCTTTAATTTAATATTTAAATGGTTTAACATGTAAGTATTTTAAACTAAGCAGTCCGATGGTAACAAGATCAGTCACACTGGTGTAAGTTTTAAACCTCAGGAAACAGAAACAATTGCTACAAAATGTCAATCTAAAATTACAACAGATGACTATTTTGCTGAATCGGCAATAGAATCATCAAGATGGCCTATAGTCTGAGGTCATCTAGAATTCGGTAATTTACATCTCCATTCAAAAGGTCACAGGAAATCCTGATTCAATTGGTATTGCCAAAGGTAATAGGATCAGGTTGCATCTTCAATACAAAATACAGGGGTTGGGTTTTTATAGCACAAGGGCAATGTTTGGCTATGTTGTGGCAAACACGAGACAGAGAGGCAATATCAAGTAAAAGATACACACTCAAGGAAGTTTTACTAATAAAAGAGTGAGAAATATACCCAGGAAGGAAGGAATCCTAAGCTGCCTAGAACTTGCAGGTAGCTTGCGCAAAGGAGCAACCACTGAGCCACAATGGCACCATTTATTGCTAATTGGCGGTGACAATGAAACTGAATTTTTATTTATTTTTCCTAATGGCGGGCACATTTTGACCGAAGTCATTGTCCACTACAAGGCCGGAAGTGATGGCCACTTGTGAAGGAGCACCCAGTGGGAGGGCCATCATTGCCCCTAACAATTACATCGTAATTTTTAACCATGTTCAGATGACGAAGCAACACCTAAGCTGGTATACGCTTACAAACATCCATGCCCGAACCCGGATTCGAACCGGGGACCTTCCGATCTAGAGGCTAACACCTTAACCACTATACCGGTTGGTCGGCATGAAACTTGAATTTTCCATTTTTATTTTTTCTACCAAAATGACCATTGATTCTTTTTGCTTTTAATATCTTAATTAATCATTTTTAAAGCTTTTTCACAGTTAAATCTTTTCTTACCTTGGCTAGATTAGTAGATTTGCCGACTCCATTCACTCCGCAGAACACAATGGTGTAAGGTCGATGGGATTTCTGAGCTTCCATGACATCACGCAGGATATCGATACGGCGCTTGGGGGACAGGAGCTGCACCAGGGCATCGACAAGAGTAGTCTTGACAGTGGAAGTGATACCAGTAAAAGTTCCCAATACTTTTCCTTCCAACTTGGTGGCCACAGATTCACACAGTTTGTCGGCAATGTCGGCAGCAACGTTTTTGGCTAGGGAGAAAACATCAAAGGAAGTTTCATTTAAATGAAAAACTTGTTTCAGTGTTTTCGCAAGAACTTGTCTACCTAACCAAGACTACCTGCAAAAATCATCTCAACCAAATTGGGCATTCAGACTTTTCAATTTGCACTCTGTAAGACCTGATATTACAGGAACCCATCTTAAAAGTTGTACTGATCATATTGGCATGACAACACTGAAGATAGAGTTCATATTTTACTTCTGTTTCAAGTTTATATTGAACTGCCAGACAGACTTACAGCAAAAAGGCAGAGGTCTGATAATAAAAAGTTCTTATTATTGTAATTATTTCAATAGCACAAGCATCAGATATTGTACACTGAGAATGCTAGCAAGATTGTACTGTATTCCATCTTCAGATACAACACAAAATTTTAGTTTAAAAAAAAATAAAACAGATGGCAAGATAAATTGCGAAATAAATCATAATTTGAAACATACCAATCATATGATCTTTCAATTTATCCAAAATTGGCTGCATGCTCTCTCGAGTTACATTCTTTTGGCCAACTAAACCTTTAAACATGCTAAACATTCCATATCCTTTTGCAGGGCTATAAGTACAATAATTGTAGAAAATTATCAATAGTCTAGTATACCTACAACAAATATCTGTATCATATATACATAACAAATTAAAATCTCTCATAACCAACTAAAAACGGTTCTTTCTTTTATAGCGACTCGTGGATTTTCAATCGCCAAATTCTGAGTCAATAATATTAAATAGTATCCCTGAAACTGAAACTACAGAACATTTTTATCCTTAATGAAAGCAACAGCTTAATGATAAACAAAGGCTTTTTACATGACACATGGATACTTTTAATTTATATCTAGTCACATTTCCTTGGCAACAAAAAAGTCGTCATCAACGCCCTAGGCATTTAATTATGCTTTCTGTGATTAGTGCCGTGGCATCACTTGTTTTTACTTGTGATAGTAGATCAAATCATTTTTGCACTAGGATTATTTGCAACACAATTATGGTTGCAATAGGATTGTCTTTCCCACCAGAAATAAGTGAAAAAAATTCAAAAATAAAAATAATAAAATTTGTGAAACCTTTTCCGTCCTTTTTTAGTTTCTTTTTATTTACAATGTGCAATTTCTTTGAAGCTTTTGTGGCAAAATGTAAGTTTTTTCTGCTACTTTGGTGATAATTTTTAATGACAAATACAAATGGTGTCGAGGTTGTCTCTTGACAAGAGGTAATAGATAATTACTGGTACATGTAAGAAATGAGACACAGGAAAAAGATTTTCAACGACAAAAAATCTTTAACTTATCAAAAACTTATACAGTGTTTCACAATTTAGTAGTTAGATTTATAAAATAAAGACATCATATGTAGCAGCTCACAGCTTTATTCTTACATAAAAATATGTTAGAAATCAAAACATACAAAGTTCCCATGTCTTATTTCGAGCAATATTTAAGCATACATAGAAGCATTCTTGTTTCATAACCTCAAATACATGCAGTATCCATTTCTACAGAAGTAAAAAGTGTAAACATATCACCACCTTTGTCTGTTATGTTTATGTGACATAACACAAAATTTACGTATTTAAAACATATTTAAAAATTGAAGTTTGTCTTATTTTTGCATCTCCAGAAATTTTACTTCTAATAATCACAAACATAAAAACTTTAAAATATAGTCATAGAACCATTGAATTGAATCCATCTGTACAAACATTTCAGTCACAGTATTATTGAAAAAATGAACCAACCTCTTTTTCTTCTGGTTAACCTCCTCCTCTTCCTCTTCTTCTGATTCAGACTCGCTTTCAGATGTTTCTACACGTTTTACAGGACCTCTATACTTTCCTACCTCCTACAAAAACATATAATTATTCAAGGCAATTTAACTTGCTGAAGAAAATTAAATAGTTCCTGAAGCTAAAGATTAATCAAAGAGAAACTGTGAAATCAGAGTGAGTTCAAAAACAAATTTATACCAGTTTACAGTTCATGAATTAAGACTAGATATCACAAAGCAGCATAAAGGCAGAGTATTAACAGAAAATGCTTGAATTCAAGATGCACAAATTAATACATTTCAGTGCTAAAACAAAATTTAGAGATTAAAAAAACATTTTAAAATTATGTGAGTTGATATTTTTAAATATGGTCTAACAAATTTATACTTTATTTAATAAATGAATATCAACAAAGTTTGATACGCACATATGTAGAATTTTAAATGTTATCTTTGGAACTTTCCAAGGAATTACAAAGAAATGTAAGGCTATTCAAATAAATCATTCATAGCAAATTTCAGCATCCAACCAATAAAAGTATAGTACCAATAAAATCATCAACAAAAGATTTTAAAATGGGTCTGACTTAATTTATAGTTGAGAAATGAACATAGAAAAAAGGAAAGGAAAAAAGTTCCACTAAATTGGATTAACTTCGTACAAAATAGATCATATGCAGCTGACTGACTATGAAGGTTAACAGAGCATGAATAAGAAAGAGGAACCCATTTCTCAGTTATCTTCCTCAATCAGGATCCTCAATTGCAAATAGTTGAATGGTAATTTAATATGCTTTAACAGGATTTTGCACAATACACCGAAACATTCAATGAGAAGGTTTTCCCTTTCTTTACTTACATAATTTTGTGCTTGTTGAAACATGTTTACTACTTCACTTGATTTTTAAACACATAATTTTGATAACTTCAGCATTCCTCAAAGAGTAGTCAGCAAAAGGTGTAAAGCCCATACACCATTGGTGTCACTAAAATAATTGCAATTTTGAAGCATGGTTAAGAATATTTTGTTGATATGGCTGTTTTATTCAATCCATTCAACACCAATAAAAATTGATTTGATTGATTTGTATTCTTTTTCATTTCGTTTTAAGACCTGTGCAATGCAATGCAACAGCACTTGATAACTGGACTAGCAAACAGAACTAAATAGTTCTGGTCAGGCAGTACCCTCCAAGGCAAAATCGAAATTATTTGCACTGAATATAAAATACTCACGATTCAGTAAGAGTTGAAATCACAACAAACTACACCATTAAAAGTAGATTAATTTTCTTAAACAAATTAAGTCTATTTAGAGTTTGATAATTTGTAGAAAAGGTAACCTTTATCAGAGTGAAATAAAATATTGCAAGTCAGTTTGACTGTTATAAAATGTTTTGGATGGTTAAATTTCCAACTACACATGTTCTGATGTTCTGAATAAAATTTGAAAGAACAGACATTTCGTTCGAGATATTTTCCACTTTAAAAATCTGAAAGGCAGATTTTACAAACCATTCTGTCACAAAATGCTTCTTCGGAAGGCTTAAATCCATTTGTTTGGGGTTCCCCATCTTCGCCTTTATTACTGAAGTCCAAAACACTGGCTTCTCTGGCTGATCCAGCACAGTCCCAAATTCGAGGTTTTTTGGACTTATCCTTCGGAAGGGGACTTTTTCTAAAGTAAAATTTCAATAGGAAAGGAAATAAGTAAAGGAAATTATGCACAAATAGAGACTATAAATATTCATAGACAAATTAGAAGGGAAATTGCAACTAAAGATATTTTTTAAAGGAGTAGTACCGACGAGAAAGAGAAATGGCTCCTATTCCAAAACACAACAAGGCGTTCAATATACCTTCATCTGAACACTATACATGACATCAGAACTGAATTCCCATTAGTTGGAATTGATTTTCAACAACTGTTTCCAAGAGAGTCTCGCGAGTTGTGATACCAGTTTGCTGCCACGAGCGATATTTTAATTTATGCACAGCTAAATTTGGTTGTTTGGGGGAGGGGTTTATAGCACATGAGCTATATTTAGCCAAGTTATATCACACATATAAGACAGACACAACTTCAAGCAGAAAAATGCGATGAAAGGGGGGATTGGGAACAGAGTAGTGGAAGTGAGCAGAAAAAGATCTTTTGGGTATCCCAGGAGCACACCTGTGTTAACTAAAGACGGTAAACTACATGGAAAAAGAAAAGGTCACGAGTACCTTGGGTCCTTGAAGCCCATACACACACCTGAAGGAGGATATACCCCTGAGGCCACACAACAAAAGATTAAAATTGATACTACTGAATTTTAGTATATGGGTTTCCATAAAATCTCAAAGTTAGTTATAAATGGTTCGAAGTAAAAATAAGCTTGAACACTGGTTGACATGCATTAGCAGTTCAAGGGATATATGCGCATATATTGTATCTATCTGGCAGACCAGTTTTTACCTTCTTGACATACAAAATATTTCCTAAGATTCTTTCAGCCAATACATGTAGTTATTTAGACATTAAACAGTCATTAAACCAATTTTTCAATACTCTGAAATCTCATGACGCTGAGTTAAATAAGCTAAATCTCAAGATTACAATATTCAGCAGAGGTTTAATATATATTTCAAATATAATTTACAATATTCCTAAGTAAAACATTGCATGTCTGAATATATACACACACATCAAACTCAATATGAATCCTATCCTTAGTTTTCAAAAATGGCTGGGAAAATAAGAATATTTGATTATATTATTCAAGTTTTCATGAAATAAAGCTATAAGCAAGTGTCATTTATATAATGTTTGTTGATGTCATTGCGACAACGGAAGAGCGTTTGTCGCTTCTCTTTGCACATACTGTCAAATTTTATTATTTCTCATGACTTTTAATCATTTTACTTGATAAGCATGCAGCAGAATTTTTTTTTTTACAATTCAATTTAGAAACATTCTAGAGCTAAATTTACCTAAAATGTCTGCTGGTATTTTTTTACTCCAAGCAAGTTGCACCATCTAAATAGCATTGGTTAAGCAAAAATATTAAGATAGAAGTATCAACCTTAGCAAACTTCCTATGTGGGTTCATTTAATAGTGTTTCTTTATTCCTTTATCTGACTTCAAATGCATTGATATTTTTTTTTTTTACTTTCGAGTAATGGGAGGACTTGCCATTCTAAGGTTAAAACTACATTTTAGAAGAGAATCATAAAACTGAAGGTAATCCTTGTTGTTAGGACAGATATTTAAACACAGATAATTTCTCATAAGAGTTTCCACTGTTTCTAGGATTGGATGTTGAAAGTTTTATGAGGCAAGATCCAAACATGGACACACTTTCATTCTAGGTGTTGGGCATAAACCTTGTTTTGCTTTCTGAGTCATAAAATATGCATCAATCAGTGTGATTACTCAATTCAAGACTAAAATATTTTCAAATTTTTTTATTAAAACTTACTTGGACTCGGCCTTCTTTCCCTTAGACTGTTTCTGCTGAAACTTTGATCTCATTTTAAGCACATTATCATTATCTTCAATGATGCCATTCTCTTTGTCACTTCCTTTTGGAGATTTATCGAGTACAGGTGATTTGTTATCAGTCTTTGCGGCTGGAACCATGAGGTAAATTTATTTTTTAAATCATTCTTGAATGTGCTGTGTATAGAAATTTGGAATACAAATCTAATTTGAATTGACTAGAGTAAAAGAACCAAGATAATGCAAAATAATCAAGCATAGTTGTGAAACTACAGCAGAACTAAACTACATCAAGAGAAAGTATGACCAATTTTTAAACTAATTTCTCTTCCGAAACTAAGCTACTGTGTTCAAAAAGATCATATAATATGTAAATGCATAACTATATAGTGTATTTGTTGTTATTTAATAATACAAAAAAAAAATGTTGAGTAAAATATACCAGCTGGTTTTGAAGTTTCTTTCTCTTTTCCTTTGGGATCATTTTTATTCTCAATCATGGATGCAACAGTTTTCTTAGACTTCAAAGATTCATCAAAGGTTCTCATTTTCCTAGGCTGATCCATTATTTTACGACCATATTCCTCTGATTTCTTCAGGATCTGAGTGAAAAGAAATCCAATTTATTAAAAAGCAGTAAAAAGGAAATGAAATCATAAATTAATCTTGAAAGTGGTTTATGAAGAATTAATTAAGCATTAAACAATCAATATAATCAAATTAACTGAGTACCAAATCTGTTGCAGGGTCAATATACATTAAGGAAACAAGGTTGAACTTTTAAGTCTGAGTCTTTTGAATAAGTTCTATAAGAATCCTTAATAATAATGTTGATAGAATGAAATTAAATGCAAGAAACTGGATATTGTAAAACATCTATAATATAAGAAAAAATAGAATAAATCCAACTGTCAGACATCAATGAGTGGCAGCGATTGTTACTTAACCATAACAGAAAGCACTTACTCTTTGAAATTCATGATTGAATTCGAAGTTTGAAAAAAAATCACCACCATTTAGCTGTTTCTTATATTTATCTCTGAATTCCAAATGAATATCATCAAGAAATTTGTCCACATAAGATAATTGTAAGATTTTTTGATAGGCAACCTAGAAAGAAAGCAATAAAAAATGTAAGACTAGTTAAATATTACACCAACAAAGCTTAAACTTCTATTATTTTCAATGAAAGTTTCTATTTACAAGATTCCTTATTATACTTGGAGAAAAAACAAACATTTTCATGCAAGTAAGAATTTAGTGATGCATTATATAATACTAAAAATAGCTTCTTACAACAAAGACAAGCTCAAACTCATTATCCAACTTGTACTTGAGAGTAAGGCCATCGTAGGTAAAATTTTCGTTTATACCTCTCTCCTGGAAAAAGATATTCTTAATACACATCTCAAAAACACTTGATTCAAAAGAAAAATAGATTAAGTGCAAAAAAGTAATTTCTTATTGTCAAAGAAATAAAATGTATTCAATTTCTAACACAAATACTGAAATATCCATTGCACAAAAACGGAAGATTTTAAACACTTCAGTACATGATCAAGTAATAAAACATATTTACTCGGGCTTCCCAGTTTATCACTCTAAAATTACAGCAAGTGATTTAAAAAAATTTAACTTCATTACATCACTTTTATTTCTATATTATTCCATGCTATTAATTGTTAGATTACAAATGACAGAAACAAACAAGTATATTTCAGCAGGCATTTAATGTTTGTGCAAATATGCAAGGAAATGCTACGCCACATACTTTATTATTAGAGTACTCTATTTTTTTTAAACAGCAGATGCATGCCATTGAGGCATTATTAATTTCTGCATAATATTATACCTGTCTCAGAAATTCTTAAAAAACTTCATCTAAAACTTTAATCATTAATAAACTGCCGACACAAATCGCACATTTTAAATAAAAATTCAATCTACAAGATTGTTGAAATAAATAAACTCTATTCACATGAAAAAAAAAACACAATGCAGTTTACAAATAACTTATCACGAACCGGTAGAGAACGATAGATTTAATTACTCGCGATTAACCAAGTGCTCAAAAAAAATTTCCTTGTGCATGCAAGTTAATAAACGATCAATTACCATAACATCAAAATCCAGAAACCAAGTCAAAAAACTATAAACACTAAGGAATTAACTCGAAATTCATGAACTATTCACAAATATTTGTAATTTACATAAAACATACATTATTGCAGAAGTTTAATAAACAGAACAATAAGATGCTGCTGAGAGTGAATTTGTTGTTTAATTAGGTTATTCGAAATCCTACAATTAAATTACCTGTAAAATAACAGAGCGAATTAGTGCGTTGACAGGCGATGTAAATATTTGAGAAGTGCCTTGAAAACACCACAATACTATCCCACTTTTGCTGAAGATGGTAAACAGATCGAGCATTTTTGTCGCACTATACTTCCACGCTTACACACGAAAAGAGGTAACAAATCGTATCTATGAACATATGTTTTCCTGAAATGTTACGTTACGTTTTGCTCGCAACGTAATTTTGGTTTCCAAATTACAGTTGCAGTGAGAGAAACATGCCTACAAGGGATATCTATTGGGCTGTCAAAGAGTGGCCTCATCAGCCTGCGTGGACTTATCCCGAACCGTCGTCAATAGCCCGTTATGTTGCTCTAGTAAGACGTTAACTAAAATTACCATTACCATTACCAATTCCATACAAAGATTATATTTCTTTCACGCGAGTGTTTTTATTGAGGTAGATTGGTATATATTTTGCTTAGAATTGTGCTAGTGCAACATAACGGGCTATTTGCAGCAGTCCGGAATCACTACCGAAGAGAAAGGTCGAGGTCAATACCACACAATTTCGAACCACGGTTAGACTTCGAGGACACACATGACCTGGCACCCCTCTCTAAGCTTCTACACCACGTCAATGTCATGTATTTGGCAAGTCTATGGTATTTGGTGATTGGTAATTATTAGTTAACGTCGTACTAGAACAACACAACGAGCTATTGACAGTGAAGGATCCGAGGACAACACCTCGTAATTTTGAACCACGGTCAGATGACGAAGCAACACCTGACTTGGCACCCCACTCTCCAAAATTCCACACCAACCCAACGTGAGGACTTTCGGCCACGACAGATTTAAGGTACACCATACGTTTACAAACATCCATGCCCGGACCCGGATTCGAACCAGGAACCTTACGATCTACAGGCTGACACCTTAACCACTATACCGGTTGGTCGGCTATGGTATTTGGCATTTTTAATTAACTTCGTACTAGAGCAACACAACCAGCTATTGATGATGGTCCATGATCAATACCAAATCGAAAGATCAGAGCCAATTTGTTTTGCTTTGCCCGCATGGGTTCGAATCCCATCCTCGTCGCCAACTCTTTTGTCATGTATGCCAGGTAGACCGAGAGACGATACGATTCGTTTTACATACACGCAAAGAACATTTATTAGCATTAAGATACACAGGCACGAACGAACATAACAACAACTACACCGAACATGTACAATACGAAACTGTAGCGGTCATTATAACTTAGAAGCATCTATGAATGCTGAGTATAATCTTTCTTTTCTTAAAGGCTCTACATCAAAACCTGGCAATACCAATTAAAAAAGAATATAAATTCTTACAAACGAAAGATTGATGTTCTGCTTATCATTCTGATTTAAAAAAAGCAGTTGAGCAGCAGTTCTGTTGTAGTCAATATGTTCGTTCTTGGCATGCTGTAATAAATATTATTACTTGGCGGTATTGCTTGTTTTCATCTCTTGTCTTGTAGCTCTAAGAGAGCTACAAAATTGGTGACCCGGAATAACAATATTTTCTGAATCAGGAGAACGAGCAAAAATGGTTGATACTGATCCCGCCCAAAAAGGAAACATGGAGACAAAAGTTGACAAAACTGATTTGAACCTGGAAACAAATCGCGTAAGCATCAAAATTCCTCCATTTTGGGAAGAAAAACCTGAAATTTGGTTTTATCAAGTGGAAGCCCAGTTTTCTATCGCGAATATTGTGACAGAGGAAACGAAATTCAATTACCTGGTTGCACAGATGGAACCTAAAGTGGTTGAAAACATCTGGGACATAATCCGAAGTGGTCGAAGTGACAAGTATTCTGCAGCAAAGGAAAGACTTTTAAATACTTTTCAAGAAAGCGAAGAAAAAAGTATCAAGCGTCTACTTACTGGAATTTCACTAGGTGATGTAAAGCCTAGTCAATTACTACGTAAAATGAAATCGCTTGGCGGAATGAACATCTCCGAGAAGGTTTTACGCACGTTATGGCTCGAAAAATTACCAGAATCCATTCAGAACATTTTGTTGGTGAGTGTAGAAAGCCTTGATAATCTTTCAGTTATGGCTGATAAAATTTTGGAAATGAATCCGAAAACGGAACTTTTTTCTGCAACTCCCGATAACTCAGAAACAACCAAAATCCTCGAAAAAATTTCTTCTTTAGAACAACAAATATCTGCTCTGAACATTGACAGACAATCTAGAACTGACATTCGTGTTCCAAATATGAGGCGAAATAGAAGTCGATCGAAAAAGCGATTCTACCCAGAAGGCAAATACTGCTATTACCATTTCAAGTTCGGAGCTAATTGTTATCCAAACAAATGCAAAGGTCCTTGCAGTTGGAAGTCGTCGGAAAACATAAGTCAGCAGTAGAAGGAACGGCGAGCTCTGCTGCTGATGATATTCAAGATTGCCGCAATTACCGTTTATTTGTGAGGGACAAGAACACCGGCTTGCGCTTTCTAGTTGATAGTGGAGCGGATGTATCAATCATTCCAGCTTCAGAAAAACATAAAGTATGTAATTCTTTTAAACTTTATGCAGCTAATGGTTCCGAAATTCAAACTTTCGGACATAAAATTTTGACACTCAATTTGGGACTTCGCCGTGATTTCCAGTGGCCTTTCATAATAGCGAAAGTGGATAAAGGAATACTTGGAGCTGACTTCTTAAATAAGTTCAAATTGTTGGTAGATATTAACAAAAAACGCCTTATTGATGGACTAACTAACCTTTTTGTAACTGGTGAAATTTCATCTATAGAGGCAGAAAATAATTTAAGTGTTATGAATCAGTCTTCTAATTTTTCTGATATCATTTCCTTGTACCCAAATTTGATGAAACCTAATCTGTTGATAAATAATACTCCGCACAATGTCAAACATTATATTGCCACTGAAGGTCTGCCAGTATATTCGAGAGCTCGACAGTTAGATACCAAAAGATTAGAAATTGCGAAACAGGAATTTAAATATATGCTAGACAATAACATAATTCGACCTTCAAAATCGCCATGGGCTAGTCCACTGCATTTAGTGCATAAAAAAGATGGTACATTACGGCCGTGTGGTGATTATAGAAGGTTAAATGCACAAACTATTCCTGATCGTTATCCGATACCGAGAATTGAAGATTTTCTCAAAAATTGATTTATTTAAAGCGTATTTTCAAATACCGATTGCTGAAGAAGATAAGCAAAAAACTGCGATTATTACACCTTTCGGACTTTATGAATTTAATGTTATGAGTTTTGGTTTACGAAACGCGCCTTCCACATTTCAACGCTTTATTAATGAAGTTTTCTGTGGATTGAGTTTCGTATTTCCTTATTTAGATGATATTTTGATAGCCTCTTCAACTATAGATGAACATAAAGATAATTTGAAATTAGTTTTTAATCGCTTGGAAAAATATGGTTTAAGAATAAATATTTCTAAATCAGAGTTAGGAGTTAAGAAATTGGAATTTTTAGGGTATTTAATTACACCAGAAGGTTCACGCCCACTTCCCGCTAAAGTTCAATCAATTTTAGATTATAAATTGCCTGAAACAATTCATGAATTGCGCACTTTTCTCGGCATGATTAACTTTTATCGTCGTTACTTAAAAGATGCTGCTAATACCCAAGCACCACTAAACGATTATTTACGTGGAGCAAGAAAAAAGACGCGAGAAAAGTTCCGTGGACCGAAGAAACTAAAGAAATGTTTGAAAAATGCAAACATGATTTAGCGAATGCCGCATTATTAACATTTCCTAATCCTGATTTGCCTTTAGCTTTATTTACAAATGCCTCAGATTTCGCTGTAGGATCTGTTTTGCAGCAGTTTGAAAAAGGAAATTGGAAACCAATCGCATTTTTTTCAAAAAAACTCAACGAAACACAAACACTGTACAGCACATACGATAGGGAACTTTTAGGAATCTACCTCTCAATTAAGCAGTTTAAACATATGTTAGAAGGACAGAATTTTATTATATACACCGATCATAAGCCAATTATATTTGCCTTTAATCAGAAAAACGAAAAGGCTTCGCCTAGACAACTGAGACATCTTCAATATATATCGCAGTATTCAACAGAAATACGCCACATCAGTGGACATGAAAACGTTGTTGCAGACTCGATGTCTAGGATAGAATCCGTGATCGGGTTAGATTATGATGCAATTGCAGATAAACAAATTGACTGTGAAGAGCTTAACAAATTACGCAATAATACTTTATTCGCTTTTAAGCAATATCCACTTCCGTCAGGAAAACTTCTCTGGTGTGATACCTCAACTTCAACCATTAGACCCTTTTTACCTCTAATATTTAGAAGGATAATGTTTGATAAAATCCATGGTTTAGCCCATCCAGGTATCAAAGCAACAGTGAAACAAATGACATCAAGATTTATTTGGACAAACATTCGGAAAGACGTAAGAAAATGGTCGCAAACATGCATCGGTTGCCAGAAAAACAAAATTACGAGGCACACTAACTCACCATTAGGAACCTACAAAGAACCGGATGAACGATTCAGCACAGTTCATATTGATATCATTGGACCTTACTCACCATCTAATGACTTTGTTTACTGTTTAACTTGCATAGATCGCTTTACTAGTTGGATGGAGGTTATCCCTTTACGTGATATAACCTCCGAAACAGTGGCAAGATCATTTTACGAAGGTTGGATAACCCGATTTGGAGTACCTTACGAAATCATCACAGACCGAGGTTTGCAATTTACATCCGAACTTTTTAGAACTTTGGCAGCTATTTGTGGAATGAAACTAAAACACACAACTGCATATCATCCACAGTGTAATGGCAAAATCGAAAGACTTCATAGGACACTGAAAGCAGCTATACGGTCACACAATACTCTTCGATGGACAGAATCTATACCAACTATACTTTTGGGCCTCAGAGCAGCTATAAAAGAGGATTCTGAACATTCAATCTCACAAATGGTTTATGGAAAAACCACAAAACTCCCTGGAGAATTTTTTGATGATCCGACTGTTTCTACGACGCCAGAGACGTTTCTGCACAAATTACAAGAGCAGATGCAGTCGTTCAAACCTAAAACTACAAGGCACAGAAATAAATTCAAAGCATTTATACATAAGGATCTCAAAACGTGTTCCCATGTGTTCATCAGAACAGACAGAGTCAAGAAGCCATTTGAGCCTCCATATGAAGGACCCTTCAAAGTGATTCTGAAAACTGAGAAATACTTCCTAGTCTGTATAAAAGGTAAAGAAGTTAACATTTCTATTGACCGGCTTAAACCTGCTTACATTTTGGTCGCCGATGAAAAGCATCCAGAACCACCAGTACCTGTGCAAGCGGATACACCGGACGTTACCAAAGATAAACCTCTAGAACAAAAATTTTCCCATGTTGGAAGAAAGATTCAACGACCTGTTCGTTTTAGAGACTGAATGTACAAATGATTGTTAACTTTAACTATACATTATTATTTCTTTTATCCATATCATATATTGTATATACTTATATTGTCATGATTGTTATATTTCAAGATGTTTTAAAAAGGATATTTGGATTATTGTAAAATAAGATTTTCTTTAGATATTTTAATAATTTGTATATAACTGTAAATTGATCTTATTCCTGCTCCTCTCTTCATCGTAACTTAGTTACTGGGAAGGGAGTGATGTAGCGGTCAATATAACTTAGAAGCATCTATGAATGCTGAGTATAATCTTTCTTTTCTTAAAGGCTCTACATCAAAACCTGGCAATACCAATTAAAAAAGAATATAAATTCTTGTAAACGAAAGATTGATGTTCTGCTTATCATTCTGATTTAAAAAAAGCAGTTGAGCAGCAGTTCTGTTGTAGTCAATATGTTCGTTCTTGGCATGCTGTAATAAATATTATTACTTGGCGGTATTGCTTGTTTTCATCTCTTGTCTTGTAGCTCTAAGAGAGCTACAAAACTATGGAACCCAAAAAGGCAAAAAAGCACGCGCGCGTCACACAGCTTGGAAGGTTTTCTAATCTGGCTGTTGCCAGATACATAACAGTGAGGACATTTGAAGCCACGACAGGTTTTAGGTACACCAGCCCCTTTCTTACCCGACGGTCTTTGGTTGTATTTGAACTCGCAACACTCCAGTTGCTAATCCGTTACTCTCCCAACATTGCTACCGTTGGTCACATAGGTCTGGGATCGAAAGGAAACTTCAATAGCTCATTGTGTTCCTCCAGAGTGATGTTAATCAACTACTTACCGATAACAATACCTGGTAATTTTGAACCATGGTTCAGATGAGATAGTCAACAGTTTAGCTGGCAACTCTCTCTCTCTCTCTCTCAAACTTTCACACCAAGCCAACGTGAGAACATTTGAGGCCACAACAGATTTTACGTTCACCACACCCCCTACGTGCTCGGTGGTCTTAAGTTAGATCGGTTTCGAACTCACAACCCTCTGTTCGATGATCACATACATTTAATTCTATTTCAAACTAATAGAGGGAATTATATCTTAATAGATGATTTGATTTATCATAGGGATAAAATATTGGGAGAAAAGGTATTGCAACTAGTTTTACCTGAAACTAGACGGAAAAAAGTACTAGAATTGGCTCATGAATCTGTTTTTGGCGCTCATATGGGACTTAAAAAAACAAAAGAACGCATCCGATATAATTTTTACTGGCCTTTGATGTCCAAAGACATCAGTGAATTTTGTAAAACGTGTATTAACTGTCAGTTAAAGATTCCAGAGAAAATTAGTGACCGAGCACCAATAACACCAGTTATGAGACCAAAACTTCCATTTGAGGTAGTAAATGTAGATGTTATTGGACCAATAGAACCACCATCGGGAAGGGGACATAAATATGTGCTTTGTCTCTCAGCACACTCGTTGGCCGGAGGCGGTACCCATGCGTTCCCTTAGTGCTAAATCGACTTGTGAAGCCTTGCTACATATATTTTCTCGTACTAGCATCCCAAATATTGTTGCTAGTGATAAAGGGACAAACTTCATATCTTGTTTAACACAAGAATTTTTAAAGCGAATAGGCTCTGCTCCAAGATTTAGCTGTCCTGTATACGCCGTTAGCAATGGTCTGGTAGAAAGATGGAACAAAGTGTTGAAACAAATGCTTCACCACATCATCCGTGAGGACCCTAGAAATTGGGATAGACAAATCCCGTTTTTGCTTTTTGCTTACAGAGAGTACATACCGAATTATGCCGGAATTGCATTTCCCCTTACGGAACTCACCAAAAAGAAGGTTCCGGACAGTTTACCTTGGTTCGAGGTGCACGACAATGCCTTTCGACATCTGAAAGCAGCTTTGATGGATGCTCCAGCCCTTTACACTCCTGTATTGGGACAACCATTCATCATCCATACCGATGCATTCCAAATTTGCATCGGGGCTTGCTTGTCCCAGAAATTCAAAGACAAGATATATCCAATATCTTATGCGAGCCAAAAATTATCTAAGGCTCTGCAATCCTGGTCAACAATTGAAAGAGAAGCTTACGCCATAGTGTAGGGTTTAAAGAAATTTGAACTGTGGAGATATTTGGTGCAGAAATTGAACTTCATACTGATCATAATCCATTGGCATTCTTAACCAAAGGTGCTCCCCAGTCCTCCAGATTGCAGAAATGGGCATTTGCATTGCAAAAGCACACTATAACTGTCAATCATTGTCCTGGATCGCAATTAAACAATGCTGATGTCTTTCTAGACTTTTTTGAGGAAAGACAAACTTTGAAACACTTTAGCTGTAGGAGTTTGAGAATTCCACGCATGCTAAATATTACAATCAAGAAATATTTTTGAATTTTCATTATTTTCCTGTATTTAATATTTGTTCATTTATTTCAATGAATATAAGAGTATATGTCATTTTCTTGTGGATTATAATTGATAATTTATTATATTGATTTAAATTTATGTGACATTTAAAATTGTGCATGAAGGTTTGATATTTCATTCAATTAGTTATCAAGTAGAGTAACAAATTTATGTCGGATCTTATGTACGTCTGTAAATCTTTTTAGTGTGCATGAATATAATATTTTTTTTTTGTATTTAATGTACTTATATGTATATATATATAAATATCTTACCGGTAATTTAAAGAATTTGATATGCAAATTTAGTGAAAAGGTTTAAAGGGTCAAAAACTGAATATTGTGCTGTATTTGAATATTTAGTTTACCTTTTTATGTGTTTTTTGTAATTATGTTGTATTTGAATGGAAATTTTGAACCAGAATATTAATGTTAGTTCAGATTAGTGTTGGTTTATCACCCCTAACACTAATCTTACGTGGGGAGTGTAGTGTAATATTCTGCCCTCTTGACTCAACCCTTACTTGCTAGGGAAAGCAGAGACGCAAGGGTCATGTGGTAAGAGAAGAGAAGTGACGCTAGGAGGGGTTTGGTCAAGGGTGATCGGCGAGGGAAAGAAGCAGTAAGTGACAGGGAACGACAGAGCGAGGAAGGCGACGGAATTTGTTGACCGTTCGTTCTTTAGAAGGCTCTTCCCTGAGATTATAGCGCAGATTTGTTGTTTTGTTTACTTAAATAAACACTTGTTAAGTTTTCAGTGTTTTCTTTTGCCATTAACGAACAACAAGTGTAAAGCATTACATTCCGGATACGATTTTACCACTTCGTTCACAAAATTTCCAAAGAATGAATTCCGAATTAATGTAAGACAGTTGATAGATAAACTCCAATCAAATCAAGTGGCAAACATCGACACACCAACAACAACATACATTTTAAGATTATACTGACATCTGTCGTGAGCGAGCCCATTTGGGTTTCAGAAGTAAAATCTTCGCTTTCGGTCTGGTTCGTTTACACTGAAAATCCCTCTAAAATATTCGAACAGTTCTCAATTAAGACAGAAATAATTTGGATAGTGATAAATTAAAGCAGGGGTCCCTGACTTTCAGTCAAACTATATGTAGTAGGTGTTGGTAGTGCTACTTAGGACGATATGTGTTTCCTGAATAAATTCTGAACGTTACATCAATTTACTTGTTTGTAAATACGATTTAATCCCGTCGGCAATAGAAATTCCAAATTTTATTTTTCGAAGTGATACGTGATACAGGCGCCTCAATTCCATGATAGTACTTTACGCAAGTCTAACTTGATTGGCTAATCGGATCACATGACCTAGATACGTATGTCAATAAGGTTTATAGTTGTTGGCGATTTATCTCTTCCTTTCTGCTTTCTTCTTTTCTTTTCAGATCCATGGCTATGGGTGGGTAGAGGTGGGAGCCGAAAATTGTATCCTTTTATTATATAAGTTAATAATTATATAAGTTAGTGTTTTATGTATGCTTTTTGTTACATCAGAATGGTCCTAAGCCAGCGGTGGATACGACACCAACATCCTAAAGCAAAGGGGACGGCAGAGGGGCGGGAAAATATCAGCTGGTAATGAGTTCAGGAGTGGTTCTTAGATTATTTATGTAAAATCAACGGAAGCTTGGAAAAATATGAAAAGGGTATTAAAAATTAGGAAAAGTAAATTAGAATGAAAAGGAATTAAATTGGAATTTTTTTTAAATAATTTGGAGGATCTAAAATTTTTCCATCAGCTGGGTTCGAACGCGTGAAGTCATCCTCCGCTGCCGACGCTAATCTGAAGGTGGGTGACTTTAGCCATTAGGCCATCGTTGCTTTACGAAAAGAAGCTCTTTAAAGTATAAGTATCCTTAATATAAGTTGGCATGAAATACTACTAACAACAACCATACAACATATATATGAGGAGCAAATCAGAGTCAACTTGTCGGACACTTACGCTGTACGCTGAGGCGCTAGTGTATGTATTGTATTTCTACGAAACAACGCGCATATTCAAAATCAAATGGTTACTGCAACAATCAGATTGGCGAGATATCCAAGTGAAGCCAAGCCCGTGAAACTAGCCAATCAAGTTGGACTTGCGTAAAGTACTATCATGGGATTGAGCCGCTTCTATACGTGATAGTTTACAGGTCAATGCCAATTAGATTTTACGACAAACATTGCCAAAACTACATTTTAAGGTAACCCTAACAAACACCAAGCTAGAGCAATTTTGGTTGCAGAGTAAATTCTTCACTCTTTGTATGGTTTTGTTTCTCTCTGAAAATTCCTCTCATAAGCAATTATCTTTGTATCAGACTTTCTTACTTTCTAATGAAAACTTGTTTTTATAGAAGAAAAAGTGGAATAATTATCCACATATTCGATCTTCTATTATTATTTACATTAATATTCAGGTGTGATGACATATTTCATCTTGCCAGATTTAATCAACATTCTTATGAACATAGTGTAAAAGATCGAAGTGTGAGAGATATTTTGAAATAAATTAGCATTGTGCTCATTATGAATTGAACTTTTTACTTTGAACTAAAAATATAAAATATTAATTTTTATAACTTTAAAGAAAAGGCACTGTTTTTTTTGTTGGGTTTGAACAATACTCCAGTAGCTAATCCGCTACTGTTCCAACCGATCCTTAGCGAATGGGGATTAAAATTGAGATGTCGAATTTTATATTTTCCGAATACGTGCATAATGAAGGGCGCTCTTAAACAAGATTTAAATGTTTTGGGGGAAGAGAATGGCTGTCTGAGGTTTTCACGTGGGAAGCTAATCTCTCAGAACAGAACATCTCGCTCCTTGACCAGAACAACAAAATAGTTGTTTTCGTCCAGTTGCTTCTGTATGTGTTTGAATACCATCGAATATCTTATCAAGTTTTCAGATAACATTGGCTACACGAGTCTATCTGGAAACGGTCAGTGTATATTTCATCAGTTTTCCTCGAATCTCTTATCAAACGCGTTGGCTTTTCTGTTTTTCAGTAAGAGAGAACAGTTAGAGTTCTGAACGGTAATTATATTATAAGTAGCTAAAGATATTATCAATCAGGCGAATTCATCTCAGGTCTACTGAATCTCTTGCCTGGACCGTTTGTTTAAGAAAACGAGAGGAAATGATTCCCATTGTGTTTATCTGGTTTTGTATCATATCAAGGCTCTATGCAGCTCCCCTGTCAAGAAAAATGGTGGACTTGACTTACAGTTTTGACAAAATGGCCCACAAGTATCCACTTTTTAGGGATTTTAACATGACAGTTACTATGAACGGAACGGTGGAACTATTAAATCTATGGTAAGTTATCCAATCATATTTAGTATATTTTGAACTGGAAAACATTTCGTATTAAAAATCTGTTTTTAAAGGTATTTAAATTTGATACGGATGCATTTTTATTTGGCTTTCAAACAATTCATATAAATATTAAAACTATAATAATTACTTTTTAAAAAAATCAAACATACGTATTTTTAAAAATTTAGGCTTATACGTAGATCAAACTAAATTACCTTGAATTTCAAAGGCCACTCACAGGGTCATATTATATGTGATTAGAAAGGAAGTCAATAATCAGGTCAAATGATACAAGTGTCAGTGGATTTTATTTACATGATTCATATACTTTGAATATATTTCTTCCTATGAACCAATGTATGTCCCAACATGAAACTTTAGGGAAGAAAAGATAGGAATTCTACCATTAACATATATGTTTTAGGGGGGGGGATGCACTTTTTTCGTAATCCAAGGATAAATTGTGTGACCTTACAATAAAATTAAATACATCATTCACAGTGACTTGTTAAATATCATAGGAAAGATTATGCATCTAGAAAATAGGATCTGTATGAACCCGAACTGAAAATTATGGTCAAACTGTACAGATGTGTATAGCTATTTGCTTTTTTATTTTATTTTATTTTATTTGTTTTATTTATTTATTTTTTTTTGTTTTGTTACCCCGCTTTGAAACTGTCAGGAAGTAATGATAAATAACATACATTTAACAAGCATTTTTTAGAAAAAAAAGTTAACGATGCGATTTTTGTAATTAAATGTCAAAGGTATAATCGTATGACATTGAAACTAAAAAGATCACTCGAAAAGTCATCTTATTCAGCATTACAAATGTTGTCGATATCCAACAATTAAATCCACAGATACAGGCGAGTTAGTAATTCTAGAATCGTGACAAATTGTATGTGTCTAAATTTTCAGATTCAAAATTAATATAAAGGAATAACTATTGTTATTCCTTTATATTAATTTTGATAATGATATAAGTGTGAAGCCAAAGTTTTCCATACTTTCTTATCTGTAACTAACCGACAAATTCACCAGTTTACAAAAAAAAAAGGAGGGTGTCGGGTTGGAACACAAAATTTTTTTTTGTGCGGTTTGACATGATATGACCCACATAAAAATAGTGCAAATGTAAAAATTACATATTTAGGAACCAATTAGAAACACATGGGGACCATATGTTCAGAAATGTTCACTTTTATGTCTTGAATAACTTGTTGACTCCTTGAGCTATTACAGTTTATAATTTCTGTGAATCTCGGTAAACTATTTCGTTTCTCATGGGTAACTAGTCACTGAAATCGGCACTTTGCAAGTGACAGTTCTTTTCGTGGGGTCAAGTGTGATCACTGATTGCTAACCCCCGGTGGTTGCTAAGAATTCCCATTTGGTTTGCTTCGCAAACCAACACCACGGGCAAAGTCGTAAAGGCCTTGTCATTGTTAAATGCGGCCAAATTCGAATTGAGAAAAGATCCAATCGGCGTGACGTCACAATCTCTTGCAAAAAATATAAATATTTAATCGAAAAATTATTTATTAAAAGAAAATTCTAAGGAAAACAATCATAATTAAATTCCATTAAATTCATTCAAAAATGTGTTAAATTAAATTTTAAAATTCGGCGCGAGATAAAAAATTGCAAATAATTTGGACTACCTGTGTGCCAAATCCCATTACTGTAAGTGCCATAGATTCGTCAGGACTTTTATCACAGAAAACAGAAAAAGGTTCCTTTTAGAATGGCAGAGATAAAATAGTTGCTCTACTCCTATGTAAGCCGACCAACCGGTATAGTGATTAAGGTGTTAGCCTCTAGATCAGAAGGTTCCTGCGTAGAGGCGGATGGTGCACCTTAAATCTATCGTGGTCGAAAGTCCTCACGTTGGGTTGGTGTAAAAGTTTGGAGAGTGGGGTGCCAGCTCAGGTGTTGCTTCGTCATCTGACCGTGGTTCAAAAATACGAGGTGTTGTCCTCGATCTTTCCCTTAAGGGACTGATCCCGGCCACCGTCATCAATAGCCCGTTGTGTTGCTCTAGTACGACGTTAACTAAAATTACCATAACCTACTATGTAAAATTTACAAGAGATACTGGAGAGTCTCTTTCAACACTCCAAAGAGGCCAACAATATCTTTCATGAAAAATACTATTTTCACTCTTGTAAAACGAAGTGCGTTTTCTTGTCATTAGGATATCACGTGTTTCCATTATATTAATTAATATAAATTGATAAGCTTAGATCCATAAATAGTCACAATATTGTTAACTTTATACCGTAATCGTAGTCAAATAACGCTTTTGAACTATCCTTGAATCTGGTCAAAAAATATTTTTACCATTGCTTAACTGGTCCGTAACATTTTTACTATTGCCTAATCTGGTTGTCTATAAGAAGCATTAGCGAAGCTGACCAAATCTCGATGCACGAGATATCTCGTCATTTGAAGAAAGTTGACCAGATCTAGATCCTGTAATCATAAAAAAAAATCGACAACATCCTGATGACGAGATATCTTGTTATAAACAAAGTTGTTAAAATCTTAGTGGACGAGATATCTCGGTGAAATCACTTGGAGGGTTTATACCTCTGGATGGAATTTGTGAGGAAGGAGGGTTTTATTGATTTTGAGGTTATTCCTTCGACCACTTTTAACTGCTTGCCTCCGACGGTGTCCCTTGAGAATGTCAGTTTTAATGATGAACTGAAGACTCATGCCAATAAACAGACGGATCACCCAGACCTTTTGAAACAGTTGGCCCTGGAGGTTGTCAATAGCATCCCTTCTGATGCATTGGTCATCTATACGGACGGTAGCAAACTTGAAGACGGTAGAACCGGGAGTGGTGTTTTCATCAACAGCGCTGAGGACAAGGTCAAATGCAGCATCCGAAACCCTGACCATTGTTCAGTCTTTAGATCGGAGATCATAGCAATTGGTGCAGCCCTTAATTATGCACAGTCCACTGATAAAAATTGTATTTGGATTTTGACTGATAGTAGGAGTGCTATACAGTATTTCAAAAATTGGCCACAAATTTTTGACATCCCAGACCAGGATATTCTGAAGCTTCTCTGCGAGATTGGCCTGAAAACACCAATAAGCCTCCAATGGATTCCATCGCATATCGGGGTGTATGGCAACGAGACAGCCCATGTACTGGCCAAGAATGGCTGTGATCTCCCTATGGACTGTTTGAATCGCCTCACTCCCACTGAGGTCCACTCCATGGGAAAACAACGTTTGCTTTCCTTGTGGCGCCGTACGCCATCCCACCATTGGTATGCTGGCAATCACCCTGGACTCTCAATCACATGCTGTGGCCCTCGGCCTTTTCAATCGGCCATGGCCAGATTTCGAAGTGGCCATCTTAAAAGTATCAAATTTCAGAACGGGGAGAGAATTTTCCCTCCTTGTTCCTGTTCCCTACCTGCCAGTCCTGATCACCTTCTTCTCTGTCTTGGCGCTTCGTATAAGCAGCTGTTGGTTGATCAGGACTTTTTGCAGGTATATGGGGATCTGGCACGACGGGGCCTTCTGGACCTGGTGTAGGCTTTCCTACACCAGGGGGATGTGCAACAACAATACCTCTGGATAGCCAATCGTAGAAATTCAATAAAATTTACACACATTATAAAAAACTAAGATACTGATGAAAGCTCTGATGATACATCGTGTGTAACGCTGAAAGGTCATATCTTCCAAAATCTTGCAAATTTATCAGGTTTAAAAACATTGAATAATTGTTTGTATTCCATAATAAAATTATTTTACTCAATGAATTTCTGCATACTATATACCTACTCATGAACATATACATCGGTCCCAATTAGATCAGACTAAGTGAGTATGTAGGTGCACCTGGTCCTAGGGGCCTGAAACACATGCCCAAATATATTTGTACCATTGTTTAACCCTCCTGGTCATTAACAAAGTTGACCAGATCTTGATGGGCGAGATATCTCGTCACTAGAAGAATCCTGATCAGATCCTGGTCTCATCACCATCATCATAAAGGAAATCGACAAGCTCGCCATTGTCGAAATTGGTCAGATCTTGATGGACGAGATATTTCGTTGAAATCACTTGGAGGGTTAAACCTCCTGAAGGTTGTCTCGAAGAGGTAGCTCGTCATTAACTTCCAACAAACGTAAGACATAATATAATACATACGCGATGAATATATGCAGGTACGCTACTATATCAGGATACATGGACGCCAAGTTCTAGGGGCCCAAATATTGTTATAGTTGGATCTCTTTACCAAATAATAAAGCTTTGTAATTATTCAGATAATATCGATTACTCACTTTACTCAGATCGTATGATCTCTATAGGTGCAGAGGCCAGGTCCTTGAATCCCAATGTTTTTATGGTTAGATTCTTCCAAACATGAGGGCTAAATATTATAAATAAACAGATAATATTGATGATATAAAAATAACAAAAAAATTGTGCAGAAAACACACCCTTTTATACATGTAAAGCAATTGGGGATTCCCAAGGTGATTCCAATGCGCGTCCCAGTTCATCCTACAAGTGGTTTCCATGCGATATTTCATCCTTCAAGATATGACCGATTTTGTTAATGGCGAGATATATCGTCATCAAATAATCTTCGTCAAAAAAACATTGCCGATTTTTCGTATGATGACGAGACAAAAATCGGGTCAGGTTTGTTTTCGAATGACGAGATATGTCGCTTTTGAAGATCTGTTCAGTATTTATAATGTATAGAAACGATTAGGAGTGTTAGCACAAAAACGCACGGTATTTTCTTGGCTCACGATAAATCTTAAGAGTATAATTTATGTATTACTTTCTAGGGTGCAGTCAGAAGAATATTCATCCACCACTCACGCTGGCACGCACATGGATTCGCCGTCTCACATAATCAAGGGAGGAAAGAACATCGACGAGATTCCAATCGAACAGTTCATCGCTCCAGCAGCAGTTATCGACATCACAGAGAAGGCTAAAATGGACCCTGACTCAGGAGCCAGTGTGGACGACCTCTTGCTCTGGGAATCCTTGACGGGCCAGTCCCTGAACGGTACAATCGTCCTCCTGAATTCTGGTTGGGGCAGCAGGTACAGAAACCGAACAGCTTACATAGGAACGTCCGGCAATGACGTCACGCAGATGCATTTCCCAGGCCTGGATGGGGATGCTGCTCAGTGGCTAGTGGACAATAGAAAGATCGTCGGCATTGGAACCGACACTCTATCTTTCGATAAAGGTAATGAACAGAGGTTGATTAGCCACCAAATTCTTCTGGGCAGTGGTATCTTTGGGCTGGAGAACGTCGCAAATGTAGAGCAGATACCCATATATGGAGCCACGCTTCATGTCATGCCCATGAAGATAGCAGACGCCAGTGGAGCTCCAACAAGAATCATTGCCACTTACCCTGAAGTGATTTATACACCTCGATCCCAGCCTCTGTCTGGTCAATAGTCTTGTTAGATCAGAGACAGATCTTGATTTAATATGTATTTATAAATATACATATGATATTTTTATTCGAAAGAATAAAAGAATGGAATTAAAAAAAATGAAGTTAACAATCCTCCCCAGATAAAAGATCATTGATATTGACATCGACATCTTCCTTTTGGAATGGTGACAGCCGTGACACAAGAAATCACCAAATTATCTGCAGTGATCTTTGGTATTGAGAACTTACAGAATAGGTAATCAAATTATTAGAGCCACAATGCAAGACAGGTATTTTCTGAGTATTTGATAAAAATAAATGTAGCTATTTGTCAAGTTGTGGTGGAACCAACAGTGCTGCCAACTATTTTATGAAATTTATTAACATAAGTATGTCATAAAAATATAAATAATTCAATGTATAACCAGGTTTTTTTGTTATAATAACTGATTGGAAATGTAAAGTTGTTCTTTAATAAAGGTAGCTCTAATAATACAATCGCCCAATGTAGCTACTGTGGAGTAGATTCTCATAAATGGACGACTTTGCCGTGTCTCAATGGATTTACCCAATGCGTTTGTCGACATCACTAAGGAGTGAGAAGAGTGCTCACGCTTTTGTGTTGTAGACAAAGCGTCTACACCGGAGTGGGTCAAAAAGAGATCACTAAAAGGAGTCGTAAAACATCTTCGACACAAAAAGGAGGAGAAAAATATTTACAACTCTGTATAAACGCGTCTGTAGAATAATTAAACAGCATTGTTTCAAAATTTAAAAACATCAGCGTTAAATTAGTTTACCACTAGAACGCTGTCCTTTTTGATTTTCTAGCACGTTTGTAGCCTTCTTCATTTCAAATTTTTTTCAAATTATGACAATTTCGAGTGATTTTTGATCATTATATACAGAAGACATTGGTTTTTGCGTTTGTAAAGCAATTTAGAAATCTTTCGTTCTGAAAACCTGGCCATAGAATAACAAACCAAGCATATTTTAACCACAATACATTTAATGTATTTTAATTTTTTGAGCTTGAATGTATTGATATCCCTTTGGAAGGAGGAAAGGGGTCGGTCATAAATGCATGTTCACGACTACGTTTGAGAATAGCTAATAACAATAATAAGAATATAAATAATAATACAAATTAATATCCATCTAAATATCTTTTGTCAAGAAAAATAATACGTTTTCTCTTGTTTTCAAAATTCGAGGACTTTATTTTTATGCTACGGGTTTCACAGTCAATTTTTAGAATTTTTTTGTGATACAAAAAATTATGTTCCCCTGAAAAAAGTAAAAAATAAGCTTGAATTTAACTAAAAATAAAAACCTGTTATGACAGCATTTATATATTATAGCTATTTTAATCAATTTACTTACTGATGTGTAAATTTACGTCGCACTGGAGCAACACAACGGGCTAATGGCAACGGTTTAGATTTAATTCTAATGGGAAAGATTCGAGGACAACACGTCATTTTGAAACACGGTTCAGATGACGAGGTTAACACCGGAGTTGGCAGATCACTCTACAAAATTCCACTCCAGGGCAATATGAAGACATTTGAGGTCACAACAGATGTAACGTACACCAGCCTTCGTGTACACGAGGGTCTTCGATTAAACCTAGTTGGAACTTGCAACCCCTGAATTTGTTACACTTTCAACTGGGCTACAGCGGCCTTACGGTAACTGGAGTGTCGGCGGTTGTAGTGTTGATTCTATAATTCTGCCTGTTTGAAGTCGCAATTGCCAAGGCCTATTTTAGTCTTTCTCTCAACAGTAATGCCTTCCTCTTTGGTCTCATTAATCTCATATTCTCTACCTCTTTTAAAACGACTGGTTGCGGTTGCTACACTAAAATCTGCGCAAATATATCTTGATAGTTTTCTGATGCAATAGAGCAAATTGTGTTGTGAGAAAAAATCATACTATATCGTGCGTCAGTTATTTACGGTCTCGGAGTTCGGAGTCAATTACACAGCTGCTGTTTACAACGCGGTTCATTCAATTTGGAATTGTATTCAATAGCTCTACACTTGTGCTCGCTTCGTAATGCTTTCATCCCGCAATAATATAAATGGAACTCACGGGCATTCTGTATACATTCTCACTTAAAAAATTTGTGTTCGAAATTCACAAGATAATGGAAGAAAAAACTAAACACACATAAGTGTATATTTTTAGTGAATTTTACTCAACCGCTCAATACTTGACTTAAACTTGTTTAGTATCAGCATTCTCCCAGTAAAAATTTAATTAATGGAGAGAAAAAGTTGACTCCTCACCAGCTTTTGCATTGTAAATGAACTTTCAAAGTGCGAACTTATATATTAGGTTTTGAATCCTCTTATTTCGCAAGTGACAATTAAATCAAATTGAACTATTTGAAATTACATTAAGACAGTAAGTCATAGACTGTTATTTTGTTATATATAAGGTATTAAGTTTCTATTTAATCTTTTATTATTTATCAACAACTAAATCGAATTGAGCTACTTGATATTGAAAGAGAAAAGGCCGAAATAGGTAGCAAGCACAAAGCCAAGCTTTGAAGACTATAAAATTATAACAGTTTTGAAAAAGAAATTGATAAAGTAATCCAGTTTCTTAAAGGTATTTTTTTTTAACTTAAAAAGTGTCTGTTCTTTGCTATATTAGTTAAATGTTGATAACGAGAGAACATAGCTTTGCACTTAGAGAACGTTTCTCTCAGTGCACGGATAAGCCCAGAGCGATGGTTATATATATGACTTAAATGTTATACTTGTAGTAAAACTTTGTCTGACTTAACTATGACTTGAAGTCTAGCTTGAGATTTTCAGCTACGCTATATATAGGTTACGTTAATCAAATTAGTAAACTGACTTGCCAGTCCACCCATTGTTTTTAGTGACAAACAATACATTAATAATTATAAACACTGATAACTTCATTGATCAGTAAGACCTACACACACACGAGTATTTGAAATAAATCAAGGGTTGCTTTCTCTGGAGAAAAACTTATATTTATATATACTGCTGTTTGTAAAAAAAGGATTGTAAGTGTCCGAAATTGATATTTGGTGTAGCCACCACGCGCTGCAATAAGTGCTGCTATACGACGTGGCATGGAATGAACAGATATTGAATGGTTGCTTGTGGAAGAGAATTCCATATTGTTTGTATTTGCACCCAAAATTCGTGTTTTGAAGCTGTAGGACGCGGATCACGAGCGAGACGCCGACCAACCAAATCCCACACTTGTTCAATAAGCAACATATCCGGCGAATAAGCGAGCCAAGGAAGAAGTTGCGTATGTTGGGCTGAAAAGAAGTCTCGAACTTTACTTGCAACATGTGGGTGTGCATTATCCTGTTGAAAGATAGCTCCAGGGATGCCTTGAAGGAAGGAAACGACTTCGGGCTCTAGCACTTCACGGACGTACCTGTAGCTATTCAGATTATCCCCAATTCGTAACAGCTGAGATCGTCCATGATACGAATTCGCACCCCAGACCATAAATCCGGGTGTTCGGCCACTATGACGTTCAATAACGCACTCTGGAAGGCAGCGTTCACCGGCATAGCGTCAAACACGAATGCGGCCATCATGGTTCCACAAATTAAAGCGGGATTCGTCAGAAAAGACAACTTGTTGCCAATCAGCCCGCCAGACTCTGTGCTCATGAGCCCATTGCAGACGCAGCCGTCGATGATTTGGCGTGAGGGGATCCTGTATAAAGGAATCCTTGCACGCAGTCCACGGTGCAGCAGACGTCGGCGAAATGATGAGGCCGACATTAGTACACCAGTAGACCAAAGTGCTGCCAACTGCCTGGAGGAAGCTGTACGGTCATACACCACGTGGACCAGGTGCCTATCATTGCACGCTGACGTCACCTTCCGTCGTCCACTCCCAGTTTTTCGAGTTGTCCTGTGTTCATCGGTCCACTGCTTCCAAACTCGCATCACTGTGGAACTGTTCCGCTGCACACGAGTTGCTATTACGCGATAGGAAAATCCTCCTTCACGAAGGCCGATGATTCTCCCCCGTTCAAACTCCGTAAGTTGTTGAAATTTCACCCTATTTCGTCGTGGAGGCATACTTAGATCTCACTAAACGTTCACCACCACTAAATAATTATGCACTATTTTCAACCTCCCGTTGCAGTCCTCTATTTATACGCTTTTAGCATTAGTTCAGAAGGTGCTGCTCACACCACGCATGCGTGGTGGCTCTGAAACTTTACTACTTTGCATAACATCCTATAATTGACATTTGCTGCAAATTTAATTTCATTCGGATGATTCCTTCATGGTGTTAAATTTTTTACAAACAGCAGTGTATTTTAGCAGCAGAAAGGTTATTTTTCTTTTGCAAGTAATGTCACATGTGTAATATTTTTATTCGCATTGAAAACAGCATAAAATATCCAGATTTTGTTTTATCGATTTTCCATCATTTATTGAAAATTACGATTTGGCATAAGAATAAATATTTGTTTTAACGACGCACAGTGTGTCATTTTTGATTCTAGGTGGACAAAATTTGATTTTCTTAGTGTCGCAAATTGTCAAAAGGACATATCTTAAAAGTAGAATGTCCCCTTAGCAAGACTACGGTTTTATTTTTCTAGGTAATTCCTCCTAACAGGATGTACAGGGGTCAAAGTCAAATTTCTGCGTTGGCTGCAAAACCAATCTGGCGATTGCGGTTGAGGAAAGCTGAAAAGTATAGGGCCTATATTTTCTTTAGCGCTATTGAGTAGTTACTATCATTAATTTATGTTCATCGAAGTAAGTTTACGTGCTTTTAGTTTCTTGGGTGCTATTTCATTAATTTGCAAGATCCTTTTGAATTTATAGCGAATTAGCATCTTACGCAACTCCTGATTTCAAATTTCAACTAGACTTTTAACTCATTATATCACCGTATATCACCAAAACATTACATATGCATTATAGCCTGACTCATTTGACGTGCGCAGAACAAAACATTTCTTGCGGAAGTCTGCGGAACTGATAGGCAGTCCTTAAATTTCAGTATGGCTGTTGAAATTTTTCGTCAGTCCATTTTGGCCATTTGGGTGATAAATTCGAAGCAAACGAAAATCGATGCTATTTTAACTTATATTTCTCAAGAAATGGTTGAATATTTGTTACCAAATACTGTTTTAAATGTTTTAAATACTGCTAAAGCAAAAAATTTCGAATTACCCACCAAAGAGTTGAGCAAAAGAGGAATAAAGTGAACGGGCACAAAGAACTATTCCTTACAAATAACTCTTTTTGACTTTAAGGAAATCTTATCTTTTCTCACATTGTGATTCAAGATATGCCAAGTAATTCACATGGAAGCTTGAAAAATAGGCCTAGAAGGCCTCAAATAAGATTTTTAAGCCTGTAGTTCCAAAGTATAGAAAACGAAACTCGTAACCTTGTAGAGACAAGTCAAAAAGAATTGTCAATGACCACTGAATTAAAATTCGAAAGTCAGGTGTACGATATTCTACTTCAAATAGTCAGAGAGCTCTCTTTGCTGCTTTCCTGGAAGAGGTATAATTACGAAAACGATCCGTGTCTTAGTAAAACGTCAGTAAAATTATCTGAAAATCATGTGCTTGGGCTAAAAGAATTGACGTTAATCTTTCTGCGGACCAATATAAAATTACATGAATAACATTAACTCTAATTTGTATACTCCGTGTAACACAAAAATGAGCTAAACGGTTGTTACTCTTCTAGAATGATTATCACGGAAACTTCAGCTTTACCCCAACTCACAACTAGTCATTTATCAACTGCTCTGTTAGACGATTTTGTACAATTTATTAACAATTCTTCCTTCTGATTTTGTCGAAAGATGGTATCATAAATACAATTATAATGAGGGGCTGTGATGGCGCTGACCAGAAAATATTTTCCAGCAATTTTTTTCAGAAAAATATCACTATAAATAAAGCGTGTTTAGGATTCCTATGGAACCTTTGCTTGTACTAATGAGAGTAAAAAATCATTTGTCTAAATCTCAACTAGACCTTGTCGTTCCATCAATTTTTTTTTTGCCAAATAATTAGTAGATTTTTCTTTAAGGGAAGTTAATAATGTGCATAGTACTTAAAAGGTGACTTTGTTGTCTTGATAGATGTGATCAAACATCAAACAGGGAATACTAACGATAGAAACATCGCTCGTAGATTTTGTTAAATATGCTATCTGCTCAATATTTGATATTATTGTTATCAAGCTCTACCAAGTCATATTACAATGTTTAAATTCCGATTTCCAGATAAACTGATAAGTTTTCTGAGCACGAAGCCAGTGCAATATGTACAGGTATATACCTCAGGAAGTATCCTTGGTTCCCCAGTTCACATAAACTGTACATAAAATACTGGTCCATGGAAATATTATTTCACTTCGTGTATTCTTCCAATTGGTAATTGGTCCGCTTCTTAAAAGCGCAAGACAAGGAATAAACCCAATAGGCGATAAGAGAAATATTTTCTATAAAAATATCAAGAACTGATACGAATAGATTAGTCATTACCTCAGATCCACTAATTGTAAGTTTACGAGCAATGTCTAAAACTAAACGCAGCCAAATTTTTCCAAAAAGGTTGAATTTTGTTAAAAACTCTCCGTTTAATAATAAATCAGTAGACTATTTAGGTAGTTGGAGATTCCAAGTATATAATTTTGTAATATTTTACAAATATTTTCCCATTCATTTTTCTATTATTCTTTATTTTTAAATTGAACTCTTATGGGTATATCTGACCATTATTCAAGTGTATCTATCTATCTCTCTCTCTCTCTCTCTCTCTCTCTCTATATATATATATATATATATATATATATATATATATATATATAATTCATATCGCAAATCTATATATATATATATTCAATTCACTCACGGACTCACTCATCATTATATCTCAAGAACTACAAGTCCTAGGAAGCTGAAATTTTGAGGGGTGATTCTTCTTATACCGTAGGGGTGTACTAAGAAAGGATTTAAAAAAATTCGACTCCTAAGATGCCTAAAATTAACCTAAGGACTAAGCCAAAAGCAATTCGAAATCACCATAGAAATAACATTGAGTAGAAAACGATTGCTATACGCAGCTCCGATTGCTTTACCAGTGTTGATCAAAAAACAATTTTTTTAAAACTAATTAAATTATAATATACATGTTTGAATTGACTTTTAACTTCTTCCTATGATGAAAATAATATTTATAAATATTTGAATGATGGAGAAAGAATATTTAAAGCATTTAATTTTACATAACTTACATTTTGTAACGGAACACGAAAGACCAAAAGAAAAACTATTGATAACACTGGGGAACAGCAATTTGTTGTCTTAGATCTGTGACTTGTTTTTGACTAACTTTTGGCCTCTGGATCCACAAATAACCGCAGTTTTTGTCTATCACGTCAACTTTTTAAGCTACAGGTTACCCTCTTTTTGTCTCAAAACTCAAAAAAAGTATGCATATAAAGGAAAATAAAGGAAAAACTTACCAAATATACTGTTTACAAAGAATAGTTTTATTCATACAAAGGCTAAAAATAGTTATTGCAAGTTAAATTGTGTTCATACAAATAGTAAAGTTTTTTTACCAAACGGTAAACATGCATATTAAGGAAAAAAAATTCACTTATAGCTTTTTCTGGAGTGTGTAATCTGTGGACATTCTTACTTGATGCTCCAACAATAGTTAGCCATCATATGTACATCCCATCTACCTTGATACCGCGCCTCCATGACTTCCAAATCTTGGTGGAATCGCTCACCCTGCTCTTCACTGACTACACCAAGATTTTTCGAGAAGTTAGCAGAAGACTATGTAAAAATTGCAATTTGATGCTCATGTTGCAATTAAGCATTTTGAAGCTCTCCAAGAGTTGCTGGACAATTTTGGTGTAATTATGTGCTTATGTATTTCAAAGAAAGTCTTTGACAATGTTTTTGAATGCCAACCAAATATTCTTTTGAGAAGTTCTGTCATTGTTCCGATGAAACGTTCATCTTTAACGAGCTCCCGAACCGGTGGACCATCAAACACATCGGCCTTTATCTTTTCAAATGACAAGCTAGGAAGTGCCGAAATGAGATACTTGAAACAGTCTCCTTCAATATTGACAAAGTTTTAACAAATTACTGCATGAGACACAGTTTTATATGCAGAGGTGGAAATATAATGTTTTTTTCTGTCGACAAGTGGCTGATGTAGAATGTTTGTATCGCCACGTTTCAGTTTAGATCTTGACGGTCAATTCGACTGAATGCTTCTCATGAGCTCTGCTGTCCCATATACACAAAAAAAAAACAGAAACTCACACCACGCATGCGTGGTGCCTCTGAAACTTTACTACTATGCATAACATCCTATAATTGACTTTTGCTGCAAATATAATTTCATGCGGATGATTCCTTCATGGTGTTGTACTTTTTACAAACAGCAGTGTATAATGTTAACAGATACAGTACAACACAAAGAAAATAAATTATAATGTGTTTTGCAGAATTGCAGAAAAAAAATAATAATGAATAGAGTATAAGGATAGTTTGTTTACTATTTTGATCAGTAGATGGCATTATTAGTTTAAAATATTGAACAACTAACAAAGAAACAATATTAAAGCCATCCAGCATGTTTCGCTATGTCCAAAGTAACGACGAAATAGCTCTATACCTGAAGCAAAAAATATATTGGTAAGTACTTTAAACTGCATTTATTTGTCTTTAAAATAACTTTTTAAATGTTTTAAGGTATTTTTATGTGTTTTTGTGCCTATTCTTAGTTGTAAATATACTTTTCTTATTTTTAAAAATGCGATGTCAAAATTGCGAAACGATCGAATTGCCCATTTATTGGCCGATTTGATTTAATTTACAAAGGTGCTGATGTCCCAAAATATAAAAAAAAAATATTGATTACAATCTCATTTCATCAGATTAAAATTTTTTTTTCTCGCAAAATAAAATGAATTTAGCAGATACGATATTAATACCATTTCCTGGCACATGTCCAGCAAACGTCTACGATCGATGTCAAATGGCGACGGCGTCGATCGGTACACAATTTTGGACGTGATGTAGCAACAATCGCCATACAATTGTAAAGAATTTGGTTTTTTTTTTTAAATAATATATTTATTTCTTATTTATTTTCTGCTTTATGGCTGTAATGATCCTTTGAATACATTTTTTAAGATGAAACTTAGATTTTTAGAACGTGTTATTTTCCTGATTAATTCTAAAGGAATTAAAACATTTCAGGAGTTTTCAAGGATAAAGTTATTTTTATGTTATGATTATATTTTCGTTTTTTGTATGTGTAAAAATATATTATTTAAAAGATAACAAAAATCAACTAAACCCAAAAATTTTGAAATTAGTAATAAAACTTTACAGAATTAAACTCCATGATTTGAAAATCTGGAAAAAGAAAATTCTAATTTTAAAATATTCAAATATATTCTAACTTTAAAGTATGGACACTTTATAACTCATTTATAATGAGTCATTAGACTAGGGGGAAATGCCAAAGTTGTGTAACGTACAGGCCAGCAATGTCCAAAATCTGTAACCTGCAGATCTTATACTTAAATATTTTAATTAGTAATTTTGCAGAACAGTTCCTGTCTTTGAATGATTGTATATTGTATTCTAGGCCTATAAACAATACAGGAAAAAAGTATTGATGTTAAATTTCAAAATTTTAAAAATTATTCATAGTTAACATTTAGTGTTCCCACATTTTGAGAATGTCCCCTATATACACAGGCTTCAATGTATCTATCAATTCATTGTATCTAACTAAAATAATTTTCATTTCAGGTTTCTGAAAGACCCAGAACGTAGAGATGCGTGGATAAGCAGTGCATAATCATAAAGCTGTGCATAATAAGAAGTAAAATACCACAAGAAAATAAATATTTAGAATGAATGATTGGGCCAAAAGTTTCAATGTATGCAGGAAATCAATAAAATGAATTTCAATGCTTAATTGTGAAAACTAAATTTTTTTGTAATATTTTATAGCACATTAAATCACAAAATTTAAAAGCAAATGGGGAAAAGGTAGTAATTTTTTTTATATCATACTTAAATTATCATTTAAAAAACAAGATATTGCCAAAATTATTAATATTTCATTTGTTTAGCATCGCTCAGTTGCAAAATGAATAAACACACCTCAATATGAAAAAAAAAAAAAAAATGCGCCTTTATAAAAGGTTTTTAACAGTGCATGCGCGGGGCCGCCATGTTAGTACGTTAAAACCATGGAAATGTCGGCTTCAGTTAAACAGCTTGTTATGGCACTTCCTTATCTTTCCTACTTCCATGGGTTTAATACGTAATAGAGTGAAGATTGCTGTATCATAAAATAAATAAAATATACACATCAAAATATTTTTTTTAGCGTGTAATTTTTTATTTTAAAACAACAAGTAAATTAAAAAAAATAACTTTAAAATAAGATGGGTTAAGTTGAATTGAAACGGGTAGACATACGTTATAGTTCAAATATATTTCAAAATTATGATATAGCTTTTCATTGAAAGACGGATAAAATCAATTAAATTTCATTTGTTTTTCGTGTTTCATTGGGTGTTATTGAAAGCTGTACTTAATCGTCAAGTAACTACATCTATCATTCTCAATAGGTACGTGCTTTCCATTTAGACACCGAATTTCTGGATTTAAGAAAGTTCCATAAGAGTTCAATTTAAAACAGTAACTTTTGAAAAAAAGGGAATTTTAAACAAGAATTTGTTGATAGTGGAATAATATCACAGTTACTAATTTTGAAGTATTGAAATAATTGGTCTTAAGTGAAAGAAGGTCGAAGTTGCTTAGTCTACTTAGTGACTTCTTACGCAACTTAGATACATGTGAATCATTCGTTTAATGAAGTGCTTTTCTTTTTGTAAAAGTTCTGTAAAATCAACCTTCTGTTTATTAGAAAATTGTTATCGATTGAGCTTAATTTTTCTACACTGATGACATTTATTTCGATCACAAGCTCCGTTATACCACATGCCGCTGAATGGAATTTTCAGGGAAAAGTGCGTTTGCTTCCAACTAAATTAGTCACGAATGCAGTAAATTTTTAGCTCCCTTGTACAAATAGAACGCGGGCTAATATGTGGCCTATCATACCCACAGGGTTTTAAAATATATGTACCAAATGTGGCATAGATTGGTCAAAAGGTGGATTTGTATAGAGAACAGACAAACGTCTCAACTCTGCTTTATATATCTAACAGAAGTTCCGTTATTCCACCTGCCGCTGAATGGAATTTTCAAGAAAAATTGCGTCTGCTTCAAACTGAATTAGTCACGAATGCCGTAACAATTTAATTTACCATCCTCTCACATTGATGATGAAATTCGAAAATATCGCATACTAGATGCAAGAATGGCACAAGTAAAACATATTCATAAGAAAACTAAGTGCAAGATTATCCCCCAAAATTCGCTATTTTTACTGAAAATGAATGCACGGGAATATTCGTAGTCACCTGAAAGCTCAAAATCAACTTCTGTAGTACTCGTATTAGAAAAAAAAACTTTCAACAGAAGTGCGACGAATATGAAATGGATTGTATGGATGGATACAACTTGTATGTATATTTGCGTCCGAAGTAAACTGTGGAAGAGACGGAGAAGTTAAAATGGATGTTAATTTTTTTCCCCTCCGAGCACTGAAATGATGCTAACATTCTTTTATGAAAAATAATTGATGATGACTTTCAATCAACATATTATTAATTCAACCCGAGGAAAGCTGGGTATTTCTGCTAGTATTAATATAAAATTGCAAAATATAAGGTTAATAATTGATCGAAGTATATTTAATATATGGAGCAATAAGTTGACAAATTTCTTTGAATTTAGCATATTTCTGCATCCAAATAGTAACTACAAAACGTTAAATGTACACCAAATCAGTATTTTATCTCTCACATCCTCTTATAATCACCCAAAACCAGTGTATTTTTGATGTAATAATTTTATCCCCCTAGATTGAGAAAATGGAACACTGTGCGTCGTTTTAATTTTGAAAAACATCCTCAAGTGGCTTTAAATGCGTGATGTGCAACACAATGAATAAAGAAACATTTAACAAAATAATCGAAAATAATATTACAATTGAATTACAATGCCAGTCTATGTTAGTTACAACAAAAAATCAATTCACGTTATTCTGAGTTAGCGACTTTAAACTAGCTTGGATTTTAACACATTCAATAGAACACTGTTTTATTTCTAAAGCAATTCCTAACCAAGAGCGAAATTAAACGTTTTCGGTTTGTTCTCAAAAATGAATAAGGAAGTTTTCAATGGTTTGCTAAACCTGTTCAAAACATGATTTTCAAAAACATTGGTTCAGAAAAACGTGGCAGGTTCAAGTTTTTGGAAGCGATGTTTTCTTCAACCCATGTTTTTGAAAGTTATCTTAAAAGTACAGGATGTCCTAAATGTTCCCGTACTCCAACTTTTAAAAAATTTACTGCATTTGTTTTTTTTAACTATTGAATTTTATCGTCTGCTTATAGTTTTATCAACTCTTTAATTTTTATCGTTTGATTTTCTTCGCACTGAAGTTGTGCGATAATAAAGTTCCACGTCATTTTTTTCTTCATTGCAAGATGAATTTATCACGCATTCAGAGAATTGTGCTGTTTGAGGCTTATTTTGAATAAAAATCATATGAAAGATGTGAAAGAATTTTGGCGACATAAATATCCAAATGATGCTATACCGAGTAAAGTTACGCTATATCAACTTATTCAATAATTTGCAGCATTATTAGAAGTGAATGAACGAGATTCTTGGTTCCAACAAGACGTTGCAATCTGCCGAACAAGATATGAAACCATGGGCATGTTTCAAGATTTTTCTGGCGATCGACTCATCTCAAGAAACCTTTGGACACCTCGTTTCCTCATCTGCGCATCCCTGACTTTTTTCTGTCATTACTCAAAGGATACTAAGAAGTCACTCCCAGCATCTTGATACGCGTTTCTAAAAATATGCGCAAACGATTTCAGCTTTGCCTCCAAAAAAAGGGCAGAAATTGGAACATTTATTACAAATGTAAGTTCAATTTTTTTTCCTTCGTTAGGTTAAAAGTGCTTTTAACCATTATAATAAAATAATTTTTTTTAAGTTTGTTGTTTTTGTATAACAAATTCACGAATCGTCAGTACGGGAACCGTTAGGACACCTTGTACTAGGGGGTTCCGACTGCTCGCCTCCGCTCGCCAACCTGTATGACCAACTTTTGATCGGATCGAATTTATTTATAAACCAATTTCAAAAAGAATTGTTCCGTAAGAAAGAGGACATTCTAATTCCTGCGATGTTTTCAAATTTAAAAAATAATAGTAATAAGGTATAGATATGACAAGTTTGAAAAAATAAAGAAAATGTCCTGATTTTTCCCGAATTAAAAAAAATATATTATCAGGAACCAAATTGAAATTTCTAAAAAAAACACGGCGTCCTAAAAAAATTTACACTTAGAGGTACTCTAAAAAAATCACGGCTGAAGACTGAAAATTTGTACGTTTTTTGCCCACTCGCATTAGAAATTTCGCTCTTTCAACTTTGACACTTAATTCACCCTAAACAAATAGCCGCATCGGAAAAAAATTTTATTCGTCTTATTTCCTGTACAATTTTGAACAAACCATGTCAATTTTGTAATTTTCTGATCCGTGCTTTCTCGGGAAACCGTCTAAGAATCGAGCAAAAAAATCGACTTTTCAATCCTGCGGCGGTAACAATATTTTCATATAGAGAGATTTCTTCCTTGTAGAAACCTTTTCAAAAATCAATAGATATTGAAAATTTATGAATTACTTGCTGAGATGACACTTGGAGATTTAGTATTATAACACCCGGATATCAAATACTATGCTCAATGAAACGCTATTTACTATTTTATTTCCCATACTGTGCATTTTAACCTTTTTTCTATGTTATATATTTTGGAATCAATTTGTCTCATACTTTTGCATCACTCTCCGCGTCTAGACGAGGTTCAGTAAAAGAAATTGCTGCGTGAAGATCAAGTAGGAACTTGAATTAATGTCGTACTAGAGAAACAAAACGGGCTATTGGCGATGTTCCGAGAGACCAATCCCGAGGAGAAAGACTCGAGGACAGCTCGTAATTTTGAACCACAGTCAGATGACGAAGATAACGTGAGCTGCACCCCATTCTCCAAACTTCCACACGTAAGTCAGTACGTTTGAGCTAGCGACAAATTTAACGGTCTTTGGTCGGATTGTTTCGGACTCGCAACCCTCTGGTTACTGATCTGCTACTCTAACTAACCGGGTTACCGCTTAGGTCACGGTTCCCTCCGCCCATGTGTAAACGTTTATTTTGGATTATCAATTACGGCGCTGGAACAATAGATGACGAGACGAACTTCACAGGTTTACGTTTTTCGTGCTTCAATCCGAGATCAACTAGAAAAGTGTAATTTGAGGTATTTTCTGTCAAATTAAGTGAAGGTGGCGATCTGTACCTGCAGCGATTCGTGTTTTCTGTACGGATTCCGAACGCAATAGTGTGCTCTATTGAATTTGACTTCATTGAAGTTTGATCGACCATGAAATAAATCGACCTTGGTACATTTTTAAGTTACACGAACTTTTTTATATTATCCTGCTTGTGGAGCAACGATTTACAAAGGATTCGAAAAGGTTTCGCTCTCAGCTTTTGTTTTTCCTTAATTTCGTTGAGTTGCATTTCTGGTTTCAAACTGGTTTTCATCATTTGCATGACCTATAATGAATAATGAGAATTTGATGCGTTGAGTTTTCCTCTCTCCTCTTTCTTAGCTGAAAAAAGATGTAGATTGTTTCATATTTATTGGATCTCCAGAAAAATACTTCGTAAAAACGTATTCAACTGCAAGTGAATTTTATTATACACTTCGTAATTTTCCTTTATATTTAACAGCTGAATTTTTTAATCAAACAATTGAACATATATTTCAAGAAGTTTCGTATCTTCAATAGTAAAATTATTCGAAAGTTTGAAAAAAATTCAAACAAATGATTATGTTTTTAACTTTTTTAACATTATTAAAGGTAAGTCAATTTGTTTCTGTTTGGTTTTAGTAGTATGTTAGCTCTAGGACTCTAGCTCTGGGTTGGTTGGAATTTTTATAAGGCAAGGGCTATATATGATCATGCTACGGCAAACACAAAATAACGTTAATTAATGAACATTCATACACAAGAGGAAGGCAGGTAGGTATCTTAATTAGCTTCGCACTGGAGCAACACAAAGGGCTATTGGTGACGATCCGGAAACAATCCCAAAGGGAAAGATCCGAATACAATACCACGTAGTTTTTAACCATGGTCAGATGACGAGGCAACAACTGAACTGGCACGCCACTAACCAAACTTCCACACCATACATACGTGAAGACATTTGAGGCCACGACGGATTTAACGTGCGCTAGCCCCCTTTATACACGACGGTGTTTGCATTAATTCGAACTCATAAACCTCCGGTTGTTGATCCGTTACTCTTCCAACTGGACAACCGCGGCCCTAACACACAAGGGAAAGTTTTCCTAATACAGAAGATACCAGGGGAAGTCCGGTTTGAAGAGTGGCGAATAAGCAACCGTTGGATTACGAGTTCGAAACTCGATACAACCAAATACCGTCGTGTACGTCAATCAAATGGTGCATGTTATATCTGTCGTGTCCTCAAATGCCCCTCACGTTGGAGGGGTGTGGATGTTTGGAGAGTGGGGTGCCAGCTCAGGTGTTGACCTCGTTATATGACCGTGGTTCAAAATTATGATGTGTCTTGGTATCTATCCTTTCGGGATTGATGCCGGAAAGTTGTCATGTTGTGTTGCTCCAATGCGATGTTAAGAGTCAGCCAACCTATATAATATACCAACCTATCTAAGAGTAACCTATCTTTACACACATATTCTATATTATTTTAAATGCACTGTGTGAATATCTTCTCGAATATTTTAAAAGGATGTGTTTGTCTGTTTTGTTTTTTTCGCGGCCGCAAAATCCTTACGATTATATGGCACTTACAGCAATGAGATTTGGCACACAGGTAGTCCGAATATTTTGCAATTTTTGGGTCGCGGCGAATTTTAAAAACCAATTTAGAAGATTTTTAACTAAATTAAAAAGTATTATTTTCTACCTGGTTCTTCCAACGCGTTTCTCCGAACTAAAGAAGAAACACCGGATTCTAGACTTTTCTACCAACGTGGCCTTGCCATCTGCCTTTGCAACCATGTCAAGGTTTTTTAGGATAAGAATCTAAAATTATTTTTTCCGTTTCCGCTTTCATTTTGGGCCTAGGAAAACTTATTTTTTCCGTTTCCGCTTTCATTTTGCCCCGAGAAATGATTTTCCAGCAGAGGATAAAAAAAGTTTTAACTTTAGTTATGTAGTTCTTTTTTTTTCTATCTCCTAGACCGTTAAAGATAGAGTAAAAATTTCAACGGATTTGAAATCTGCGGAATATTTTACACCAGTTTATTACCATACATCACGGCGTTGAGGCGTAGTGGCTAGATATACACTCTATAACAAAAAAATCGACGCACCAAGAAGGAATCATCTGATTGCTTTGAAATTACGTATGCAAAAATTTTTTGACCAAATATTCAAATGATTAAAATTTGGTGTCCAATGAATGAATAGTGCGATCTCTAGCGCATCGGAACTGCGCATCCGGCAGATGTATATAAGGAGTTGTTCTTGAACTGTTGTTAAAAATTTCTGCTGCATTGCGATTTAGGATACCTTTCAACGACTGAAAAAATGCTTCGCCGCAGGATTCGAGCTCATTACGAGCAACTTTCAGAGTTTGAAAGAGGTCGTATCATTGGATTGAAAAAGGCAGGTTGGGCAAATCGGAGAATCGCTCGTTATGTGAGTCGAAGCGATGCGGCGATTAGAAGATGCTGGCAAGAGTGGTCGGACAATGGCAGATTTCAGCGTCATGATGGTAGCGGTCGACGTAGGGTCACAACAGATCGCGAGGACAGAGTGATTGTCAGATCAGCTGTCACAGCGCCTGATTCATCGCTATCAACCATCAGTCGTGCGACCCACACACGAGTGTCCACCATGACCATTCACAGACGGCTGAGAGAGCGAAATCTACGCTCGTACCGACCGTTACGCCACCTGCCACTCACGCCTGCACACTGTCGAGCCAGCAAGGAGTCTGGCCTGGGGTGCCATTTCCCTTGATAACCGGACCCCTTTGGTCGTCATTAGAGGTACACTTACTGCACAGCGGTACGTTGACGACATTCTGAGACCTGTTTTGCTACCGCTCCTTTCGCAGTACCCTGGGCTTATTTTTCAGCAAGACAATGCCAGACCATATACGGCACGTGTTGCTATGAACTGTCTTCAAGCTTGTCAAACACTTCCCTGGCCAGCCAGATCACCAGATCTCTCTCCCATCGAGCATGTCTGGGATATGATGGGAATTCGACTGCATCCGGTAGGGAATGTTAATGACGTAGTCCGACAATTGGAGCAAATCTGGCAAGAAATACCGCAGGAGAGCATCTGTGAGCTTTATCGGTCTATGCCACTATGCCACGTCGTTTGCAGCTTGCATCCAGGCTAGAGGCGGGTCAACACCTTATTGAGCTCGTTACTGTAACTATGAAATAAACCATTCAATTGTTCTGAAACTATAATCATTTTCTATTCTGTACATAATTTTCCTATCCACCAATTTTTGTCTCCATCGGACAACTCCTTCTTGGTGCGTCGTTTTTTTTTGTTATAGAGTGTACAACCAACTGCTCATTATTCCAGAAAAAACTTTTCACTCTCTTTCCTCCCGTAATTCCAGGGCTTCCGTGAATGGTAAAGGCAAGAGAGAGAAATCCATGTAGTTTTTATATAGCTGACCTAATCTACATAATTTTTAAACTCTATCTATAAATAAATTCTAAAAGCTTTTAAGCTGGAGCCAACATCTTAACCACCGGAAAGCAGAACATTTATTTGTTCTCCATTTCACCTGATTAGAACTGTCAATCTTTACGGTTTATCAATTAAAGAAGATATATTCAATTGTGTTCTCTAATAATCTGGATATTTATCACACGGCGATAACTCCAAAATCATTTTTATTCGGTCAATTGTATTCCCGTAACAACTTTACATCGAAATAGCATGCATTCATCCCCAACATCAACACCTTAAATGATACAATATTACGTGGTTTCTTGTGTTTTTATTGACTAATTTCGTAATTAAGTGTAGCAAAATGTTTTTGCTTCTCTTTTCAACCGGCTTGCTCGTATCCCTTGCACATGCGGCACCACTAAGCAGACAAATGGTGGACATGACTTATACTTTTGATGAAACTACGCTATACTGGCCTGTTGTTAAACCATTCAAAATGGATGCTGTCCTGAACGGAACTAGTGAACGTGGATTTTGGTAAGCTTGATTTCCTATAGAAATTATATGTTTGAGTACATCAAGGAATTGAGGTATAAATTTACTGCCCAGATTATATCTACAAAATATTTCTGCCTTTGGGATTGTAAAAGTTTTATTTGGAGAAATTGTGGAACACAATACCACCACCACCGTGTAGAGAACTGCTCCAGACACAAAGTCTCTTGTATGTTGCCATAGAAACAAACCTTTCATAGGGGATGCTTGTAGAACTGTTTTCAAGTTTGTCACATTGGAACACTTGATGACAAGTTGTAAATATATGTGTTAAGATTTTTACTGCCGCCGAAATACCTATCGAAACCTGGCAAGAAAAGCGACACAACTCAAAATTGTAGCATCTAAGAAACATCAACTAAAGGATACTATAAAATATATATTGAAATAGTATAAGTTTCTTTTAAATTTTAGGTGAGTATTTATGGTGGTAACTTCCATTATATTCTATAGAACAGTAATATAACACGCTGGGGCACCTCATACATTTTTTTCCAATTACATAACATCAAAATTTTTAATTTTTGACTTGTGTCACTTTTTTTGCCGGGGTGCGATATAGTAAACTACCCGAGAGTCACTCGTGAAAATGAACGTGTCTTGTTTCTATGGAGACTGTTACCATTCCGCTTGGTGTCGGGGGCAGTTCTCGCGTAGACAGACACACGGTTTGGGAGTAAGGACTGAAATAAAACAAAGGGGAATAGAGCTTTATTTTTTAGAAGGAGATGATTCTCTCTAATTATGGTATATGCACAAACAAACAAATCAAGCAAAAGGAATAGTTGTTTTATTTTTTTGAAGGGCAGACTCCCAAATAATTTCATGTGTACATTTTACACGTACACTCAATCATATTTCTGTGCTTTTGGCGAGTCATATGGTGAAAAGTTGTAATCAATCGTAATTTTTGAAAATAAATTAAAATTTGGAATTGTAAACAATGTTTCAAATAAATACACATATATATACCTGTTTAAAAATGGAAAAATATCAACCAAAAGGTTTTATAAAAAGCGAAATGAATCAGGACGTTAGAAACAATACAATAGTGACTAGTCTGAATTCCGGGAGTTGTAAGTCTAGTCACGGAGTTTCGAATGGATCTATTAGTTAAAATAGGGACAAGTGGTAATGTAAACACATCGCTTCCACGACTTGATTGGTGTCTTTGACAGTGGATTCTGGTTCTACGTTTATTGTTCAGTGCTCAAAGCAACATCTGCATTATATCATATCGGGGTAACTTTAAAATGTATTTTATCGGCGTTTGAGTGACATTTGGTGGTAAATCTAACTGGCTTCGATCAATCAATTCGCATTTCACTCTTTGAAATTTTTCATGTTGGAACAGATATTATTCAGGGATTAGTGATTTCTATTTCCCGTTTTCTCTTGAGATAGGTAGTTGAGTTTATGTTACACTTAGGCAATACAATGTGCTATTGAAGACGGTTCGGAATCAATCCCGAAGGGGAAGATAGAAGACAACACCTCATTTTGAATCGCGGTTAGATGATGAGGTCAACACCTGAGCTGGAACCCCATTCTTCAAACTTCCTCACCTCCCTAACTTGAGGTCATTTGAAGCAGGCACCAGCCCCCACGTACACGACGGTCTTTGGTTGGATAGAGTTTCGAACCCTCACAACCCTCCAGATGATAATCCGGTTCAATTTCAGTTCCTCTTTTCTCTCTCCATGATGGAACAGATGTTATGCAATTGATAAAACAATTACTTTGAAATGTGCTTTTTGTTTCTGTCACGTGTCACACCAACTCTTCGCTCACTTATTTTAACTTAATCAGGCAAACAAACAGATAAGGTTTTTAGATTAGTAATCTCTCGTGATTAATTTTATCGTAAAGAAATAACGGCAGCAATCTTTGTTGATGGAGGAGTCAACTCTTGTAACAAAATTACCTAAAGATTTCTCAATACCAGGACATCCAAATAAATGCTGCAGTAAGGGCTACTTTTTTCATTTGCATTTACGAAACATCTAATTCAGAGAAAGCAAACAAAAAAAAATGATGTACTATCTCATTATTGCTTGTATTTCATTATCTATGTCGCATGCGGCACCACTGTCCAAACGAATGGTGGACATGACATATACATTTGATGAGACTACGCCATATTACTGGCCTGTTATGAAGGAATTCAAGTTGGATGTTGTTCAGAAAGGATTGACAGATGGTGGATTTTGGTAAGTTTTCTGAGTAGCTTTTTTGACTACACATACCTAGTACAAATTAGGATTCGGTATTGTTTAATTAGATCCCTCTAAAGTTTCTTGTTCTAAGGATGAGTTGAAACAAACAGGACATTAGTTGATCATCTTGAATGAACTAGAAAATTTTCCGTCATTATTATGACAAAAACAGTGTTTGTTGTTGTTTCTTATCCTCAGTGTCTGAAGAAGTCAGACAAGGTCCATAAGTCCATTGACTCCCTGAAAATCAAGCACAATAAGGGAGTCAAAGTAGACATCCTCTCTAGAGAGGCCCATGCAGTCCAAGATGTGCTCAGCAGTGGCCAGCTGGGCAAGATACTTGGTACATGTGGCGAAAATCTTTTCATCTTCATTGAACGATAGGCTCTTGAGATGACTACTGGCAAGTAGGGGTGCGACATCAATGTTTTTTAAAAAACATCGATGTATTGGGATCGATGTTTTTGTAACATCAATGTTTATACTTGTCGATGTTTTTACGCTATCGATGTTTTATTTTTAAATGAAAAAAGTACCGTTATAAAAATTTAAAAAAATAACCAAGTAGCATAATTTTCATAATTAGCAAATTGAACATACTTTTAGACCAAAGTGACCAAAGGTGAAGGGTCTGAAAAGTAGGGATACGACATCGATGTCAATGTTTTCAAAACATTGATGTTTTATAAAAAAACATCGATGTATTGGAGCTGATGTCACATCACTAGCTGCTAAACGAGTTATAAGAAATGGGATAAAACATTTAAATGCACTGAATTTTAAAAACATCCAAAGTTTGGGGGCGATACATTATCAACATCGATGTTTCAAATTTGAACATCGATGTTTTGCTGTCGATGTAGCATCACTAGGTGCTAAACCAGTTTTAAGAAATGGGGGGGAAAAGTTTGAATTCACTGAATTTTAAAAACATCGATTGTTTGGGGGCGATGCATTATCAACATCGATGTTTTGCTGTCGATGTTGCATCCTTAGTTGCTAAACCAGTTTTAAGAAATGGGGGGAAAAGTTTAAATACACTGAATTTTAAAAATATCGATGTTTTATCAACATCGATGTTTTAATTTTGAACATCGATGTTTCAAAACATCGATGTTTTGCTGTCGATGTTGCATCCCTACTGGCAAGACGAGAGAGCGTAGACTTTGAGCCTCTGTCACAAGCAAGGGACAGCATCAGTCTAGTCTTTTTACCAGTATACCAATGGTGAACAGGTGGCTTCAGCCACTTCGTCATTAAATGGGATTTTTCCAGGAAAAAAAGTTCCAGGAAAGTGAATGCAGAGGAAGAGGCTGTTGGAAGTCCGCAGCCTTCCTTAGCGAGCTTGTCTGCCATTTCGTTGTCGTGAATGCCTACATGGTAGGGTTAAGCAAGTTAGCATATTTAACATTGAAAAGAGCAAAAACAAAATTTGCAAGAAAAGTTTAGTTGTATTCATTACAACAAAACATAGGACGATCCAACCAATTATCGTCACATACGTGGATGCTGGTGCACGTAAAATCGGTCGTGGATTCAAATGTCCTCACGTTGGAATGGTGTGGAAATTTAGAGAGTGTAGTGCCTGCTCAAATGCTGACCTCGTCATCTGACTGTAGTTCAAAAACACGTGACATTGTTATCGGATCTTACCCTTGGGAATTGATCCCGGAACGTCTCCAAAACCCCTTTGTGCTGCTCCCCCAGTGTAAACGTTAATTCAACTACGTATTTTTACTTGAAATGATTGAGACTGTTTCAAAAAGTTATTGCCGACAAACCGGTATAGTAGTTAAAATGTTAGCTTCTATATCGAAAGGTCCCTGGTTCGAATCCAGGTTCGGGCATGGATGTTTGTAAGAGTATGGTGTAGAGACGACTGGTGCACCTTAAATCTATCGTGGTCAAAAATCCTCACGTTGGGTTGGTGTGGATGTTTGGAGAGTGAGGTGCCAGCTCAGGTGTTGCTTCGTCATCTGACCGTGGTTCAAAATTACGAGGTGTTGTCCTCGGATCTTTCCTTTAAGGGACTGATCCCGGACCGTCGTCAATAGCCCGTTGTGTTGTTCTAGTACGACGTTAACTAAAGTTATCATTACTATTACCATTCAAAAAGTTATAGCTGCCATGTCTTCAAGTGCTTTATTTTATAATCACAGGTTGCAAACTGACGAAATCTCTTCGGCCACTCACGTTGGGACACACATGGATGCTCCAGCACACTTTTCAAAAGGTGGCCTTTCCATCGATCAGATCCCAGTCACCAACTTCATTGCCCCGGCTGCCGTCGTCGACATCACCGCCAGGGCAGAACTCAATCCGGATGAAACGGTCACAGTGGAGGACCTCCTTCGATGGGAAGCAAAAACCGGACAAAACCTGAACGGAACGATCCTCCTTCTGCGGACCGGCTGGGGACGCAAGTGGAACAATCGAACGGCGTTCTTGGGCACTCCCGACGACGACATTCTGAAGCTTCGATTTCCTGGATTAGCCGGAGAGGCTGCACATTGGCTGGTGGCCAACAGGAACATCGTTGGCATCGGGACAGAAACATTGTCTTTTGATGTCGGAGCATCGCGGGAGTTGATCGCACACCGGGTTCTGTTAGGTCATGGTATTTTCGCTTTGGAGAACATCGCCAACATGGATCAAATTCCAATTTATGGAGCGACGCTGTATGTGATGCCAATGAAAATTGGAAAAGCCAGTGGGGCAGCCACGCGTGTTATTGCCACTTTCCCCAATGTGGTTTTTGATGACCACCTCACCAAATATGAGCAGTCTTACTATGGTGAAATAGATCATATCTATCACCCATGAGGAAGCATCGCATATTTGAAGCTGATAGCTTCCGAGGGGTAAAATATTGAAATCAGATTATTTACAGTTATTTTTAGAAAACCACATCATTTGTTATTCAAATGTTTGTCATTGTTATGATCTTAGACATTCTGCTTTTCAAGTCTTGGAACTTTGCTTTTTAAATCACGAAGTACTTATGTATTTGATATCTCCTTAAGGGCAGTTAAAAGTTTAATTTGTTACAAAGTAAAACCCAGAAAAAAGCCCACAACTATATTCTTGTGTCTCTGATGTGTTAAGTATTCAAACCTCAGCCAGCATCATCTTTTCATGGTAAACCTCTTTTTAGAAATGTCAATATTATAGCTATTGAAATATTTAATTTGGGTTTGTGTGCGTTATTGGCAGTGTTTGTTTTTGAAATACTGGTTGAATAAATTGTTTACAAGAGCCGAGTGAGTTTAAGTTTCGAAATTTGACGCTTTCAAATCATTTGACCAGATAGAGAACGGAATGTAGTGTGATCTGAAGCTGTAAAGCTATGCATAATGAAAAGCGCAACATATATAAGAGGAGGCATATCAATTTGAAGGTATTAAAACAAAAAGGTTTGTTTATGCATTCCTGTTGTTTATTGTTTCCAATAGCATTCGAAATTATGTCAAATTGATATTCCGAATAATAATAAATAAATCGTTTACTTAATTCCACTTTATACCACTTACTATCTTTGTAAATGTGTTGATTTTTATTTAAAATAAAAATATGCGTTCTTGACGTCTGATTCAGTAATATCTAATTTCTGTTAATTGTATTTTAGATGTGGGAGCTATAATTTTGTTAAAGATTTTTAAAAAGAACAAATAAATCATAACAGCGTTCCAATCAAATTAAGCACTGAAAAAAGAAAACATTAGAAAAAGTTAATTCTAACGCAGTTTCAATCAACTATTGCCAGATTTGGATTTTATTAGTTGCTATATAAAATTGTAGGTGTATATAGTTCAATAAACGCAATAGAAATAAAGTTTAAACATAGATCCATATTGGCAAAAGTTGTGGAGAGAAGTAGATTGAAAAAAATCCTATGTTTTAGAGCTCCATTAAGCACTCAGATATTGGAAATTAAAAAGATGAAATGTATGAACCAAAAAAAAAAACAATTGGTAATCAAATTTTGAGAGTTGAAAAAGAAAGGTTTTAAAAAGGTTATAAATATGTATATGAATTTGGCACCTGAGAATCATTATCTATCAAGATAGAATATAGATTGTGATAGTGCTTCTGCAATTTCGGAACTTCACTGTAACAAATTCAAAATAATAAATTCCGAATTGATTTATGTTTGTAGATTGGCTAACACCAATTAGAATAAACGCCAAATACGTATCAAAGACGACGATAAAATACATTTTGAAATAACATCGATGTATGTTTCATACTTTACCCTGATTATTCTCTCATTGCAGTGATATGTTTTTGTTACGAGAGTGATACAATTATTCAATGCTGAAAAAGTAACGAAATAGTTCGTTCTTTTCCGTTATGTCAGAAGTTCTAAACTCAGTCCAACCAAAGACTGTCGTGTACACGGAGGTTGATGCCCGTTAATTCTGTCGTGGCCACGACTGTTCTCACGGTGTCTTGGTGTGGACGTTTGGAGAGTGGAGTGCCAGCTCAGATGTTCACCTCGTTATCTGACCGTGTTAAACGATCAAAAAAAAATTAAGTGTTGTCCTCGGATCTTTCACTTGATTTTAATCCCGGACCATATCCCGTTGTTTTGCTCCGGTGTAACGTTAACCCCTTACCTGTGGAATAATTTTGATAAAAACATGCCAAAAATGGAAAACAAAATTATCTTTTATTTAGTTTGTTATTATCATCAAAATGTTAGAAATAGATTATTTTTGAAAAAAAAAAATTTTTTAACGAAATAACTACTATATTTAATATTTTCACATATATGGGAAATGTTAATGGATTACAGTAATTTTTTCTCAAATTATAGCAAAATAAATCAAATGACATAATTTTCAAGATAAATATAATAAACTAATGCAACAATATTTTATTTATATCAGCTGTCATGGCTTCCATGTCCCTCAGATTCCTTTGAATCTCACAAATCCTTTACAGTATGGTATATACGGAATGTGTTCAGGAAAGTGTCGACCCGTAAGTCACAACAAGTTCATATTAGGACGCCCTCGTCCTGTCGGCTGAATGTATGGCTTATTATCTTCAATTATTTGTTCCATAATTGAGATTCTGTAGTCCATATTACATTTTCCACCGCCTGACGACTGATAAATAATAAAGGAATTCCAAAGTGCGTGATCCAGAAGATGGAAAAGTTTCTTTACGTAGTATTTCTTTCCACGTTTTCTGGCAATGGGATAGTCTGTAATGTGTAAATTATCGCCATCTATTATGCCCAAATTATCGCCAATGGTAAATTACATATCAGGCATTTGACAAACTGAGTTCAGGCTTCACAGAATTGAAGCAACGATTTTTTCTTACCCGAACTCAGGTCGGGCATTCCAAAATTGGCGCATTTGCGTTGCCGAACTGAGTTCGGGTTAATTTACTATCTACCTACCAATGTTGCAATTTCGAGGTTAAAAAACTCAGTTTCTTCTCAAACGCCGTGTATATTTCGCTTAAGAGCTTCCATCCCCTAATCTATTTTCGTCATCTGACTGTGGTAGCTCTTTGTGTTGCTCCAGTGCGACGCGAATTCAACTACCAACCTACCGTTAGTGATCAGGTAGTTTCTCACTGCACTAGCAATCTGCGTTTAAAGGCGGCGCAAGTTTGATTCCTGTAACTCTTCGAGTATTTCTCTCGTATGTATCAGTGAAACTTCCCATTATTTGACGTTATGCTTCATGTGTTTAGTACACAACTTGGCCAAATATGGCTTATGCGTCATAAGGAAATCCATCCAAATACCATTCTTCGGGATTTCGAAACCAGTCATTCCTCTTTCAATAACCATTCATCGATTCCATTATTTAGTGATTGGTTGATTAGTTGGTTGTGTATTATAGCGCAAGGGCTATATTTAGCCAAGCTGTTGCAAACAACGTGAAGTAAATTGACCTGTACATCCATGGAAAGTTTAACAGATGTGGCAAAAAAATACAAAGGAACAATCGAGTCTGCGCTGCCTACAACTCAGATTGCTAACCCTGCGAGCCATTTGTGCTGCCCCCCCCTCCCACACACATTATTTAGTGAGCCTGATGCTTGTGACGAAAGTTTAATCATGTCTGTTATAAACTCATATCTCTGTTTAAATGAACTGCACATGAAATTGTAATGCACTTTAAACGCCCCGCCCCTAAAATTGTTGCAAAAATATTTCCTTTTCAATACATTCCAGGGGAGGCATTTGCAAAGCCTATGAAAACGTCGTAATTCTGAACTGAATATAAAGAAGTAATGGAACATTACCAATTTACTTCCAGCAATTATTATTGACCGTCGTTTCTCAGTGTCCTTACTGCTACATTAGCTACAAAGTTTATCTCTAATTCTCAATAACAATTTAAATTGAATCATTTTAAGTATGTAGTTAAAATAAAATTTAGTGTAAAAAATGTGTATTTCGCTTTTGCATAAAAACCAGCAATATGTGTTTCTGTAAAGATGTTTTTCCTGTTGATTTTTTTTTTTGCTTCATACTGTTTTTGATGATGGCCCAAGAAAAATGTAAAATCGGGGCTAAGCTAGATTAATTCTCTCGAAATGAAATGTTAATTTGGATTTATTTTAATTGCAACACTTCAATTTAGTGTCGTACAAATACCTTTCGGCTTGGAGCATAGGGAAAGGATATTACAAAATAACATTTACTACGTGAAAAAAAAGCACAAAGATAATTATCAAAAATCAGATAAAATATACTTTTTTCAGTAATGAGAAACCGAAATAAGAACTTTCTAAGTTGCGTAGTCGTAAACACATACGATTTATAACGATAAGCTTCGTTCAATGAGTAACCGGATAAGATTTAAAAGTGCCAGTGATTCCTAAAAAAGGATTAATTTAAAAGCTGATTGGTAACCTATCACAAAAGCAGAATTTATTTTTACTTTTCATCGCATTTGATCTAAAGTCAAGTTTAATCTCGACCTTTTCAGCTTTTAAAAAAGACGTATCTGTTTTATCAAATAATTGTGTTTTACTACTACTTAGTCATGATAACACCAATAAATCAATGCTATGTATCCAAATAAACCAATTTGAATTACTTGTACTCTCAATCACTGAATTTAGGAAAGAAAATATACTTTTGTTTGTGTAATTCATAACGTGACACAAGTCAAAAATCTGAAAACATAAAATAAAATTGTTAACGGATTCGTAATCTGCGGAAAATTTTACACCAGATACCTTATACGTTTGATTTTCTTTTAATAAATATTTTTCAACTAAATATTTGTATTTTCGCAAGAGATTGTGACGTCACGCCGATTGGATATCTTCGCAATTCGAATTTGGCCGCATTTGAAAATGACGAAGCCATTACGGGGTTGCCCGTGGTGTTGGTTTGCGAAGCTTCTTTTTTCTATCTACTTGATCCTTAAAGATAGAGTAAAAATTTCAACATATTTGAAATCTGCGGGAAAAATTTCACATAAGATCGAAACCTAAAAATATTAACTAATATAAATATAACTTCAATATTGTGATGATAAACATCGATATGCACATTTTATACGCACAAATGAAATAAAATTAGTCGAATAGGTAAATACGGCATTTTATATTTACAGTTCCAAATGTACTTGTTTGAGTTAACTCCTATTTCCAATGAAAAGCGGGGGGAAAAGTTCACACTCCAGTCATGTTTCCACAGTTGAAAAAGAAGACTGATTTTCTTATTTGAAAAAGCATAAAATAAACTATAAAAATATCTAAAAATCTCAAAATCGACAGTTTTGAACATTTTGAGTTTTAGTTCTTAAAAGAATATAAATTATTAAGTCGATTTGGTTAAATATTATTTCAAATTGATTTTCGTTACTATAAATGTGTTGTATTTACTTACCGCTAATCAGAAGCTTTGAATGACTGTACATTACACTTATATTAAGTAAAAAAATAAACAAATTTGATTTACACGAGAAAGTATGATAAAACATCTAGTTTGCTGAAATTTTGAAACTTTCCTCAAATGACATGCATCAGAATACAGTTCAATTTTCTTTTGTAAATGTGGACCTATCATCCTTTCAATTTTTCGTAAAGGTAGATAAGTGAAGAGTATTATAAACAGGTAGGTTTGTTGCTCTTTGAATTTATTGCTACACGAATTAAGGAGATATCTTGAATTTTCTAGGATATCACAGGTTAAGATGTTGATGTGGAAACTATGAGAGAGAATTAAAGTGTTTACAAACAAACCAGGCGCAATGCGAAGATTTTACTTCAGCTACTCAAATACTCTCGCATGATACTTATCGAGATTACCTTAAATGCAACGTTTGACATTCAATCTAATTGACATTGACCAGTCAACTACTAAATCTGATGCACTTATACTTTTAGAACCCTGTTGGTGACGTAAGTTACATATTATAACCACCGTTCTATTTCTTCTAGGTGCCTAGATGTGCAGAAACATACGTTGTAGTTAAAAGATGTTTCAAAATTGACTTTTCAAGTATAGTCGCTTAGAAAAAGAATTAGTGGTTTCTTTTTCAGAAGTGCGATGAATATGAAATGGATTATATGGATGGATATATCATGTATACATATTTGCATCCTAAGGTAAATTGTAGAACAGGCCTATAAAAATAGATTTTTTAATACAGGTATTATTATATTTCAGTAAATACAGGTATTATTATATTTCAGTATATACAGGTATTATTATATTACAGGTATTACTATACAAGTATTTATACATATTTTAGGTGCACATTGTAAAAAACGTAATATAAGAGCATTGGTATAATGCAAACTACTTTATTAGTTGTGTATGTTTAGATAGGTTAGTAGTAGATAGTTAATAAAAATATTTAAACATCTAAATTCTCCCTGGCTGTCGCGACAGTCGCTTCAACAGATCCATCTGGAAAATGTTTCGATGATCGGAAAGTTCTGGTGGCATGGCACAAGTAAACCTTCCTCCTGCTTAAACCCGTTACGGCCCAGCGATTTTGTTTTCGCATAGTGTGTATTTAGGAATTTTAATTACGTTCCTCTAGAGCGAGAGAGGTCGATACTAATAGTTTGTCCAAGCACCAAAATAACATAAAGCGTTCCCTCCTCTTTTTTAACTTTAGGTGCACGGCATGCACCTAGCATGAAAAAATTAGGTGCACAGTTTTATTTTCATGTGCGCACGGGTATTTCAAGCCCTGTTGTAGAAGCTATGTAAAAGTTAAATTACTTGTTTAAAAATTCATTCTTTGGAATTTTTATGAGTGACGTACTGAAATCGCATTCGATGAACAAACCAAGTAACTTCAAAAGTCTTGTTCTTCATATCTAAGGAAACACATTTAGCTGGATAGAAAATTTTACATTTAGTTTCTGCGAAACCATTTTCCGATTTTCTAGAGACAAGCGTTTTCGGTGGGTCACCAATTCGTATTAAAAGTAGCCCTGGTCACTTGAAATAGAAATATTTTCCCAATTTCGCTTTCTTTTGAAAAACACAAAACGCCCAAGAACATAATGGATTTTTAGCGCTTTTGTATTAAAAGTAATGAAATTCTTCATTCGTACCGTAATTAAACAATGAACGATAGGGAACATAATTCCACCAAGCAACCTGTAGTCTTCCCTGCATGACTTCAACCCCCAGTTTTGACTTTCTTGCCCAATAGTATCTTTCCAAAGGATTTCATTCCAAGGAAATAATCAATAAAATATTTCCAAAGAATTTATTCCAGAAAAAGACTAATAGAACATTTCCAAAGATTCATATTCTATGTAAATGAGCAATTGAATATATTTTCACACACACACACACACAAAGGATTCTATATTCTACAGAACAGACCAATATAATCGTTCCAAAGGAAGGTTTTGTTCTAAGGAAAGAATCAATAGAGTCTTTGTAAAAGTCGAAATAATCCATGTAATTCTTTAGAAAGATGGAGTTGTGGGGTAAAGGCACCACTACACTACACTCGCAGATCTCAAGACTCAAGATTAACTGAAGTTTGTAAGATTCAAAGCACTGTATAGAGGGTGTTTCGAAACCCATGGGAAAAAATTTAAGGGGTGATAGAAAGTTCTAAACAAGCAATTTTCACCATAGAATGCATGGGCGTAGAGCAAGCGGTGAACCGCTAGACGGCGCTGTAATAGAAAGCATAAAGCGCAAGTTTTCTTACACATCGTCATTTCCACTGTGGATTTCAGAAGGCATGGCAACGTACAGTCATCAGGAAAAGGCGGACATGCATTTTATGTATGGTCTTGCGAATTGGAATGCTCTGTGAGCCTAAAGACTGCACATTCAGCGTTTCCCGAGAAGACACGTGCCAGACCGAAAAATGTTTAAGCGATTGCATCGGTGCCTGTGCGAAAAGGGATCCTTTGTCACCGGCATGTATGATGCAGAGTGTGTCAGGAGTGTGCGGACGCCACAAGTTGTAGAGGACATTCTGCAAAGAGTGGAAGATCGTATGGATATTAGCATGCGAAAGGTTTCCCGTGACGTAAATGTGCCCCACTCGATTGTTTGGCGAGTACTACGGGACGATGGATTACACTCCTACCATAGGCAGAAAATGCAAGCCTTGATACCTTCATTATGCACCACGTGTCGAATATGCACGTTGGTTTTTGAAACAGCTAGCAGCGCAGCCTGATTTTAGTACACATGAGTTATTCAAGGATGAATAACGTGAAGCCATTTCTAATACGCACAACCACAGAGAAGTAGTATACAGAGGGTTCACTGCCATAGGAAGCAATGGACTTATAAATAACATGGGAAATCGCATAGACGCTGGCGCCCCCAGCGGGGGAGCCGGACCCTACTATAGCGTTGGATCTAGACCTCGTTTCCATAACAACCAAACTAGGTTTCCACAACAGCTCTCTCTCTCTCTTTTTTTTTTCGAAACCCAATTTGCATTTTTGATTAAAAGCTAAATATTTTTTAAATAATTTTTAGCATAAATGTTTCAAAATAGCACTTTTTTAATGTCCTTTGAAATTTATGTCTTACACACTCAGAATACGAATACAAAAAGAAAGAAGTTGGCGCCTAAAAAACTAAGATATTACCTTACCATGTTCTGAATGTAAAAAAAGAACATAGTTCAGCTACTGTTACTCGCTTATACATATTTCTGTGTGATCCATCTAGAACAATTTTAGCATAGGAAACGAAGAATAAAATAGAGAACAGGATACAAAGGAATGAAATACTTTGGTAAACTAAGCAACTTAACAAGAATCTTCATTTGCTTTCCAAAGAGTAAAATTCATTGTTTAGTTTTCATAAACAAGCTAACTCAACGTAATTCACCATTTAGAGTAGCAAATGAATGGACAATATTACTCATTTTATTCATTATTGGAGCTAAATCACACAATTTTTCACCATTTAGTGTAGCAAATAAACAATAAAATACACAACAGGATGCGACAATTTTTGTATCTCGAAAATCTTCACAGGGAAAGTGTTAGTTTCAGGATATGTTGATTTAAATCAAGTTATATTTGTATAAAAAATATCATTATTAAAATCAAACTTTTAAATTTAATTTTCTTTTCTGTATTAAGTTCACAGTGAATATCACACAAAAGCATTCCAATTTTGAAAAAATATCTTTATAAATGTTGAAATAAAACCGGTTATAATTCAGAAAAAGGTAAATTTTAATTACACAAAAACAGAATGTAAATAAAAAAAATCAACAAATACACAAAATGCATGATGAAGAGCACAATTGTACAGAATTCTGAATACCACGTGTTTCTTAAATTTTAGAACGATTGATTTTGATTAAATAAAAAATACACAAAGTAACACTGAAAGATTTTTAAAAATTAGTTATCTTGGGCGAGTAGTCTTAAAATTAAATAGAACGATTTCATTTTTTCTTCCTTCAATTGAGTTTTAAAATAAGTGTTATTAATTGTACTTGATTCTAAAACGATTTTAAAAATGGCACATAATTCACATTAGTAGTTTCCAAGTTATGATATTTTATGAAAAACAAAAGCAATTTACCTTTCAACGGTTTTTACAGGCGGTAAACTTGAACAACGGCTTTTCTATTGATGATGGTATAGTATTTTAATTAACATCGCACTCACTCTGCGCACTGGAGCAACACAATTAGATATGTGACGTTTGGGGATCAACCTTTTCTATTGATGAATAGTACAGTTTTTAAAAAATTATTAAAATGATGCAAAGAATATTGAGCTGTATGACGCTTCAAGAAGTCTGCCGATTAGAAAATAAAAAATGGCTTCCGCTCTGGCTCTGATTGAAACATTTCAAACTCCGCCCACCATTAGGGACTGGCTTCCCCACTGGAGCGCTATACGTCATGGCTTCAGTGAACCCTCTGTATACTACTTCTCTGTGCGCACAACTTTCATGTGTGGGCATCTAACAATCCGCACGACACACGTCCTCATGCGTATCAGAAGCGTTTCAGCGTAAATGTTTGGGCTGGAATTGTGGGTGACCATTTGATCGGCCCATACCTTTTGCCATTCCGACTGGACGGTAGAACATACCTCACATTTTTACAGCAGGTATTGCCAGATTTACTTCAACCTATTGCAGTCAGCATACAATCACGTATTTGGTTCCAGCATGACGGAGCACCACCCCATTTCAACTTGGATGTGCAGAGTGCTTTAGACGCTTAAATTCCCATGGTGATGGATTGGTCGGGGTGGGCCCACACCTTGACCGGCACACTCACCAGATCTCTCCTGTCTGGACTTTTTCCTGTGGGGCCATTTAAAAAGTCTCGTCTACGAAAGGACCATCGACTCCAACGATGACCTAATTTCCAGGATTTCTGTTGCTGCAGGTACTGTTCGAGACATGCCTGGAGTGTTTGAAAAAGTGCGCCGCTCGCTACGTCACAGGTGTAACGCTTTTGAGCAGTTTCTGTAATTTTGCCACACATGCTATCAATAAAATTATTTAGTACCTCCTCTATCCGTTTGGTGTTTCGTTCTTTCGTGTGACAGTAACGGCGGATACCTCCTAGCGATTCACCGCTTGCTCTCCGCCCATGCATTCATTGTATGATGAAAATTGCTTGTTCAGATATTTTCTATCACCCCTTACATTTTTGCCCATGAGTTTCGAAACATCCTGTACATCTGTAGGGCTGCCACAGGCGACCATCGCCAATTGGCGATAATTTTGTAATATGGTAACCCTTCGTAAGCCTATCCAGATAGCCGCTTGGCAAGGAAAATTTTAGTGGTCAATGTAGAGATGGACCAATACCGTGTTCTCTGAGTTCTACCTCAAGCAATAATTAAAATGCTTCATTAAGAACTTCAGTGTAATATAAATACTCTGACTTGACAAACAAAACCAAAGCTTTCTACACTGGTTTCCAAAAATTAAAGAAAAATCACAAAAAGAGCGATAACTTGTTGAAAAAGAAACCAATCCATATGAAATTTGCATACGTTGTTAAATAAAAGATGTTGAATAAAACTGCAAAATACAAATTAATGGCGCTGCAATCGGATTACGTCATCTGTGAGAAGCAAATAAATCACGCTAGAGAGTAAGGTTGCAGATATCGCTGTGATAGTGAGATAAGATATCTGGGATAGTCTTTTCGTTACAATGACCTTCAGGTATCATTTGCCTACAAAACTGCGATTTAGAACCATTGGGAGACTGGAGGCAGGTCAAAGTCAGACAGCGGTGACTAGGTGGCCTAAATGTGAGACCTTCTGTGGTTCATAGACTTTGGCAACAATTTCAAACCACTGGTTCGGCATCCAGAAGGTTCAGCCAAGGACGGCCAAGCGCTACGACAAGCGCCGTTGACCGATATTTGCGGTTATGTGCACGAAAGAATAGAACTGCAACCCCATCTCATCTTAGAGCCTCTCTTGCTGGAGTCACCGGAAGGTTGGTGTCAACGTCTACCGTGCGTAGAAAGCTTCACGAAGATGGTCTTTACAAAAGGCGACCAGCCATTTCTGTACCGCTCACCTCACGTTACAGGAGGGAACTTTTCAGGTGGGCACGTCAACATGTCCACGGCTGATCAATGGAGGCGTGTTCTCTTCAGGGATGAATCCAGGTTTAGCCTTCAAAGCGATAGTAGGTGTTGTTTGATTTGGAGAGAACATGGGGAACACGTTATCATCCATCAAACATTCGTGACAGAGCTTCATATTCAGGAGGCAGTGTCTGTGTTTCGGGTGGTATCTCTTTGGGTACACGCACAGACCTCCATGTCTTTCCTCGTGGAAACGTGAATTATCACGTGTATAGTGATGACATTCATGATACTTATGTGTGCCCTTATGCCGGTGCAATAGGTAATGATTTCCTGTTACAGGATGACAATGCTAGACCGCACAGGGCTCGCATCGAGGTAGATTATCTTCAACACAATACAATTCAGCGCATGGATGGGCCAACTAGATCACAGGACTTGAATCCCATCGAGCATACTTGGGATGCCTTAGGAAGACGTGTTTCTGCTTTCAATCCTCCTCCTCAGACACTTGCCAAGCTTACTCTGCTTTGCAAGAGCAATGGCTCGCACTTCTCAGAGAAATCATCGATCGCATTACTGACAGTATCACACATCGCTGTATGTGCTATATTGCTTATAGGGGTGATCATACTCCATATAAAAGGTACTTTTCCTATATCAAACTGACACATTCACTTTGTTAATTTTATACATGTGCTAATTTCTTAAACACCATAATTGTCTGGTACTTTTTTATATTTTTTACTACTTTTACTACTTTTAGTACTTTTTTTTATATTTTACGTGTTATTTTATACCTTACCATGTGTTGTATACTATGGCTCAGTTTCATTAAATTCAAGATGTAACTTTTGAGTAACTAGGGGGCTCCGCCCCCAGCTAGCTTATGCTCGCAAACCAACATTCCTTTCGTAGAGAAAATCTCCTGGACAGCGAAACTATCTGAATAATTCGTATAATCCTGATTTGACTTTCCGGTCCATGACGTCACAGCGAGGACTTCGCCCCCTGCTCGCCTACGCTTGCCGATTCAGCTAGATGTCAGTTTTACGGGGCGATATGGATTGGGCGTTGTTGACTAGTCCGATGGCCACCCCAATCGATTACTTCTTATGGGGGCATCTGAAGACGACCATCCTTTAAGGACCACTCCAGTTGACTCAATTGAGGACCTCGTTGCCATGCCTCAACCATCCATTGCGGCTGCAAGCGTGCGCGAAATGCCTGTCATCTTTGGAACTGTTCGCCAATCACTCCTTCGACGCTACCTAGCATGTATTACTGTAGGTGGTCGCAATTTTGAGCATTTATTGTAGACACTGCTGTAAAGAAGCTCTTTCCAATGACGTTGTAAATAAACAATGGTTTTCTGTTCATGTCTCATTTTTTGTGTTCGTACCTCCACGCGTCACTTCCAATCCTACATTCATATACAAAAAATGTATGTTTTCTAAGCTGTACCACCCCTCCAAGTTTGTCCTACGACCGTAGAATCAGTATAATGTTCTTATATTTTAACAATTGTATTTTTCCACAGCGCAGTTTTTCGACTTACTTTTGATTTAGAAGAAATAGGAAGAACAAAATATGAACATTCGAAACCATTTGACTTATATATACCAAAATGTGAAGCTGGTTATTTTAGTTTTATTTTAGAAACAATACGTGTGTGGATAGTTTTCTAATTATTTCTGTATTTATACACCGCTTAAAATTTTTTAAATTGAAAATTTTTGCCCAAGAGACAAAAAATTACAAAATTTCATGTCATGTGTCCTGTGATCTATATCAGTGTTATTGTGTGAATTTGTAAATTAAATATAGTACGATGACCCCTTGATATACTGCGCTTCTAATGCGACCAGAAAAAAAGCACGATATACCGAAGGCAGCGATTCATCGAAAGTCGAGACAAACGTACTAAGAGAAAGAAATCCAAGCTTTCTATATTGAATTACGCGTTTTTAATTTTAAATTAAGCACAACTTCACGTTAAATACAAAATCGTAGTACAGTGTTTTAAAATTTGATGTAATATTTGTAACAGATATTTCTTCTCATCCTCACTCACCTTTTCACAGGGCTGGTATAAATGCAACAAATGTGTGTGTGCTCATAAGGTGCTCCGAATACTTGCGAGTTCTTGTGGAATTGGTTCCATACAAAAAAAGCGCCTATTTATCTTTTAAAATCAATTATGTATACCTCATGCTTCCCTTTGTCTAGCCTATAATTTGCACAGGCACCTTTTTAAAGCATGAGTTAGAACTGGAAAGAGCAATGATGAAAAATGTTTATTATTTTCAGTAAATATTTGAAGATTAGTGTCACCCTTTACTGCCAACTGAGCTCACCTGTTATCTTCGAGTAACCTATATTTCCATTGTTTGCTTATTTCTTGGCAATAATAGCACGTTTTCGTACCCAAACAGTAGGAACGATCTTACTACTGGTACTAGTAGGGTAGTTATAACCTACCTCGTCGAAACAACTATCAGTAGGGTAGTTGTTTCGACGAGGTAGTCAATCATTATGAAAACTGACTTGATCTTGAAGGACGAGATATCTCGTCAACAAAAGAAAACCCGATCACGATCATTAGAAGAAAACTGACCAGATCTTGATTTCGTCATCATTAAACTTCGGCAATATCTTGATGAAGAGGTATCTCGTCATTAGTAAAATTAATCAGATCTTTATAGACGAGATATCTCGTCAAAATCACTTGGAGGGGTTAAAAAGTTCAAGTAAGGCCCAGAAATGAAGTAAGATCTCAAGATTTTAATAGAGATTTCTTACGATTCTTTTAATTGCTAGAACTTTTCACAATTTCTTTCTGAGCAACAAATGAGCCAAGTTTTAAAAAATTGAAGCAGTCAGACTGTGGACTGTTTGGTTTGACCCACATATAGGTTAACATTTGCTAAACAATATTCATCTCGTTCAATTCAATATACTTGTATAGTCATCGAACCATTACCAGCGGTTTTGTTGAATTGAATGTCTATTTACCAACGCGAAAAGACTCCTCAAAAAGCTTTATTCTACCCTCTATCTCCATTTCACATTTATTTTTGATTCACTTCCTCTTTCATCGGAACTAAAAGGAGCGATAAAATAAGGTAATTTTAATTAACGCTGTACTAGAGCAACACAACGGGCTATTGATGACGGTACGGGATCAATCTCCTAAGGAAAAGATCCGACGACAACACCACGTTATTTTGAGCCACAGTCAGATTTAAGGTGCATCAGTCTCCACTACACCATACGCTTACAAATATCCATGCACTGACCCGGATTCGAACCAGGAACCTTCCGATCTAGAAGCTAACACCACCTTAAACACCAGATCGGTTGGTCGGCCACTAAAAGGAGCTGAGAAAATGTAAGGACAGCGGTCCTCACCGTGTCCTATTTTAAAATAGTTTTGTCTCACGTTATTCTAAAAATAAAAGAAAATAAAGTTATTCTGTAAGTAAAAGAAAAGAAAAGAAAGAGTATAAAGTAATTCTAAAATTAAGAGAAAAGAAAGAGTAAAAAGTTATTCTAAAAGTAAAAGAAAAGAAAGAGCATAAAGTTATTCTAAAAGTTATTCGAAAAGAAAGAGTATAAAGTTATTCTAAAAGTAAAAGAAAAAAAAGAGTATAAAGTTATTCGAAAAGTAAAAGAAAAGAAAGAGTATAAAGTTATTCGAAAAGTAAAAGAAAAGAAAGAGTATAAAGTTATTCGAAAAGTAAAAGAAAAGAAAGAGTATAAAGTTATTCGAAAAGTAAAAGAAAAGAAAGAGTATAAAGTTATTCGAAAAGTAAAAGAAAAGAAAGAGTATAAAGTTATTCTAAAAGTAAGAGAAAAGAAAGAGTGTAAATTAATTCTAAAAGTAAAAGAAAAGAAGAAATATAAAGTTATTCTAAAAGTAAAAGAAAAGAAAGAGTATAAAGTTATTCGAAAAGTGAAAGAAAAGAAAGAGTATAAAGTTATTCTAAAAGTGAAAGAAAAGAAAGAATATGAAGTTATTCTAAAAGTAAGAGAAAAGAGTGTAAATTAATTCTAAAAGTAAAAGAAAAGAAGAAATATAAAGTTATTCTAAAAGTAAAAGAAAAGAAAGAGTATAAAGTTATTCGAAAAGTAAAAGAAAAGAAAGAGTATAAAGTTATTCGAAAAGAAGAAATGAAAGGGTATAAAGTTATTCCAAAAATAAAAGAAAAGAAAGAGTATAAAGTTATTCTAAAAGTAAGAGAAAAGAAAGAGTGTAAATTAATTCTAAAAGTAAAAGAAAAGAAGAAATATAAAGTTATTCTAAAAGTAAAAGAAAACAAAGGGTATTAAAGTTCTATAAATAAAATAAAAGAGTTTAGTTATATGTTCTAAACAGGGCCGGGCAGAGGCCCATGCGACAGATGCGGTCGCATCGGGCTCTAAGATGGGGGGCGCCGGCCAGTGAATGGGCTTGGCGGTGTTTGCCCCCGACAAGGGCTCCGGTAGTAGTTCCCCTCAATAAAAAACCCATCCACACAGAGACGACAGAATTTCTGCTTTTATTCGCTTTCAACGAAGATATAATAATGACAATGACAATGACAAAGAATTAAATACTCTAGTCGGAGGAGGGAGGATTTTGGCTTCAGTATTCGAAAGGTAGTAATGTTAAAGACTTAGTTAATGAAATTCAATGTTTCAAAACTCAAGTTGTGGAACTCATTGAGGATATAAAGTCAGCTACCCAACTTTACTTGTCAAAGTGTATATGCAAATATTCTCTTAAAGATCCATTTCCTAATATCAAATTGCCATCAGGACTTTTCTGACCTTACCGGTTACAGTGGCGTCCTGCGAGCGCAGTTTTAGTATGTTTGAACCATATTAAAAACTACCCTGGTCTAGAACGGGGCAAGAACGTTTCACGAACCTTGCTATTTCATCCATTTTGCAAAAGGTGGCAGAAAACACGTACTTTTACGACATAATCACAGGAATTTGCATTGCGAAAAGCAAGAAAAATAAAATTGTAGGTTTTTTTACAATTTTTCATATAGTTTATTTTATGAATTTTTTAAAATTATAAATGAAGAGTATATCCAGTTAAGTTTTTTATTTTTAGTCCTAGTTCTGCATGTATATGTACATTTTGGCATGGGGGCACCAAGTCCTACCTTTGTTGAGGGCTACAGAAAACTAAACATCCGGAAAGTTCTGCGCGTTTTCAAATCGAAGCTAGTTTTGTTATTATTATTTTGCTACCGCTGATAATAAGTAACCTTGATTGAGACAGATGTTTAAATTCGGTCTTTCCTGCTTACACTGCATAATTATAGCATGTGGTGTGGCATATTTTTTGTTTCACTGCAGTGCTAAGGATGGAAAACCAGAAAGTTCATTTGCGTCATATTATGCTTTTTTATTTTTTAAGAAAGGAAAAGATGCTAATCAGACCGCTCGTAAAATCTGTGCTGTTTTTGGACATAGTGCTGTTTCTGAGACCACAGTTCGAAGGTGGTTTGTTTAAATTTAAGAGTGGAAATTTCAGCCTCGAATATGATGACCGCCATCAAGAGGAGGACTGCATCCCAAAAAAGTAATGCTTTCTGTATGGTGTGACTTCAGAGGAATTGTTTATTATGAATTGTTGCCACAGAATCAGACAATAAATTCGGAAAAATACTGTTCTCAAATGGCAGTTTTAAAAGCAGAAATCAAAGCAGAGGCCAGAACTGACCAATCGTCGAGGTGTTGTATTCCAGCATGACAATGCTCGGCCCCACATTTCGCTGAATGTCAGACAAAGACTAATTGAGTATGGCTGTGATGTTTTGTGTCACCCCCCATATTCACCAGACCATGCCCACGCAGATTTTCACCTCTTCAGGTCACTTCAAAATTCTTTGAACAGACTGGAATTTAATTTTTTGGAGACTGTCAAACACACCTCTATAACTTCTTTACAAATAAGTCAAAGAGGTTTTTTTAAAGGAATTTTCCAGCTGCCAGAAAGATGGCAAAAAGTCATAGAACAAAATGGGGCTGATGTGATTCAGTAAAATTTTCCTATGTTTTTGTGCTGCTTCGTATTTATTTATCTTAAAAAACGCTCAGAACTTTCCGAATGACCCAATATTTACGGCACAGCCGGCGTCCGCTACGCACAGAAAAAGCTGATTACTTTTGAGGCCATATCAATTTTTCGTAATTTTCAGACAAATTCTTCCAAATATCATACGATATACAGGATCAAAATCCCTCTTACCTCTCACGATATCGATATCATCCCTCAATGAAATTTCACATAAAAAGTCCTCAAATTCCAATTTTGATTTTCTTTAAGTATAACTTTAGTGTCTTAAAGATTGGATATTGATATTAATGGCCAGCTCCGAGCCTCCTCCCCCAACCAAACAATACGGCGAATCTTCGAAATGTGGAGGGGGGGGGGAGGCAAATAGTCAACTCGCATCTGGCTAATTCCATGCAAAAGTACACCTAACACAGAATTTTGAAAATAGATTTTCATTCATTTTTTCTAAAAAATTATGCACTTAATGAGTATAAAATGGGTACCAAATGGGTACTAACTTCTGTATTCAAAAGTGGACACAAAGTTTATGTTTTAGAATTTGGCAATACCCGGAATCAAAAGTAGACTTTATATCCACATGGAAGAAAGTGCGTTCATATCAATCACACTCACAATTAAATTTTTGCACTTTGATAAAGACACTTTAAAATTTTCTTGGCCTAAAACAGAGTACATATCTGAAATTGATTTTAGTGATCATTCAGTGAATAGACTCCCTGAACCAACATTTGATAAACGAATGCACTATATATTTTTAAATGTTAAGTTCAATGACTTAAACATGGAATAATATGTTTTCTATATTTTACTATGCAAGGATTAAGAAAAATGTTTCTAATGTATGTTTTCTTAGTGTTTCAACTATCAATAAAAATGTTTTTGTGAATTGTAGTGTGGGTCACATTTGCCATGTAGTGTGAGTCACAAACAAAATGTCATGTTATAAGTTAATTATATATTTAATTAATCTATTAATAATCTGCTATTAAAGTACAATTATTGGAAGTAACAATAATTTTAAAACAAAATTTTTTGATAATCAACAGAGGAAGAAACAAGAGTTTTTGTAACTAATCAAAGTATCACTTCCCTTTCATGTAGTGTGGGTCACTGCTCAGTTTTCCCCATGTACAGAGAATACCCAGGAAGATAAATGAAATTTAGTAGCTAATATGTATAAATTAAACCTTTACTAAAGTAAAACAAGTTGCAAATCTCATTTTATTGTAATAATAATTTTTTTATGGTAGCTTTAAGATTCAAGTTTAGCTCACTTGTAGTGTGAGTCACGCATGGAACTAGCCATCTGTAATAAATTTCTCTCGGACCGGCCCTGATTCTAAATATATAAGTCTTGATTTTTAAGATCATGTATAAAGTTGCCAGATGTACCAAATAAACAAAGTTAAAAAATTAGAAATAAATATCGTGCGAAAAATTAGACACACGACCACGAGGTCAACGAATATGAAGTTTCGTTTTTGTTGGAAACGCAAAACTTCTTTATTTTCCACGTAATTACGTTCTATTGCGTCACCGCGGTTGGATTCCTTCAACTACTCTGGGTGTGTTCTGTGTTAGTAACAGATCTTCCTTTTCGAGATAGCTCAGTCAGAAGAGCAAATGATTAGCAACAGGAGGGTTGCGATTTCGGGGCTCGATCTAGCATAAGACCGTAGTGCACACGGGGCTGTAGCACGTCAAATCTGTCGAAGCCTCAAATGTTCTCACTTTGGCGTGGTATGGAAGTTTGGAGAGTGAGATGCCAGTTCAGGTGTTGTTTCGACAAATGACCCTGATTCAAAATTACATGGCGTTGTCCTCAAATCTTTCTCTTCAGAATTGATCCCAGACAGTCGCCAATGGCCCGTTTTGTTATACCAGTGCGACGGTAATTAACTACTTGACCATATCTTGCCCTTGCATCATTAAAATCAACCAATTTACACGTAAGTACGAGTAAATTGGTTGGTTTTATGAAGCAAGGACCAAGGGTTTTTGTAGATGCCTCCCCAAAAGGAAAAAAGCAATTTCTCCCTTAGCTAATAAAAAGTTGAGATGAAAAATAATAACGATGGAACGAAAATAGAGAAATATGAACTTCCAAAGACATCGAATTATCAATCTAACCACATAATAAATTCACAAGACTAATAACTTGCATAAAAAATTTTTGATATCAGAACACTTTCCTCACTACGAAAGATCTCTGTAAATATGTAGTATACAGGGCATGTTTATCGCCAAGCAATTTTTCTCGCCAAAACAAGACGGCCGCCGAAGTTCTTATTGCTGCCATCTTGGCGATTTGTTTAGTTTCCTACCTTTACATCGCGTTTCCATAAATCTATACGTAGTATCAAGGTTACCATGTTTTGCAAAAAATCGCCGTTGCACCATATACTATTTACATTCCACCCAAAATCTCTATTCGTTAAGTCATATTTTTTTGGGTTCTGGTGGTTTAAGGAACGTCTAGTTTTGCACAGTGGAAAACTGAGATTTGTGGAACTCTCGGTGAGCATAAATCATAAGATTGGTTTGCTTTTACTAGAGTGCCTAGCTTTTACTAATGAACCTGTCATGTGTGTGAATGTAGTTTATTTCTTCTAATAGTAGGTACGTTGTGTTGCTCTAGTACGACGTTAATTAAAAAGTACCAAATTACCAAAACAATAGTTAGTCAATAGTAGGTAGGTAGGTACTTCCAATAGTAAAATTATATTTAAAAAATAAAAATTAGGAAAGCAAAACTAAAATTAGTTCCATGAAATTCTCTTTTCATCAACAAATTCAACTCGATTAATTATTTTTCAATCCGCAATTCATCATTGAAATTCGCAATCCTCAAATTCACGTTAGGTTGTCCAGAATGCGACGGATCAACTGAGGTCATGTGATCATCTGATATTTTTCTTTGACTTTTTGTTTTGCTGCTTGCAAATGCAACCACATATAATTAATTAGAATTTTCTTACATGCCCAATTTAAATTACGTACTTAAGATTCAAATATAGAACTTCAAATTACAGTATGCGATTGTTCTCTCTATGTCTCAGAGCATGAATCACAATTTTATTTTTCTATCTATAGGAAGTAGGAAATAAAATGGCAATTGGGAAAAGTATGATGTAGTATGAGACTGGGAACTTTGCAGTAAGTTAAAAATTACTTTTCATTCTACTTAAATATAAGAATATGTCCATTTTCTTTATTCGTGTCATTAAGATGCCGTCAAAATCACCTGTTCATGCAACTTTCGGTCACTGCGTAGGAATTTTCAAACAGTGCTGACTCGTGTAAGAGGAAAAGCGCCATATTGTCACATGTTCATTTTCGCGACTCACATGACCTGTTGTTTGGCCCCGTGATCACTACCACATTACTTCCTGGCAAATTCAAAATATTTACCTTCGATCACATGGATTTACTCGATGTAGGATTAAATGGAAGGTAAGAAAGTATCAAAAACCTTCATAAGTTCATTTTAGACATACGCGGGCGTGCCTTTCTTAAGCATTTGATTCAATCCTGCCAAATAATTCTGCTTGCACCATTACCTTGTGGAGCAGAAAGTAGTGGTTGCTATGGGTCTCTTAAACAGTGCTTTGACTCATCCAATTTCTTTTATTTCAATTGGAATTCTCAATTATTTTCTGAATTTTGTTTGGGAAAAAGCAATTAAAATTTTCAATTCCTATTTAATCCCTCAAATAATAGATCGTAGATTTTTATCTGATGACTCAATCTGATTAATTGTTCCGATAAAAATTCGTTAAATTCAGTGTAATGTTCATTGTATGATTTCTCTCGCACAAAGTTTCACATGAAAACATGTTGCTAAAATTTTATTCGTTTTTGTATTTACGCTGATTTAAATGTAAAAATATTTATATTCACTAATTAATATTCCAATCAAAACTGTTTTTACAATTTAAAATGAGTGATGTTCAATTGAATAAACCTAAGTAGATGAAAGTTAAAATGAAAATGGTAGTTTTGCTTTCACAGAATATATATTAACATAAAAGTTTTCTATAAGTATATGCAGAAAAAAATGGATCTTTTACTTCCAAATCTTAATTTCTTTACTAAATTCTTGATCCATAAAATTTGTATAACATAAATATTTAGCTCCGTAATTCTTTAATTAAAAATTCTGTGAGTTGTAGGCAGCTCAGGTGCAATTACTCCCTGGGTTTATTTCTCTCATCTGCGTCAGTAAAACTTTCCTTGTGTGTGTATGTATTACTTGATGTTGTCTGTATTGTGTTTGGCACAGCATGGCCCTTGTGCCTTAAAACCAAACCGTTCAAAATTCTCTCGAATGAAGTGTCAAAATTGCACTCATTGAATGTACTTCTATTGATCATTGATAAAAAATTGATTAAAAGATTTACGCAGAGCTTTGAAACTCAACAAGCATGTAATGCCTGTAGTTGTATGATTTTTGACAGATTGAAAAATCCTAAATTCTGAATTTTGTTTTCAAGGTATGCATATTCTCTACTGTGCCCACAAGAAAACATCTGGTTCTTCAGAATATTGAAATAGTAACTTATTTGGAACAAAAAATCAACCTTTTTTAAATAAAAAAAATTAGATTATAACAAATTTTAAATAATTTGTTGCTTTGATCAATTTAAACTAGTTGGGACAGGAGACACCAGTGCAGTTTCTAGAAAGAATTGATTTTTGGTGAACATTAATATGATGATTTAAAAATGTAGCAGGGCAAATATATTTGAAAGATTAAAACAATTAAAATTATCATTGGACTTTTGTCATCCATTTGAATTCTTTCTCATGTTAAAAAATCAAAAGTGAATATTATAACAAAAGGAATAATTTAATATTAAATCTGATAAATTAAAAAAATGGAATAAATAATTTTAATTTTCTGTTCCCCAGATGGTTTTATTAATGACTTTGTCTTCTATACAAATACTAAAGCCTAAGTGTGTTTCTCCCATTCTAAAGAAGATTTTTGGGATACCTTAAGAGGAAAACAAATGCTAGGAACTTGCAAGTTATAAGTTTCTGTTGATTTACTGCAGTTTCTCTAAATATGGTTCTTGTGCCATATGACCCAACCAACCAAATATGGTGAATGAAAAGCAAAAATATTTTTATTCTATCATAAGAGACAACACATTTTCTCATGTATACAAATTCTAAAATGTCAGTTCTTTTGCAGGTGACTTTGATGTTTCTTTTGTGAAAAAGCATGCATTACTTCTATGTTCTATGAACAGTTCCAATGCGTTAGAAGTTAGCCTTCAGCCATATATTTCTCTGAAAAGGTCATCAAAAGGTATGGATCAATTTCTTAGTTTTATATAATGAGAATGTATGTTATATATGAACTGAATGGTAATGTAAAATTTTAATTTTTAACTAAAACAAAATTCAAATTTTGATCAAAAAATGAGAAATTTCTTTTGTTTTGCTATTGCCGAAGACCTTTTTGAATTATTCCCCTCCCAAGTGCATTTATTTCTTGTGAAGACCTGTTAAGTTCTCTCATCTTATTTAATAAATCCATGCAAGAATCAAAATGGATTAATGTTCTGATTCACTTATCATTTGTGCATTATCTTTAAATTAAAAAGGATTTCAGTTAGAGTGCTATTTTATTTCATAAATATTCTTATTTTTGTTATGCATCTTAATTTCTTTCAACATTTAAGTACTTTGCCAAATCATTCTCAATTACTTTTAATTTCAGATCCATTTGAATTTTAGAATTAGAAAAGGCATTTGCTGGAAGTTTATGTAGATCCAAAGTAAGAAAGCACAGTAATTAAATTTTTTAGTAGAGTAAACAATTGCATTTGCTCATAGCTTACTGAAACATAATCCAATGAATTTACTGTGGTTTTGTTAACATTAAATTTTCAAAATTCATTTACATAGTTTTGAAAAATGAGCTAATAATAGTTTTGTGGAAAGATAGTTAACTCTTTAAGTTATGCATGGTCTAATTTTTAATCAAGCTTTTATGGAGATCTTGTATTACGATTGAAATAAAGATCACTGACAGAGATGTCCAGTGTACCAAACAAACCAGATGTTCTTTGAAGATCTTACTTCTGCTGTCCAAATGCTCTTGTATGATAAAAAAAATTTTAAATAAATCGGGGCTACCTTAAATATAAATTTGGGGTTACCTTAAAAAAATAGTTTATCACCGTTTTTAGCAACATTTGGTGTTTAACCATGGCTATAGATATAACAAGCGTGATTCTTGTAACTTTCAAGGTACAACTAATGTACTGGCCATTGTCTAAATACTTCTTTAGTGTGATCATGGTACAACTGCTGTAGTACCGGCCGCAGTCTAAAGGTCAATCTAATTGGTGCAGAACAATCAACTATCAAAAATCAATTCAGATGTTGTTCTTTGGGATTTTTATTGGTGAAATACTGAAATCTTATTAAAAAAACAAGCCAACTGTTGTCACAATTAGACTACATATAGGAAACGTCAATGCCGCACTCACTTGTATTTAGCTTGGCAGAACATGTCTTTCGTACTGACCTTCTGTACTGCAGAAAACTGAATTTTCTTTAAATGACCAGGCCTTACCTCTTAGTGACATTTTTAAAAACAAACCAGATTGGTCTGGATTTAGATTTGTATTCAAACAATTTGTTTCTGGATCAGAAAGTTCCATGATCTAGGTTATTTGTACACTTCGTGAAAAGCCACAAGACTCTAAAAATATTGAGTCATCTGGAAAGTTCTGCATATTTTTTAAGATAAATTTCAACTAAGCAATACAAAAACTTAAAAAAAAAATTTATTGAATCACATAAGCACAATTTTATTCTGTGACTTTTTGCCATCTTTCCTGCTGCTGGAAAATTCTTTAAAAAAAGTCATTGCGCTTATTTGTAATGTTGTCATCGAGGGGCAAGGTCTGGTGAATATGGGAGTTGACACAAAACGTCTAAGCCGTACTCAATAAGTCTTTGTCTGACGTTCAGAGAAATGCGGGGTCGCGCATTGTCATGCTGGAAGAAAATACCTCGACAATTTGTCAGTTCTGGCTGCTTTGCTTCCAATTTTGCTTTTAATATGCCATTTGAGAACTGTTTTTTTTCTGAATTTACTGTCTGATTTGGTGGCAACAACTCATAATAAACAATTCCTTTGTAGTCCCACCATACAGAAAGCCGTTTACAGAGAATGGTCGTCCAGATCGGGCATCATCTTCGAGGCTGAAATTTCCACGCTTAAAGTTATCAAACCACCTTCGAACTATGGCTTCAGAAACAGCACTATCTCCATATACTGCACACATTTTACGAGCTGTCTGACTAGCATTTTTTCCTTTCTTAAAATAAAAGAGCGTAATGTGACGAAAATCAACTTTCTGGTTCTCCATTCTTAGTACTGCAGTGAAACAAAAATTATGCTACAACACATGCTATAATTTTACAGTGTAAGTTGAAAAGACCAAATTTAAACATTTGCTTCAATCAAGGTCACTCCTTATCAACGGCAGCAAAATAATAATAACAAAGTAGGCTTCGATATTGAAATGCGCAGTACTTTCCGTATGACCCAACACTTAAAAGATATATATGACTGTTTAACTTTTTTTACTTAACAGCTGTTTTGAGAATTAAAATACTTATCCCCCTCCAGATTCACCATGGATGTCAATGGTGATGATAGTGCAAATGCTGGAAGATGGGAAGTAGTAGAAGTAATTCAGGATTTAAATAGTAACAGAAATCTTCACCCGGAATTAATATGTGCAGATGCTCTCAAGTAAGTTGTGAAATTTAAATTTGTTTAATGAGTACTACATTTTTAAATTTGTTATTTTTTTCCATTTGTGTATTTATTAATCAAAAATTAATATTGCATTTGTTTTTTTTTTACCTTTTTACGAATGTTTTTGATGATTCTCCTCGAAAAAAAGTTCTTTCTATGATCTGAGTACTTGTACAGATATTTCATAATTTTCAGTTTAGTTTCGTCAAAAGCTATATAAAATTTTGGAAAAGAAAATTGTTGTAGTTAGAAATATTCAATTAGTAAAAAATACATGATCAAACAAGAAGTTCCATAAAAATGGAAACTTGATTTTTAAAATAATTTATTCACATTCAAAACATCTATTGTTAAATGTCAACAGTGAAAAACTTTATTGAAGTATTCATCTTATTAAACTTGCTTATTAATAATGGATAATTTAGATTTAAAAATTGTGTGTCAATTTATCATTTGTAGATTTTGTAAATATGTATTATCTTCTAATTTTTAGTTCCCAAGACAAAGTAAATCCAGATGATCCTCCAACTATAGGAGATGGTATGTTTTATTTAAAAAATGCTTGTAAGACATTTTTTTTTTCAATCTTCCAGTTTTATGGTTTTCTTATTTTATATATGGTCAGTCTTAATAGCTAAGTGGCTATTACTCTGACTCTGGATCCTAGACTGACAAGGTTGTCTGTATATTTTTTAGTATTTTTTCGTTCTAACCAGTTGCTGAAGTGTTTATTCTAACTAGTCATTTTCTTCTTTTTGTCTACTACAATAACTGCTCCTGCCACTATTTCAGGGTGTTTAATGTGTGTGTCCCTTCCCTTTACTTGATGTTATCTGTCTTCTGTTTGGCACAGCTTGGCTAAATATGTCCCTTGTATCAAAATAAAATCCAACCAACTAATTTGTCATTAAGTTTGACAATGTGACAACTACATTTCTTTCCCATATAAAATGAGATAAAAATCCTTTTCAATGGCAACAGACAGAAGCAGCCCTAGTGGCAGGAGACAGTACTATAATTTAATGTGCCTTTTTAGTTTTGATCATGCAGTGCACTTCCACTTGGTACTCACAGTTATAATGAGTGATCAGTGGAAACGGTTTTATGTTGAGAAGTGCGACCACATACTGATCACATGATAACATTTGTCAAATGCCATATTTTCAAACCTGAACTATCAAATCAATGTATCAATTGTATGTGCAATTATAACACTTATACTTACTACACAATAATTTAATTATTTTTGTGAATATTTATAAACTGCTGAAATGATTGCCTTGTGAAAAGTTATGTAAATATATTTGTACCTTTTATACTATGCATTATTTCTATTATTACTTTTCATCTAAAAATACATTGCATGTGAACCCTGCTAAAGCTTTTATATTTCTGATAGTGATTTAACAAGGGTAATTAAATTTTTTTCACACAGCCACTGTAACATATCGAGTTGTTCAGTTAGCAACAGATGCTTCTCGTGATGATGGATCTGCTCAGATTGTTACAACCTCAGCTGCCTTAGTGGGTGGACAGCAAGTCACCCAGGCAATCATTGCTAACCCATTTAGTGCTGCTAATGGGAATGCCAGTCCTGGAACAGAAGGTGAGTTAGTAAACAGTGTATCTTAGCATGCTAAGAGTTTTTTACTTTTATGCTACTCGAGTACTTTTATTTACTTCAGTTTTGTATTTATAGTTTGAGTTCTTGAAAAAATCCTTGAATTCTTAGAAAAAGTGAAATAAGCTTAAAATAAAATCTTGCTGATTCGTTTTTTTTATTTTTAAATTTTAAATTATAATTACTTAATATTGTAATTCATAAATTTATTGGAAAATCAACTGTTTTTAAATTTTGCGGCTTTTTTATATTTTTCATGTCAGAGCAAAAGGGGTCAAGTTGAAATGACCACTTCTCATAATCTTAAGTTGAGTGGTTTACTTTCTCAAAAATATTCAGGAAGAAAAGAAAGCATTCCATGACACAAATAATTATAATTTAGATTTGTAGATTCGCACATTTAGTTTTGTTTCTAAGCATATTATATTTTTAAAATTATAATGTGGCACTTTATTCCTTTGGACCTGTCAAAAATAAGACCAACCCCTTTTTCCCTGATATAGAAGAAATGGTCTGGAATTATGTCAGAATCTCCAAGAGTTTCATCTTAAGTTTAGAGCATGTGAACTCACAGGCCAGAATCTTCGAAATTTCCAATCTATTGTAGATATTGATCCAAAGTTATGGCCAGTTCACTCCATGAGCTTGTGTAATCTCAAAGTTTTGTGACTAGTTAAATACTTTGCACGTTTGTTACACTGATATTTTTTTAATTTGTGTGTGAAAGTATTAACTTCTGTTTTCAAGTATGAAGTATGCAACCTTTTCTTAAAACCTAATTCGATATACAAGCATTTTCTATTTAAAGAAATTTAGAAAAGACTCAGATTTGTTTATTTAAGTGCAAACTGAACTGCATCAAAAGGAAATGATTTCTCAAATCAAACACTAAAATAGAAAATTTCCTTTCAGGACCATTTTATGTTATGATGTCACCACAAGACGTTTTACAGACTGGACAGAGAACTTTAGCTCCAAGAACGCACCAGTTTAGTCCTAAATTAGAAGGTGGGAGGACAGCAAGAGATGAACGCCGAAGGGCAACACACAATGAAGGTAGTTGCATCATCTGGGTTATGTAAATAATTTATAAGTATGCAGTTTTTTTTTAAAAAGCTAAAATGACAGGCTTTAGTTTAAAAAAATTATCATTCTCTAGTGTTTCATTCTTTAGGTGTAATCATGTGCTTTGATTTACTTAGAAAGCTATCTTTTCAGTTGAAAGACGGAGAAGAGATAAAATAAATAATTGGATTGTAAAGTTATCAAAAATTGTTCCAGATTGCACTTCTGATCATTCAAAACAAGGACAGGTGAGAAGTAGGAGTTCTTTACATTCTGTATTAAAATTGTTTCTTGTCATAAGCTAACATTGTTTTTAATCTCTTGCTTAATGGCTTAAGTTTGTTAGTTTTACTAAACTAAAATCTTTTTGTATAATCATAAGGGATGTAATAAATAATGTAAATCATGAATATAACATTTATGAATAAGGTTTTTTTTAAAGGTATAAACCATAATTCAAAACCTTAAATAATTTAATCTTTTAGATGTTAAATAGAGAAGTGTAGTATTTTTATTGTGTCAAACATTTCTGAAACATGCAGGATTTGTCTGAAATTCAATTTGAATTGAGCCATAAAATTGATTTGTGATCTTATGTGGAAAGAAAACGAAATATTGCAGTTCAGAAAAGGCTATTTCAAGTACTCCAAATGAATGAAGCTTTGCTGTAGCGATAATCTTGTTTAATCGACCTAGAGAAGGAGCATATTTTAAATACCTATTTTTTATATCTGCATATAACTTGAAATATAGTCAAAATGTGCTTGAAAAAATCAAGAATTTTGTTTACAAAATGTGATTAAAAATAAACAAAACAAAAAAAAAATTGGAATTTCTGTTAACATGTGTGAAATTCAAATAAAGTAAATACTGGGCTGTGATCACTTCTAATGTCAAAGAAAAATTATTTTGGAAGGGTGATTTCAGGAAACCTTTTTGGCCTCAGCAGTTACATTTTTATCTTGGATTTATTAATCAATTCAAAGGGGAAAGTGCAAACCTCTGAGTAACCAAGATTAAGTGCATTTTTGTCTCATTTCAAAATTCTTAATTAATGGGGTTGGTAAATATAGAATACAGCAGTATTGTTATTTGTATAAAAAACTTATAAAATTCAGTAGTGTCCAAAAATATTTTAATGTTTGCGTCTTTATCTTTAATTTCTAACAATTAACATTGCTTTACACTTAAGAAATTTGCTTAAAGTTTTGATAAATTACCAGTCACTTATTTTAATTTAGTAAACTACACCTTGTAGAATTAGTATATAAAAATGTTTGCTATGCTGACTCGCATCAGTATTAAGCGATTTTATTGCATTTCACAAGTACAGGTGAACCTCTTATAACAGTGGTCCCCAACCCCCGGTACCGGTCCGTGGATCAAATGGTACCGGGCCGTCCAAGAAATATTAAATTATTTCCATTTTATTTACTTTGGTGTATTTATCTCGTGTTTGTGCAGTTCTTATCTATGAAATGTCCACTCAAATTAGGAGGCGGTAAATCAGATATTGAAATTTGTTCTGCTACTAGAGCTTCAATTATGATTTCTGAATTCTGTATGTCTCTATTTTCTAATTTTGACAAATGTGACAACTGTTTTCAAGTAGCTGCATTTAAATCCAAACTGAAGTTGTGGGGACGGCGCGTGAACAGAGGCATTTTGGACATGTTTCAGACGTTAGCAGGGATTTTAGGCAAGAGTGAGCCTAAACATTCATTCTCCTAGTTGGTGCACGATCACCTGTCTTTGCTTTTAAAAGAGTTCGAGCCCTTCGTGGTTTTTTTGTGGTTGGGAAACTATTTTATTGATTTAGCGTTCTAGTGAGTTAAAATGTTAAATCACATTATATTCATTTTTTGGTGTTACTGTATTTTATTTTGAAGGCATGATTAAATCCAATTAAATTAAAATTATTAAATCAAAACAATCTAAAATATAAACAATCACCTTATCTCTTCCCCCCCCCCCAGCGGGCCGCGTTAAAATTATCAAACAGTGATCCGGTCCGCGGCAATAAAAAGGTTGGGGAGCACTGTCTTATAACACAGATTCCCTACAACACAGTACTAAAATTGCGATGACCCTCGTGTAACATGATAATAGTTTCTGTGTAACACGGTTTAATTTTTAACTATTATTGGTCAATTGAAAACGGTTAAATAGAGACCCATTAGATTTTTTTCACTTGTCTGTATGTTTAGTCTGTCCTATTCTGTCTGTATTGTGTGTGTGTGCCCTATACACGTCCACATGGTTTAACACATAGCTAAAATGTTTTTAAAACTTACGCAATCTCTACTTTTATATAATTCCTAAGTTTCACTTAACACGGTTTTTATACAAAGCAAACTATCTTATAGCACGGTTTCCATATAACACGGTACAAAATAGTATGACCCCCACCCCCATGTTTCGTATAGCACAGTTTCCTTATAACACTGTACCATTTGACTGTTATAAGAGGGTCACCTGTACTTCACTATAACAACCATAAATTATAGAAAGAGTAGTGTTTTTATAGCGAGGACAATTATCATTCTGTATAATTTACAGTTTTATTCCCAAAGCAAGGGAGGAATCCTTGCAAAGGCTTGTGACTACATCCAAGAGTTAAGGAATTCTTGTGCAAGACTCCCTGATGTTTTGAAGGAGAACGAACGCCTGAACATGGATCTGGACTCCCTACGTCAACAGTTTGAAGAAATGAAAAACGAAAATCAAGCTCTCCGAGCCCATCTGCAACAACAAGGAATCACTGTCGGTCCATTGGTTTCAAATTCATAGCTGAAAGTCAATCCAAATGGTGGGTATAAATTTTTGTACTTCATTAATAGTCTGACTTAAATTAACATGAAAAAAAGAGGTTCATGAACATTACCCAAGCAAATTTCTTTCTGATTAACATTTAATTTTCAATCAGTATTTCTTTGTCAACTGCTATTTTTAGCAACAGTAAAGTTTTAGAATATCTTTCAATTTCTGGTTACTTTGAATTAAGCCATTATTAAATAGCTTTATTTGTAATCAAAATTGTTTACAGATATCCAGTAAACCAAAATTGCATTTTGAGAAGGGGCTAGATGTTTGTATCAACATTGTGAAAATGTACCTCTAGTTGATTTTGGTGTTCTTAAATTTCCTGCATAATCTCATAACAATCTGGAAAACTAATGAAAATTTAAAAAATATGCATTAATATCTTGCTAGAAACCTAAACTAATACCAACACAATATTTAAAATTTTTAAAGAAAATGTTTCTCTCTATATTAAAAAAAAGTTACCCCCCGACGCCGCAGGATTGAAAAATGTGTTGTTAAGCTCGATTCTTAGACGGATTCCCGAGAAAGTACTGATCGGAAAAAAATGAAATTAACATGCTTTGTTCTTCATCGTATTCCCTAGATAATTATTAACATTTTTTTCCGATGCGGCAATTAGTTTAGGTTTTATTAAGTGTTAAAGTTGAAGAAGTGAAATTTCTTCCGCGAGTGAGCAAAACACATTCAAATTTTCAGTCTTCAGTCGTGAGGTTTTTTTTAAGAGTACCTCTCAACGTAAATTTTTGCAGCTCGTCGAGTTTTTTTTTAAATTTCAATTTGGTTCGTGGTAATATTTTTTTGAAATTCGGGAAAAATTGGGAAATTTTTGTTACTTTTTTTTAAAACTGCCGTATCTATATCTTATTACTATTAGTTTTTAATTTTTAAAATATCGCAGTATACCTCAGAATGTACTCTTTCTTACGGTACTATTATTTTTTAAATCGGTTAATAATTAAATTGGATGCGATCAAAACTTGGTGATACAAAATTCGGAATCTTTGGATATTTTCGCTACTTTTTGTTACAACAGTTATATCTACAGAAAAAAACATTATTTTTTACATTTGAGAACATCACTGAATACATTACATTACACTCTTTCTTATGGTATAATTCTTTTTTAAATTGGTTAATAAATAAAATCGATGCAATTAAAAGTGGGTCATACAATTTTCGGAACTTTCAAATCGTAATTTTCGATACAAAACTAAAACTGTCATATCTATATCGTATTACTATTAGTTTTTAAATTTTAAAATATTGCAGTATACCTCAGAATGTTCTCTTTCTTACAGTACAATTTTTTTAAAAATTGGTTCATAAATAAATTGGATGCAAACAAAAGTTGGCGACACAAATTTCGTAATTTTTATTTCGCAGAGGGTTGTATTTTTTATTATCGGGTTTGCCAGATATCAAATTTATTGTAGCACCAATTGCCATGAAAACGATTTCTTTTTATTTGGCGAGGAAAAAGGCTCGCTTTTTTTCCTCTGTTTTCAGACGGTTTACCGAGAAAGTACAAAGTACAGATCGTAAAGTTTTTAGATTAACATGGTTTACTTAAAATTGTACAGGGAACAAGATGCAGAAGATTTTTTACTGATGCGGCTATTAGTTTAGGGTGCATTAAGTGTTAAAGTAAAAATAAGTAAAATCACTTGCAAAAGAGGTATTGGTTTGTGAAGCAAACCATACGGGATTGCGTAGCAATCCCCGGGGGTCGGCGAGCAGGTTGCGAAGCCCTCGCTGTGACGTCATGGACCGGAAAGTGAAATTAGGATAATACAAATTATTCAGATAGTTTCACTGTGCGAAAGGAATATTGGTTCGCGAAGCAAACCAAATGGCATATGTAAAAGGAGTGTTGGTTTGCGAAGCAAACCAAATGGGATTGCATAGCAATCCCCGGGGGTTGGCGAGCGTAAGCGAGCAGGGGGCGGAGCCCCCTAGTTCTTCAAAAAATCTTTAAAATACCAAAATGAAGGAATAACACATTCACTTGAACATTACAATTTATGGCATTGTTACTTTAATGTGAGCACATTTTTCAGGATAACTTTCATATTGTGCAGCACTTTTGATGTAAAATTCTTAGGTTGAATTGATATAAATTGTATTAGTGTTATGGAAGTGACTGGTTATGAGCCATTAAAAGGTTCATGTTTCTTAATTATTTTTTTTCCAAATCAAAGTTTCTTTCACCTTTTTTAAATTTTCTGGGTCTTCCTCTGAGAAAAAGCTTTTTCCAGATTTCTTTCATTAGGAGAAAATTTTTAATCTGTGTCAAAATATTAAAACTATTTTGTATTTGAAGCAGGGCCAAATAATTTATTTACGCCATGTATTATAAAACTCTGGTTTGTCCACTTAGTTCTACTGCTAAAAAGATGACTAGGGAATCCTGTATAGATCTAACAAAAACAAATTTGAACCATCTAAAATATCTAGCAGAGGGGGTCTTGGAACATAAAAATAAGATTTTGTGAAATTTAAAAAATATATTGAATAGCAAAACAATTGGAGAATGGGACCGTTATGCCCCATTACAAAATATCTACAAATCTATCTAGCTGGGCCTTTGAAAATAAAATTGTAAAACACCAAAGCAATGTTATTCTGTCTCAGTAGCATGACTGATCTATATCTTAGGATATTTTACACTTCCAAAATATTGTTATCAGTGTCCAACTGTATTTTAAAGGAGATGGAATTTAAGCCCCCATGCTGCAAGCACACCCTATTTATAGAAGCCATACAATTCACTCAAAGCAGACCAACGTTCATGCCTTACTCAAATTCAAATCCTGGCCACGACCGATTGGCTAAAAAAAAGATTTGGGGTTATAAATGTGCAGGATGTGTTTTCATGTTGGATTAAAATTACTTTATTTGTAAATATCCGAAAGTAGAACCCTTGTGCTAGAACTGTTTAAATGCATTTTTATGTGTTATTTTCTGACAATTTTTAGCTCAAAAAACTTAGCTCTAATCTGTTAATATCCTAGATGTAAAATATATATATATGTATTTTGTTCATTTACTTATGACCAATCGAATAACATTGTACATACAATGGTTTTGAATGCAACACTTCATGTAAATGTATGTTGAGCATTCGACAGAAATATAGTATTTGAAAATTCCTATATGCTACTGTTAATTGTCTTTAGTTTGTTTGACTTTTGAAGAGGTTCCATTAGTATTTTTATGTCTTACTATTAATCATTTTTTCAGGCTTCCCATTTAAGCAAAGTGAACATCAATCACTTTATTACTGCATACCAATAAACCAAAGAAGCCATCGTCAAATCAGTTGTGGAATTTGTTCTGGTGTTCACAAAAGGCAATTATTAAACAGCTGTGTGAACCCAATCAAATCCTAAGTACAGTTGGTATTGCTATAAAGACTTTTCATACTGTTAAGGATATATTTTCTTGCATGACATCTGCAATTTGTTTTTATTTTTTACCAAGCATTTCCCATTATTTTCATGTTGGATTAAAATTACTTTATATATTTTCCATTTGTAGAAATTGTAAATATCCGAAAGTAGAACCCTTATGCTAGAACTGCTTTAAATGCAGGTTTGTAAAAAGAAAGAAAATATAAAAATATGTTAGATTTATATTTGTTCTATAATTCTAAGTCAAGAAAAATGAAATTTGCGTTTGGTTTGTGATAAAGCAATGATATAAGTTCATGGATATAGTTAAGATTGTAAAGCACTGTTTCAATTTTTATAAATTCTGTAGTGAAAACTATGAAGTTGTCTAAAACAAGCACTTTCTCTAATGTGTATTTTACTTTGATTGACTGAACTACACATTACGTATAAGAAACATTACCGATCCAGTAAAATTATTTTACTAGGGTTACTACAAATAAATTATATTGAAAAGGGTTTTTTTAATTGGAAGAACTCTGTACACTGATAATTTTCTCCTTTATTACCAAAATTGAATGTATGTCAGCAATTGCATCTCAATCATTGAAAACCTAGCTTTCATTTTTCTTCATACATATCTTTGCTCTTTGTAAGCATATATTAAAATAATGTAAATTTATAAAACTAATTACCTTGTTATGAATTTGTCATAAGATTTATTTAGAGTTTTTAAAGTTTCTCTTTTTTGAACAAGAGTGGTTTGTATTTGTCGAATGTTTAGATTTCTAGATTACCTTTCAAATGTACGCTTTGAAAGGAAATATATTTTCAGTGCCTTTGAAGTTCCAACCTTGCTGTAGATAACATCAATGACAAAGTGAACTATTATCACTAGTTTGTAAAGATTTAAATATATTGTCTGTAGGCATATTTACTATACAATTCCTGGACTGATTGGTTGAAAATGACAGCTTCTGTCTTGAATACAATGCAATCGCTTTAAATGGTGCAATCAAAACCTCAATAATCAGTAGAAAATGTTCACATGGGAAGTGATAACACATTTCTAAAAATAGTCCTGTATTAAATATAAAATTGAATATTTTCTAATTACCTAGGTACTCAAATAGATTTGCTTTTAACTTGCATTTTTAATTTCATGTATGTTGTATAAAATAGTGTTTAATTTTTTATTTACGTTTCAGTCCAAAAGGTGTAACTGCAGTTGATGTAAATTTAATATTCGTTATTATGGGCTAATTAGTTCTTTCAACTGATGTAAATTTAATATTCGTTACATTTCTATAAATGAGCAACCATTAGTATACCTGTTTAACACAAATAGAAAGTGTTTAGCCAGTTTTGCTTTCGATCTGCTTACCTTAAATCGAAACCAATTTAAGATACCTTCCTTCACCGTTATAGTAATTTCCATCCTGTATAATTTATGTATTTCATTCTTATCTATTTTATGACAAATTTTGCTGAAATATGGAATGATAACATTTAAAAGATAGCTTGAAATGGCATATAACACTAATAATGTTTCTGTGTAATAGAAGACTAGGGTTGCACCATTTCCCATTGGTTCAGATTTTATAAGAAAAGCGTCCAGTTTTTCTTGTGTTATTTATGGTACACAAATGTGTGTATGCACTTTCGAATGTTTCAATTGTCCTTATGCTCAAACCACAAATGTAGAAGTTTTCGAATTGCTCGAAACCAGTAACAATTACCAACCAAGATATATTTGGACTTTAGGTGTAAGGACAATAAATTGAATACATTTCTACTGACATATTTACTGTAGAGTTATTGCTCTGTAAATTGTGTAAAAACCAGAAAATTTGTATAAAGTTATGTGTTTAAATCAATGCTTTGAGCAGAGTTATATTCACAAAATTTGAAAATAAAATAATTGCTCTATTTGTTTTTTGAGTTATTTAAATTTCCATGTTGTTAAACGGCAGGATTCGAAATAAGTCAGTCAACATTATTCCTTTAGCAGATATAGATTCTTCAGGTGAAATGTCAGTAATTATTCCATAGTATCTAACCAGATTTCAATCATCCTTAACATTTCTGACTGCGCCATTTCACTGTTGTTGTGTAGCTACAATAGAAAGTGGTAACCAGCTGACTAGCTTTTAAATTTACACATCTCAAGGAGTTAGCTGAATATGTTTTGTCAACTCACCACATTAGCAATGTGAATTTATTTCATTTTGGTTTCAGTTAAGTTCTTTATTTGGTTAAGAAATTTATCTCTAAAATGAATACTCAGAAATTTGATATGAAGCACAGAATGAATCTAATATCGTTTTAATGTTTTTGTACAAATATGATCATTAAAAAATCTCAGCTATTTAAAGTCCTATGGTTCACGTGGCAAAGGAACTTCTGTCATCAAAAAGCCATTATCATACAGTTGCTGTGCAAGACCCAGCTGGAAGAAGAAACAAAAACAAGTTTTGAAATGGACACATTAATATATGTAATATATTCAAACTGATACAATACAATGTAATATATTCAAACTGATAGGGTGATTGTTGAGAATTGTTACCAAAACATCGATGTTTTTTACAGGGTTTCCATTCTATTTCAGAAATAAAATTGCCTGACTGTTCCAGATAGAATTCTATGTCATACTTAAGCAATTCACAGCATTTTAAGGTGAAAATAATTTAGCATTCAATAGTAATGAAAACAAATTTAAGAATACACTAAAAAGTGTTAGGAGTGACCATATGATAAAATATAGGACAATACTAGGTAACTATTGTAACTAACATATTAACGGCAACACATTTTTTTAGGCTATTTCATGCAATGCGTGCCCAGACCCCATTTTCATCTTGATAAATGCTCCATCCTGAGAATACACCCATGATTTCATGTCTCGTCAAAATATACTGTAACTACTACTGCATATTTAACATTTTAAATAAGTGTCTATTCCTATTGCCAGCTTATTTTTGTAGCAAAGTAAGAAAATTAAATTTATAAAACACTATCACAGCTGCCAAACTTCACACACCAAAAATTAAAAAAAAACTTAATAAAGCGTATAGTAAATTGCTCTTTAACGCAATTTACCAACTCAAATATAAATAACATAAACTAGAGTAAAAATATTGATTTTTCTTACTCCAAAATAGTATCTATCAGTAAAAAAAATTATTTTTCACATTGTTGCAAACTTTGCATACTTTATTGATAATATTACACAAATCTTATTTGCATTTTTTGTCAAAAAAAAACCCAACCTGTGCAAATTTTGCGTTTGCAATAGTAAAATAGCATTTATATAAATATAATTTTTTTTAAGGAAAAAACCTTTTTAATACAATACAGCAAATCTTCTAATTTTTATGTGTGGTATTTACTCTGAACATGTCCGTTATTTTGTGTTGTTTCATCAATTAGGTCCAGGTTTAACTCCTTGTTCTTTAGAAATTGTCGGAAAGATGTAAAAGGTGAGAAAAAAATGGCCGTTAGCAAAACGTCCCGATTTTGGATAATTTCGGATATCCGGATTTAGGACTTTCTACATACTTTGAAAATACTTTTTTCCATCTTCAAGACTGGAAAACCGTGTATTTTAACAGAAAAGTAGGCAGGTATGCCCTAAATATACAATACTTTGTGATGTCTAGATTACGTAGGTTAATGATAAAACATTTCAAGTACATCTTCTGACTGCACATAGTAAAAATGATTTTTATACATGTAGGAATATGTATAGTATTCTCTGTGTACTCATTACAAGTCACACATAATTCATTCAGATCTTGAATATTATTTTACAACCAAAGGAAATAGTTGAGCAATAATGGAAATACCAGCTGCCAAAGCACTTATGAAATAGAATCTTAAAAACGTAGCAAAATAGTAATTATAGAGTTCTCTTAACATTAGAGTTAAGGGCTTTTATTTTTTTTTACATAACCATTGATTCCAATGTTTTTCTGTCATGGTTGCTACGGCAAGCTGCCAAAAAATCGAAGTAAGGAAACTCTTGGGAAAGTTCTCCCCAAAAATATCTTCATCTATTAGTAAAAAAATAAACTCAATTTTTGTTGATCTTTTCTCAAAAAAGCACCAAAATTGTAAATTTAGTTGCTGAGGTTGAAAAAAAAGTTGTTTGCTGCAGCCCTGTCATATTATAATAAGTACTTTTATTTAATTAAAATTACAAAAAATTAAGTAATAATAGAAAAGAATTGTTGGACATGATAAAAAATAGGATTACCTTAGTATCGATACAATCAATTGGCAAATCTTTCACTTTGATGAAGTCTGGATGCGTTTTAAAGAGTATATTTATTGCCGGAACTACGTCAATATCCATCTCCATAAACAAGGCTTCATCCTCTTTGTGACTCTTGCTATTTCCCAAGGAATAGAACAATCGGACACCCTCTTCATCCATAACTAACCTAAAAGAAAGCAAAACATAATTTTAAATATTAAAATTACTAAGATTTGGGTTTGGTTTGGGGGTTTTATGGTGCAAAGATCCATATTTGGCCATGCTGCGCCAGACACAAGACATACAATATCAAGTAACAGACACACACAATGAAACTTTTACAGACACGGAAGAGAAATACACCTAGGGAGGAATCGAACCTGCACCGTCAACAACTCAAATGCTTCTAGCACAGTGGGCATACCCACTGAGCCATGACACCACTAATATTCGTGACCTAAATTTATTTTAAAGTTGCAAAACATTGGTAATTTTAGTTAACGTCGTACTAGAGCAACACAACGTGCTATTGACGACGGTCCGGGTTCAGTCCCTTAAGGGAAAGAGCCGAGGACAACATCTCGTAATTTTGAACCACTGTCAGATGACGAAGCAACACTTGAGCTGGCACTCCAAACTTCCACGGCAACCCAACGTGAGGACTTTTGGCCACGACAGATTTAAGGTGCACCAGACACCTCTACACCATACGCTTACAAACATCCATGCCCGGACCCGGATTTGAACCAGGAACGCAAAACATCGGTAATTGAGGTACAAAAAGCACATTACTGAATTCGTCTGTAAATTGATACCTTATAATACAAAATATTAATGCTGTTGGTTGGTATTTCACTTGATAATGGCTGCAAAAGTGATTGATATGGGTTAACTTACAATTTGAGGGGCTAAAAATTAATTTATATTCCGACTTTCAACCTACTTAGTGAACATTTGGTTAGCTTAACTCATCTACCTCCATATATACATGAATTAATGCCATGTTTATTTTTATGCTTTTTTTGCAGCTAAACTGAAAAGACCAATATCAATATTTTTTCAATAAAAGTTATCTAAATATTAATCAAGACTGCAATACAACATATATTTTCAATTATTTAATACTATATATCCACACAAAAATAATAGTTTTACATTTAATAAGATTTGTATCAAATTTGCTACTTAAAATATGCACAAAAATCAAAACACCATTTCCATATACTTGTTTCATTTTCAGATAAATAGAAACATATGTTGTCTTTGTTTATAATGGTTTTTAAATGTCGAATTTCAATCAAGTAATAAAACAGTTAATAACAAAAATGGCATTTTCCCTATGATGCAAACAGTGGAATGTATTTTTTAAGTCCATGTATTTTTATTAGTCAAATATCTAATAATCTCTAGGAAACAAAGAACAAGAGAAATGTTTTTGCTATTGAAGAACATAATTTATCGAAAAGTATTACCTAAAAGCTCGTTTTCGTATTAATCGTATCTTTGTCCGAGGAGTGAGATTTGAAGTCACAATAACTTCTCCGTGTTCCAACCGACTTCCATTTCCATGAATGCTGCAAGCTTCCTCTACTATAAATTAAAAAATAACCTTGTTTTTCTATTTTAAACAACTTAAAAAAAATTCTAAAAGTAAGTTTGGTCAAAAATAAAATAATTCAATGACAAGGAAATAAAAAAATCTCAACAATAAACGTAAAATTATGCAGAAATATTCATTTAGACATAGAGATCAATTCGGAATAATGCTATGTATCTCATTTTTTTACATACTTACCTAGTGTTAATAAAAAATAAATCCGACTATTTTTATGCAGCTCCAGTAAGACGACCTTGGAAGAGTCAATTTTAATGAAGATGGAAAGGTTAGCCAGGAGAAAGAGCTGACATAAACAAATTCACAATTTGAAGACTTGTGGTAACAAATATCTCTTCAACAATTGACACCTTGAGTGGGGATTCTGAATCTTAATTTATCGTGCAGTGCCAAAAACAATAGCACTGATAACAAGTTGGCAAGAGGAACGTCTGCAGTAATCCTCATTCATGCTTTTATGTCTGGCAGCCTTCTCCTAACAGGCTTTCATGCCCATTGGTTGACTGCCTTCTTTCAGAAGCTGTACTGTAAGGCAATGCATGTAATTTGTTCTGCCAACAGTCTCGTGAGATTGGAGCGAACCTTTGTAAATGAAGATTTTTACATTTCAACCAATTAATATTTAAAAAAAACCTGGTTATATGGAGTTCTTTCTTATTTTTATGTGTGAAATACTTATGTTTACAAATTTTAATTAGTTGGGAGCATTGGGTTCCCAACCTGACCAATAGCAGCCACCCATTTTTACCCAAAATTTAAGAAAATACTTTTTTTTTGCACCATGGTTTTAATAATTTGATCAACCACTGTGGACTCCAAATTTCTTTTTAAGTTGAACATTTAGTTGGTTTCTTCATGTCATGTCAAACATTTGTTTTTATATAAAATACAGCAGAAAGTCATAAGTAATGCTCTGTTAAAGTAGTACTTTATCAAGGATCTTCAGATTTATAATTAATAAATCTAGTCTCAATCTAAATAACAGGCACAAAATTATCCTTTCAATGAGTTGCGTTTTCAGTTATATACTACGAGAACTATTGAACAATATTGCAGGATTTGTGTACTTTTTTTACAAAAATAAAAATAATTTCTTTGGTCTAAAATTTGACAGCCTTATTTGAAATGAAGGAAGCATATATTCAGTAAAAATGTACTCCAGAATAGTTCGGTTAAGGAAAAAAAAAACAGACTTTCACCCAACTGACCTTTACTTACAAGTTTCTACTTCAGATAAAGGACACCCAAATATTGGAATATATTCTGAGTATCATGAGATCCAAATAAGTTACAAGGTCCAGTGCATCAAATAAACAATGAAAGTTACTAGGTAAAAACAATTGTGTACAAACTGCTGTTTAATGAAATAAAAAAACTGATCCAAGGAAAATTAATTTTGAAAACTAAGAGCAAGTTTTATCAACTTTAACCTATAAAACTTTAAACATTTATCCAAACTTACTCTTGTTGAAAAAGGGCGGCATTGAACCGTGAATAAAATCTGTAGTATGTGCATCTACAGCTTGATCAATCGATAAATATTTTAAGGCCTCCTCGGCCAACTGGTTATATCTGTTTTCAAATGCTATTCTTTCATTGGAAATCTGAAAATAAATATAAGCATTTTTAATTAAATGGTTAAAAAAATTACATTTATACAGTGCTGATTCAAGAGAAACAAGTTGATACAACAATAACATTATCTACATTCTAGACCGTTTCAACTGATTCCAGTGAATTGAAAATCTTTCATCCAACTGCATTGAATTAAAAAAATTTTAAGCCTTTACAAGAAAATTCTCTATTGTCCTTTTGGAACATATTTTGATCCATACTCTTCACAGATTGTCACTGAGAAATTTATATCTTTAGTAAATAAAGCTTTAGGTCCAATAATGTGAATTTTGATGAGTAATGAGGTATTCAAAATGTATCTTAAATAAAAAGCTGGATAACTCAAACAATGAATTGGCCTGACTGACTAGATTTGTTTACTTTGTTAGTCAACATTTTTTGCTGCTTAAGGGATAATTAAACCGAAACCTCAGGCTTAAATTGAATTCTGAACCACTAAAAACACTCTTGTGCCTAGAAACTGTTGAACCATACTTATTAACTAGAATCAGTGATAGGTCAGTTATATTAGAAAAATCCAAAAATATAACATACACAATCTGCGTATGAAGCACCAACATAATCCAAGTAATCTTTTGGCAGTGATTTACGAAATTCAACATCATTTTTAATGGCTTGATCCACTGCACGAGCAATACCCTAAAATAACAAAAATATTAAAGGCATCTACTATATACCACTCATGTGCTGACTGACATGGGCATCATACTAACACAACTCACAATATGATATTTTAAATACATGTTCCAATGCAGAAAACTACTTTTTTACATTGAAATCATTTTTATCTCAATGTGATTTTTCGAAGCTTTCCATTATTGCAGCCCGACATGACAAAACAATAGCATCAAAAATATTAATTTACAGCAAAATAGTTTTTAAAATAAAATATTTAAAAAAAAATTCAAAACAGATTTTTTAAAATTAAGATTAAGATACAACGTTTCATAAAACCTATTAATATTAAGCAAATGATTAAAAATAAAATTGTATTACACAAACATTATAACACAATTTTCTCTTTAATTTGTACCACTGTTGTACATTGACAATGCAACACCAGGAAAGGGTTGTTGAATACACAGGGAATTTGGCAGACAGGTAATTTATCATGGCAAATACAATTGATTAAAATCTGTGCTGAGTATCCTATTAGAAGGATACATGCGCACTTGGAATACATAAAAGGCTTTGAAGAGCAAATCCTGAATATTGAGAGGGTAGATTCAATTGACATTGCTCTGCTAGTAAGTAAATACGCCTTTTCGCAAAATGAGAGAACATTATGAACACCTGATGGAGTTGAAGAGAGGAAGAACCATTGGATTGAGAATATTTTGATAATACTGTACATATAGGACAACATGCTAGTGTAATTATGAGGCAATAGGTGATTCTATGAAGCACCTATGACCACATCAGAAAAGTAATTTTGGAATTGCTATGAATAATTCGAAATAGTTTATTTGTAAACGTGCAGCTGACAAACTCACGGATTAACCCGAGACTTCTAAATATGGCTGTTAACACTCTGAAGTATTGGGACTTAGTACTTGGTCAATATGCGAGACTACAATGCTTCAGTATACGATTCCTTTCTATAAATGGGTGATATGGCATGCCATACAGAGCAATTTTAGTCAACCAGTATTAAATTAGTAGCAGCTCATGGGTAAGTAGTTAATTAACCCATTGGGTACATTTGACGACTGAGACTCGTCATGCACTTGTTTTTGCCTAAGTTATGGATAACGAGTCTTATTCGTCATTCAAACTAGGGCAAAATAAAACATGTACCTACTTGTGCTTATGGCAAGAGTGATTTGTGTTATGAGACTCTCCTTGTATCAAATTATTCAATCGTTCTCTACAAAAATACACTTTATTTAATGACTCAATACATAGAAATATTTACACGGTTGCCTAATCAGATATTCTTTTTTTGGAATGAACACAGAGATCAGAAGCTGTGCGATCTCTCTCATACTGTTGCCATTCTTATCAAACGAAATTACACGAAAATATAACAGTAACTAGTGTGCAAACGATAATACGTAAATACAACAGTAACTAGTGTATAGATGATAATACAACAGTAACTAACGTGCAAACGATAATCCAAACTACTTTTATTCAAATAAATCTGTACCCAAGGAGTTAATATCCCATTGGATCAACACAAACTGTTGCCGATATTGCTGACTGTCAGGGATCAATCCTTAGACAACGCCTCGTCATTTTGAACCATGGTCAGATGACGAGAACTAGGCTGGAATCACACTCTCCAAACTTCCACACCAAATCAATGCGAGAATATTAAGGCCACAATAGATTTAACCAGCTCCAGTGTACAGGACGGTCTTTCACAGGACAGAGTTTCAAACTGGGCTACTGCTCTCCAGCAGCTCACAGGAGCAAATTTTTTTGAAGAAAACCTATTGGAACTTTACAGAAGTTCAAATAATTTTACTAGAAGTGGAAATATCATTTGTTTACAGTTGCAACACGAGAACCTTATTGAAAGCATAGAAAGGTGGTGGGGGATATACCAAATTAAGATCCATTTTTTTTCTGATGATTTTATTTTTCATATATTTCAATATTTTATACATTCAATCAACAGCTTTAAATTCTACAGCTTAAGATCAGATGAAATAAACAATTTTAATTAATCAAATGGATTAAGTTCATCTTAGTTTAATTGAAGGTAGTTGTCAATTATCAAAAACGCAGTTAAAAAAAACATTTTTCATCATTTCAAACTGCATACATTGTGTTTCTAACCTGTGCCAAACTTTGTTTCCATTTTATTTTTAATACAAATTACAATAAAGAATTATCAGTACCTTACTTTTTCAAGGGCTTTGTACGAGGCTCATACGGAGAGCAAGTTCCGTTTTGTAAAAAGTACGACAAAATAATTGTTTCTCAAGCCAATTTTATGTTTACATGAAAGATCATTTCTTGAACTATTTTTCTACTTAGTTTCCACAGATGATGTTGAGACGTTTGTCACAGCGGGTGACCAACTAACCTATACCTTCCTCAAAGAAAGTTCCTGTCAGTGATATGATGACAGCCATATCTTCACATAATTTTTTTGTGTCGTTGTCGCTTTCAAAGCGTTGACCTCCAAGGTCACACTTCATGTGCGGGAACAAATGATAGTCAGGCGGTGCCAGGTCTGGGCTGTAGGGGGATGATCGAACTGTTGCCAGCCAAATTCCTCAATTTGCATTTGAATGACACTAGCTCATTGACTCAACATTCCTCTCCTTTTGTTTTAAATTGCCCGTTTAAGTTTTTTCAACTCACTTTCACCACAAATCTCAGTAATTTGACAATGCTTCTTGCAGGGGTAAAAACAGACAAAATGTAAAAAAGAGGAAAATATATGCAGCGTTATTTTGAAGTACAAAAATAGCTGAATAAGATTACTATATTTGTGTACTAATGTGTGTACAGAACAGTGGTGCAGCCAGAATTTTTTTTCTGAGGGGGTAGGCAAATTTTTAGTCTGATAAAAACCCTATAAAGTCCACTATAAACAATGAAATTTGTCTTTGGAAAAGTAGGAGTGGGCACCTTATGTGCAAACTCAAATTTTGTAAAAGATAAAAAATATCTAGGCAACTATAAACAGTATAAATAAGTTGGATGAAGTTGAAAATGTTATTTTTATGAATATTTTTGAACACCTCACCAATGGTAAGATTTTCTTAAGACTTGCAATTTTTCAAAAACCTTGATACCAAAATTGAAATTAACAGGAAATCAAAATGCTGTTACAAAAGAATAAATCATATATACAGGGTGGTCCCGAATTCATGGTACAAACTTTAATGGTAGGTACAGGACATTGTAACAATGATTTATTGTATAGGAATGTATAGTCGCAAGTGACGCGGTGAGGCGTAAACAGGGGAAATAAAAGGAAAGAGAAATGGAGTGATCGGTTGGTATCATTGCCGGTAGAGGGCAGTAGATGTCTAGCCGCTGTTGAACATGATGCATCGCAGTAGGGAAAAGCGCCATTCACAATTGTGCTGCCGTAGACGATGGGTAACTTTACGTATGCAGAAAAAGCAGACATGCATTACATGTACGGCCGTGCAAATGGTAACGGCAGAGCTGCGTTACGAATGTATCGCGCGGAGTATCCTGATCGACGAATGCCGGATCATAGAATTTTTCAACGGTTACATCGTCAACTTTGTGAAACAGGTGCGTTCGACGTCAACAGACATGACGCTGGTCGAGTAAGAGCTGTACGCACTCCAAGGCAGGAAGAAAGCATCTTGAACATTGTGGCTGATAGACCCGAGTCAAGCACAAGAACTGTTGCGCGTGACGTAGGTGTGAGTCATCAGACTGTATGCAGAGTGTTAAACGAAAATCGCTTACACCCCTTCCATTTTCAGAAAGTACAAGCATTGAATCCGGCAGATTATCCTCGCCGCGTGAACTTCTGCCTGTGGGTGATGCAGCAATGTGCGTTGCAGCCGGATTTCGTAGATTATGTGCTATTTACAGATGAAGCGACATTTTCACGCGAGGGTGTCTTTAATGCGCACAATTCCCATGTGTGGGCAACCGATAATCCACATGCAACGCGTCGACATGCGTTTCAACAACGTTTCAGTATTAATGTGTGGGCTGGTATTGTGAACGACTTTTTGATTGGCCCATACTTACTACCCACGCGGCTCACTGGCGGAAGCTATCTTATTTTTCTGAAAGAAGTGTTACCACAACTGCTGCATGATGTTCCGATCGCCATTCGTAACCGCATGTGGTTTCAGCACGATGGGGCGCCAGCACACTTCAGCATTGATGTACGGAATTACCTGAATGCCACGTTTGGTACTCGATGGATTGGGCGTGGTGGACCAGTCCCTTGGCCACCCCGATCTCCCGATTTATCGAGCCTCGATTACTTTTTATGGGGACATCTAAAGCATCTTGTTTATGAGACTCCAGTTGACTCAGATGAGGATCTCGTCGCTCGCTTATCTGTAGCTGCTGCAGGTGTGCGTGAAATACCAGGCATCTTTGAACGTGTACACCAATCGCTCCACCGAGGCTGTCAAGCATGTATCGATACTGGTGGACGCAATTTTGAACAATTACTGTAAACATGACACTTGTCAACAACGCTTTCAATAAAATCTTTGTTTTTCCTTTCGGCCGTTATTTCCCCTGTTTTCGCCTCACCGCGTCACTTGCGACTATACATTCCTATACAATAAATCATTGTTACAATGTCCTGTACCTACCATTAAAGTTTGTACCATGAATTCGGGACCACCCTGTATACTATTTTTATTAAATAGCATAAATTTTATATTAAAAAAAAATAATTAGACACCAAAAAAAAAAATGGTACAGCTTCAGTCTTGGTTTATAGAAATGGCAACGGACTTGGCGCTTTTTGGCGCACTTCTAGTAGCGAGTAATTACAGGTTAAGGTAACCCATATGTATAACGGTTATTGCGGATTTTAACACAACCAGGTCAAGTGGAAAATTTTTAAAATTTCATTTAGAATATTCCAGAAAAATCTTTCAAATTTCGTTAAACTGTCGTTTGATTTCATTGGTTCATTCGAAATAATTCTTTCCTTGGCGACTTAAGGCCCGGTACACATCCGGTTTTTCAACGTGCAGCGCCACTGCGGCACCGAAGCCCAACTATGCACACATAACCGTGAAATGACACACTAACTCATTTTGCGCCATTTGCGATAAATATTCTATCGAAGAAAACTTGTTTATTTCGCTTACTTGGCGTAAAAAAAAGTATATTTTGAAACAAAATAGACGTTACTGGATACAACCATTTATTAATTATTATTTATAATCTATTTGTTTATGAAAACAAGGTACTTTCGAACGGCGCAGCGGGGAACTGCGTTACAGATTGCACGCAAGTTGGACATGCGTCGCCCCAGCGGCGCTGGAGGCATGTACGCACTGCTGCATTGGATTTAATGTATCTCAGACCGCACTTGCGTTGCAGCGCCGCACGTTGAAAAACCAGATGTGTGCACCAGGCCTAAGTGCGCCAAGGGCAGGTCATTGGCTATAAACGTAGACTGAAGCTGAAACCATGTGGTAGGAAAAATATTTCTTAGTTCAGTTTAAATTTACAACCTGTTTTCGAATATAAAATAACTTTTTTTTTCAAAATCTCTTTATTTTTCCGTAAATATTCTTATTTTCTATTTGAATCAAATAAACTTAAAATTAATAACTCTTATTATCCAAGAAACAATTTAACTTATTAAAACAATCATAAATATTGCCCTTAAAAGAAGCATCATTTTGAAAATAGTTGCAGTCTATTTTTAAAACGATGGCCACCGCCTTGGCGTACTTCTAAAGTCGCCAAAGAAAGAAGTTTTAACGGATTTTGAAAGTAATTTCTAGAATATTCAAAATGAAAATTTAAACTTTCCGCTTGCCGAGGTTGCCATGATAGACGAAATAACAAAGCATCTTATTTTCTAGTTGAAAGAAAAATCACATTAAAAGCTGATCAACTTAAAATATTTCATTTATACCTTTTCCGCCGCATCATGACGTTTCACGGCCTTTAGATAACAGCTCCGCTTTTTTAGGAAACCGTAGCTTTACCTACAAATATGCAACAACGTACGCTAACTAGTTCAAAATCCAAGTTCTCCAGGTTTACCATTAAACTAATAAGCTTCTCACAAAGGATTCTTTTCAAAAAGGAATTAGCAAGACTTATTTGTCTTCTATAAACGTAAAAAAAGCTGATAAGGGCAAAAATAGGAATTTTTTTGTAAAAAATTATAAACATCGGTCATTTTTTCAAAATTTACGAAAAGTCAGAAGAATCTACTACCCGAAGTAAAGACACACTTTCCTTATTATTTTTTTTTTACATTTATTCTTTGGCTGTAATTCCATAACATAATTTAATTCAAAGAAAAAAGCGGAAATTTTCGGAAGAAAAAAAAAAACAGAAATTTTCAAAAGGGAGGAAAAAAGCGGAAATTCTCAAAAGAAAAAGAAAAAAGCGGAAATCCGCGTAAACGCGGAAGATTTTCACCCCTGTTCTTGTTCCTTGCATCCAAGAAACGAATAACACACCGAATCACAGTCGGCGGGTTCTTCAATTGTCTTAAACATTTCTAGTGACCCCAACCAAGTGAAAACACAACATAGATTAACCGTAATGGTGTCAGTGGATAGGTAATGGACACGGAAGACTATTGCGCATGCTCGGAGGACTGTCAGGAGTGCTGGGGTGGCGGGAGAACGAAATGAAACTTACTTTCCGGACGCACCTTGTATACTAATGTTGGATAACTGAAGAAAATCAAGTATTCCATGTTCAAATCTTAAAATAATGTATTATTTCTTGTTAATGCTCAGAAATTGTCTAATGAGATTACAGGGTAGCTCAGTGTCAATTTCTGTATCATAAAATATTAGATTTATAATTACCATTTGAAGCAAATCTCCCCAAGTATTCAATTGGTTGGCTGAAAGCGTAAGATGTAGGGAATGTACATTATCTGTCGTCATAGCCTAGTGAAAGATAGGAATTGTAGTAATTAAAATAACAAACAAAAGTCTGTATATTCAAACAGTAGCTTTTAAATTCTATGCCTTTAGATTAGATGAAATAATCAATTTTAATTGAACCAATGGATCTTTGTTAAGGTAGTTGTCAATCATCAGTTTAAACAGTTCAATTATTAAAAAAAATAGCCTTAAAGAACAGTACAAAAACTACTTCAAAAGTACAAATATATTACAAATAGTTCATATTACAAAATTCATACTTTATTAGCTTATTCAAGAAAATCTACCTGTTTGCTTGATTAGCATAAGCAAACTGCTGATTTAAAATCAGATATATTCAAACTAGGAACATCAATTTAGAATAATGATATTTTATGGTTACAAATTAGCGATGTGATGTACATTAATTTTTCTTAATTCTCAATTCTTGGGAAATTTCTCAACCATTAATATTTTTTTAATCGGCAAACTAAATTTATTTAAAATCTGAACTCAAACCCAATATTTTAATCAAATTAAAATATTTTATAAAAATCAACAATTAATGTATCATTTATAATACAATAATTGAGTAATAATAGTTATACAATAAATGTACACACTTCATTGATAGCAGTCAGTATCTGAATAATTCTTCATCTATCAAACATATATATACATATTAGGGGGCTCCACCCCATGCTCGCTTAAGCTCGCCAATCATCGGGGGTTTAAATTATAGACATAACAGTTTTAGTTTTGTATCGGAAATTACGATCTAAAAGTTCTGAAATTTGTATGACCAACATTTAATTCCATCAACTTTATTTATTAATTAATTTCTAAAATAATTGTACCATAAGAAAGAGTACATTCTAAGGTATACTTCGATATTTTAAAATTTAAAAACTAATAGTAATAAGATTTAGATATGACAGTTTTTAAAAAAAAGTAAGGAAAATGTCCCGATTTTTCCTGAATTTCAAAAAATTATTATCAGGAACCAAATTGAAATTTCTTTAAAAAAAACTTGACTGTCTTACAACCTTAAACCTATTATGTTTGTGTATTTGAATTATATATATATATACAAATATATCCCTACAAGTTCTCACCTGATGAATGAAACCACGAGGAAAGTATAACATATCACCAGCTTTCAGTTCAATCTCCATGTAGGGTTCACCAATTTCATCCTCCTTCATGTCCCCTACAAATAATTAAAAATGAGTACATATATCCATGCTATATTGCATGATTGGTCTTGATTTGTATAATCATACATACAATAAAGGGAAGGCTGATGACAAATTACTATGTAATACTGGAGAACAAGAAATTCAAACTGCTTCCAAACGAAAAATAGCCACACAAAAAAAGCCATTTCAAACTCAACATGCATCTTGAATACACAGGAATTGTTTGATGATCACACAATGATAAAATCAATTACTTTTGATCTATGAGTTTTGTTCATTACCACAGGGATGATGAGAATGTTGAGCATGGATTTATCAAATAAATTAAGAAAATTAATAACGATTTTCACTCATAAAGCCTATTTGTAACATTTTAAACTATTCAAAAATATTACATTTCATAAATCATTGTTTTACTATAAAGCCTGAAATCAAAATTTTTGGGTGTGATAAAAAACTATATATTAATTTGTAGAGCAGTTATAAAATAGAAGGTATTACAATTTGACAATAGATAGCTTTATAACTGCTGTAGACTTGGGAGCTTTTGAAAAGCAAACTTTTTTAACACAACAAATGTTAAAACCTCATAAATAAAAAATATTGGATGGCTAGTTGTTATTGGTTTAATGGCACAAGTGTTATATTTGGCAAAGTTGCACCAAATACAAGACAGATAACACAATGAGGAAGAAAGAAAAAGCAAATAGTAGAAGGGTAGGCAACGATAAAAATGAAAGGGATCATACTTTCTAGATAAATTTGAACGCAACAGTAAAATTTGTAGCAATGTACTTGAGGTTTGGTATGTCACTTTAGTCATTTTATGCAACAAAGAGACGATTAGACCTGGACTTAAGGACAGCTTAAGGAATGTACTTAAAAAATGCTAACATTATAGTAACAAGTAAAGGTACAGTTATAGTCTACGTTTATGAGCAGTGGCAACGGCCTTGGCGATTTTTTTGGCACACTTCCAATGTTGCCACGGAAAGAATACTTTCAAAATATTTTTATTTTTACAATGGAAAATGAAAGTTTGAAAACAAATTTAAGAACGTTTTGAAAAGTATATTTTTCAAAACTTACACAAAAGGTAATAAACTTAAACACATTTCAAAACACAAATGTGAAACAGCAGAAAAATGAAATTGCATTTGTTGGGTAAGAAAACCCTGAAACATCAATTACACTAGATACAGTGGGCATGTTGAAAAAATTATAAAATAAAAATTCCACAACTGTAGAAATACAAATAAATGAGCCAATGGTATCAAAGAAAAAAAAATTTAAAGGACCAATGCAATCAAAAGATATTTTAAAATCAAAATAACCAATGGAAGCAAAGAAAAATTTTTAAACGAACCAATGAAATCGAACGACTTTAACAGATTTTGGAAGAACTTTTTAGAATATTCAAAATGAAAATTATAAGTTACCATTTGTCAAGGTTGCTACTAGAAGTGTGCTAAAAAAAAACCCGCCAATGCGGTTGCCACTGCTTATAAACATAGAGTGTAAGTGTACCCAAGTAAATGTATTCAAATTTTAAAAAAATTAAGTACACTTCAAATAACTAAACCAGCTACTTTTTGAAACTATCCTCTCATGCCAGTCTTTAGTTATCGAAGAAATGCACAGGAATAATAAACATATTTTATTTAGCAGGAATATATCAGTTCAGTCAATGCCAAATCTCCATGATACCTCCCAAAGAGTAAAGGTTTCAGACCCCAAAGTACAGTCGAGTTCCATTAATCTGATTTGATCAGGACCGGCACCAACTCGGACTACCGAAAACTCGGATTATGCGGACTACATTATAAAATCGAAGAGAAAAATTTCAGTTTTATATATGTAACTAAAATTTAGAGAGATCAAATAACGAAAAAATCATGAGCACACAGATTTGTAAATTATAAATATGTATTTTAAATAACATCACACTTATTTGATTTAATGTTTAAAAAAGGAATCTAAAGTTGTTTGTTTTTGAGCAGAAACTCTCTTTCCTGCTGCGTTGTCTCGCCAGCTTTTAAAAAATAAAATGTTATGTGGTAAAGCATCTGGTTGCTGCTCCATATAGCAAAGAGCAGCATCTAACGCTGTCATGCCTTCAGCATGCAAAATTATCTTCTCTGTTTCATCGTTTAAATCTTCAGTTTTATTAATTTCTTCTTCGATAATTATGCGAATTATTGCATCGTCGGTAATTTCCCGTTCCTCATAACTGTAAAGCCATTCTTCGACGCAATTATCTGCTACCTCTTCACAGCCAGGTAGTTTCAAAACTATATTTTTAATTTCAAAATGTTTTCATTATTGTCTTTGAGGTCTTTAAGTTGTCAAGACATTATGCCAGTTGTTCTTTATTGTCTACAGTTTAATTTTTTCCCAAGATTCGGAAAGCCAATACATAACATTTTTGACATAAATTTTTTGATTTGTTGAATCAAAGATGCAGTGTCTTCTTCCAAAATATGTGTAAGCATATTTTCTCGGTATTTCAATTTAAAATCATTGATAACCCCCTGATCACAGACTGAATAAGGCAAGTAACGTTTGCCGGTAAAAACATGGCTTTAATATTTCCACTTTTAATATCTTCTACTTCAGGAAATCCAAAGGGGCATTATCTATCAAGAGAATTATAAGCGCACTTGCGAGAGGAAAAAAAGTTACCTCAGATTAAACGGAGCTAGGATTAGCGGGACTCTACTGTAGTTTTACTATCAAGGGCATAACTAACGCAAGGTCTTCACGAGACCACCATAGATGCCAAGCTTCCATATTCAAAGTACCTTCTGAACCTTTTGCACATCGTCAAGAAGTGAGAGGAATCGCCAGCTCATGTGGCACCTTCTTCTTCGAATGGAAGCAGACCCCTCCGTACCGAGTTATTTTAAACCTGCAGCGGATTAGCCGAAGCTAGGGAACGCCTCTAATGAGGCTCATGTGGCACCTTCTTCGAATGGAAGCAGACCCCTCTGTATCGAGTTATTTAAAACCCACAGCGGATTAGCTGAAGCTAGGGAACGCCTCTAATGAGGCTCATGTGGCACCTTCTTCGAATGGAAGCAGACCCCCTCCGTACCGAGTTATTTAAAACCCACAGCGGATTAGCCGAAGCTAGGGAACGCCTCTAATGAGGTTCATGTGGCACCACAGACACTACATATTTCATATCATAAACAAAACACAATAATTGAATTATATTTTGTTACAATTTTTCCAAGGAAAATTTAACACTTACCACTTGAATATCTAGCAAGCTTTTCACTTTCATCTCTGCAATAAAAAAAATTGTTAGCATGTAATTAAATGATAGGTTTCATCATGTAAAAATGAGGTACTACATTTTTCGTTGAAAAATAATTAATAAATCAAAATAAAGTAATTGTTGCACGAATCAGAGTACCAGTACCTTGGTTTATACAGTTTCCAACGTTTTCTCCCTTCAACTTGAAGAATGAATGCATCGATATCGTCATAATGTGGGGGGAAGCCTTGTGATTCAGCAGGTGTTAAGTACCTACAAAGTACCAAAAATGTACTTAATACTTTATGAAAATGATGCTTATTTGAAACTTAAGCAGAATGGAGAAACATAGATGATACCAAATCAATATAAAAATGTTTATCATTCTTATCTAATCCATATTTATATAAAATTAATGTGCAGTCTGTCCAAAAAGAAACCGAACTCTGAAATTACAGCCCCAACGCATCAACCCTGGTATATTGACGTTGATTAGCGTTAACCTTGAGCTTGCACCTGATCTTTTATCGAGAACGCCACATCATTTTGTCTGATGATCTGTAGACTGCACCAGTATTTTTTGTGTTCAGTGATTATTTACATTTTGAAAATGAAAGATCTTAACAGACCAATGAGTTTGCACGGAGTTTTGCATAAAATTGGCAAAAACCTTTACTGAAACATTTCAGATGTTGCAACAAGCTTCTGGAGAGGATTGTTTAGCTGGTCCCAATGCTACGAATGGTACAGACATTTCAAATAGAGCAGAACATCCACCAAAGACAAACCAAAAACTGGACGCCCTTCCAAGTCAACAGACAATCTTCGTGTCAAGGAAGTGCATGCTTTGTTTCGTACAAATCCTCATTTCACTATCCACGAGACTGATGATCTAGGCATCAGCAAAAGCTCATGTCACACAATTGTGACTGAAAATCTGTAAATGCATCGCATTGCAACAAAATCTGTGCCTTGTTTCTTGACTGATAAGTAGGGCAACTTTTTGCAACAAATGCAACTTTTTTTCACATGTTCTACGCTGCATGTAAAATGCTAAAACCAAAATTTTTCCTGCATGGGGTGTATTGTAAGTGTGTTATAACCGCAACATAAATGCAACTTTTTGCATAAATGCAACCACCGGCAACTTTTAAAAATTTAGTTCAAAATTAAATATTTAACTATTTAATTTTGCAAATTTAGCTCAAAATTAAATATTAAATTATTTAATAACTATTTTGTAGGGTAATATTTCTGAACATACTCATATATATATACATAAAACAATGCAGATGATTAAAAAGCAAAACTTCGTTTAACCAGAACTGCCAAAACGTTTGCTGGAAATCAAAAACAGCTACGAACGTTTGATTCGTCTCATAGAAAAATTGGAATCGAAAGCGTACAACATCGAGACAGCAAATGAAGATATCAGATTGAAGGATTTTATGGAAGTTCCTTAAAGCGTATCTGGAAAAAAGATTGGAAAAAAATAACGACCTGACAGTTGTTGCTACATTTTCCCGAGACGATATTCCTCCAAGTGATTATTTGCTACTGCGACAGTGCAGGCAACATCAGCCTCTGTTGAGTGCAGTTTTTCAATGTTAAAGAGATAACTGGCCAAAGATCAGCCGTTCTCTACGATGTCAATGTTCTTCAGTATTTAATTATGTATAATAATACTTTTGTATGCCACTAAAATTGTCAATAAATTCCAATTTTTTTCTTCCTTTTTATAAATAATTTATTTTAGATTTTAGGGTATCAAAAATAAATGTAACTTTATTACCATAAATGCAACTTTTTCCATTTTTACTGAAACAAAAAAGTTGCCCTACTGATGAGCACAAAATGAATCACATCACAGCTAGACAGGAGTTGTTAATCGTTCAAATACAGATAAAAATTTTCTAAAACATGTCACAGCAGGTGATGAAGCATGGGTTTACAGATATGAAATTGAAAGAAAAGGCAATCGTCACAGTGGGTAGGAACATCATCTCTTAAAATTATTGATTTATTTTAAATGCTTGGATTCTTTTTTGGACAAACCTTGTATAATAATCAAAGAATTCCAAAATTTTTATAAAAGTTCAATTCAGGTCATTTAAAAGTCAGATAAGCTTAAAAAACAATTGAAACTTGCATATTAACACCAATGAAAGTAGAAAAATATTCCTGCAAGAGAGAGCAAATTTTCCAGAGTTGTTTATGATAAACTTGTGGATTACGCATCCGTATGGAATTTCCTTCCTACAATCAAATATAAAACACAAGTGTAAATTTTAAATCAAGTAAAATATATTTGAAAGCAAGGAATACATAACATCGATCATCAAGTTGATATATTTAAAAAAACATTCCAAAAACCTATTCTAGAAATTGAACAATGACTTATGGAGAACAAGTTGGATAATTTACTTGATAAGCTTTCCATACGAAAGATGGATGGACTTTCATTTCATTTGTCACTGTCCTCCTTTCATCATCCACATAAGATACCACATCAATTTCTTTCTCATATTCTAGACTGTTCTGGAGAAAAAAATCATTCCCATGTTTCAGATTTATAATTCTGTACTTAATTCAAAATGTAAGAGAAAATGAACTGATTATAAATAAATTTACAAAGAATAAAAATAAAGATGTAGCACAAATTTATGGATAAATAATATTCAACCAAAATAAATCACATAGAATGGATTCTTAAGATAAATACTTAGGGAATTGCATCAAGATGCTCAAAGACAGTGTTTCTCAAATACCAGGCTGTGGGCAGAGCCTCAATTATACAGTGAGGTTCTGTGAATTTAACAATTTCTGTTTTCTCTTAGCACTTTTAGAGAATAAATATTCCAGATTCCAAAGAGAACAAATTCATGAAAAATTTCAAAAGGCTCAGATTCAGAACACCTAACTTCTATATAGCAAATGTTATTTAACAGCTAGGAAGAGTACAGAAAATTTTTGTATTTAAAGTGATGATCAAGACAGTTCATAGCTGGCTCTCCAATCTAGTAATACTAAACACTGCTTCTTTACAGTTTGTAAATGCCTGCTTCAAAACTCAAATAATGTAAATTTTTTTTAAGTAAAAAAAAAATTTTTTTTTAAATGGAAGCATTAAGTAAGAAAGATTTTTTTTTATTTAGGAAATGTGGACTTTTGAAGTTTACATTTTATGAGTCGAAAAGGTTTACAATCATACATGGTCATAAATCAACAAGGTCTAATAGCTCAAAATTTAGCTTCTAGGGGTTATTTATGTCCAACAAATATAAAACATTGATTTAGACATTAGAGATTAAAAAGTTTCCTAGCACATTACCTAGATACGAATTGTAAGTATCCATTGTAATTAACAAAACTTAATTTGAAAAAAAATTATCTTGAAATAGTAACAATTTGTTATTAACTAGCAATAAAATATTGAAAATGACAATAATGTATACACAGTAAGGACACAAAAAAAAATCTACTATTATAAAATGAAGTGCTTGTTTTTATGTGCACGTTCCTGACAAATTTATGGCACTTACAGTAATGGAAGTTGACACACTGTCGAAGCCCGAATTTTAAAATTCAATCTAGGACATTTTTTATGAATTTAATGGAATTTAATTATTATTGTTTTCCTTAGAATGGCAGCACCATAAAGAGATGGCAGATTCTAAATTTATATTTTCCATATTTCTATTTGAATGTTTTCAGCCGAAGAACAAAAATAAAAAGTTTCAACTGGAGTTATGTAAATCGTTTTTTCTATCTCCTTGATCGTTAAGGTTGAGTAAAAATTTCAACAGATTTGAAATCTCCAGAAAATTTCACATTAGATAAATACCTAAAAATATGATTTTCTTTAAATAGATAATTTTTAAATTGTAACTTTTAAATGTTTTGTGTCACGCTGATTGGATCTCTTCATAATTCGAATTAGGCCTCATTTTCTTTTTTGTAAAATCAGGATCGTTAAAGAGAGATTGAAAATTTCAACGGATTTGAAATCTGCGGAGACATTTACACCAGATATCTTATACATTTGATTTTCTTTTAATAAGGTTTGTGAAGCAAACCAACACAATGGGCAATGTCGTTATGGCTGTTATCCAATTTGCTTTGCAAACCAAATGGGAATTCGTAGCAATCCCCGGGGATAAACGAGCAGTGATCACACCTTACCCCACGAAAAGAACTGTCACGGGCAACTCCCACGCAGTGGCTAGTAAACAAATAAATGCAATACCTCTTTCATGATCTTGTCAAATTCATGAGAGCTGAATAATCCTTTATAGTAGTTTGAGTTTGAACGCTGAATCAGCAATGGTTTCTTGTCAAACTTTTTCCTAGATTAAAGAAAAATGGTAAGAAATCATATTTATTAAAACAAGCACAACTTTTTTGCATTCTTTTCAGACTGTGTAAATATGAAATGGCATGTTTCAGAGGTTGTGTGTTCCATGTTCTTTAAAATTTTCAAGAATTTTGTCTTAATCCCTCATCCCTATACCTACAGAATTTTAAGGTGAACTCTTACGGCCATATTCACAAGTTTCGAATAACTCGAGGATCAGTTGATCCGCGGGTAAGAGTTAACTCGAGGATTATCAAGAACGTTATTCTCAAACTGCGTGTTAAGTGATCCTGGTATTAAAATTAGACGTTCGCTGCGATTGGCTACTACCATCCTCACGAACACGTGATATTGTTTATATTTGTTACTGTATTCATACTGATCAAGCACGCACTTCACCGTAGAATTGATTCCAAAATGTGATTAAATAGAACGCATGCAGAATTTTAATTTGGGTTTGGCAAAAGAAATGAAAATGTATTTAATTTTAAATTGGATTTTTATGGAAACCTAAATTTTGCAAGAAAGAATTGCACACAATGTCTTGACAAATGAATGTAATTCGATTAGCTTTGTACTTGTCAGTATGGGTGTGTGTTGGTGGTATGAAAAGTAACGCATTGTCAATTTTCTTTTGTTCGTAATAAATAACAGAATAATTTTTATTCCTACGACGAATTTGCATCTGCCATGGTCATATTCTACCTTTCGCTCTAACCGGACGGAGGTGCCGCCATCTATCTTTTCACCAAACGTTTTCGCAGCTACCTTTATTTTCACTTTTCTTTTGCATTTCAATAAAATTATGTTTCAAATTTTTCCAATATTATGATGAGATGAGCTGCTATGTGGTGCTCCATAACGACAGATCCAGTTCAGTCGTCGCAAGAATACTGTAACTGAGCATAGAATGAAATGTGTCATCCATTTTGTTTTTTGCAAAGATAGTACTGCGCACGCGTTAAGTGTAACTCGCAAGTTAACTCGACGATTCCTGAGGATCAAAATGTAACACCAAAACGGCAGTTTAAACCATGGATCAGGACTTGTGAAAACGGGTTTTTCAATAACTCGGGGATTATCGTTGATCCTCGAGTTAACTCGGACTTGTGAATACGGCTGTTTCAGCTTTTCATAGTTTATCTCAAACTACATTAGCATTGAAGAATGAAGATCCTCTCCATCATTGTGTTTATTCCCATTTAGTTCAAGAAAATAGCTAGCTAATATTGCAATATTTTGCCTAGATAATCACGACTGGAAAAATGATAAAGAATTTAGATTTATAAAATGTACAGAAAAATAACATTTTTTCATTGGTAATTTTAAACTTTAAATTCCTTAAAAGATAGTGGTTATTAAAAGGATAGTGGTGCCCAGGGCAAATTCAAATAGTTTTTGTATAGCATTCATATTTTAATGACTGGGTGAAGAAGGTCTAAACAGTATGCAATGTGTCTAAGGGTAGTACAACTGGTAGGTGGGGAAAAGGAGCCAGGAGAGAATTGTATTGATTGAATGAATGAATGATATAAAATAAAAATAATAAAATTTTATTTAATGAAAAAAACAATAAAGACTCTTGCTATTAAATCCTAAGTATGTTTGTTATACATAAATAACAATCCTTACTCCCACTTACTTTTGCATACTACAAATAGTATTAACATTATTACAGTATTATTAAATCCAATATGTACTTACTCAAAAAATACAGCTGGTTTAACAGGATTTATAAGCCACTTGAAAGCTTCTTCGGCAGCTTCATTTCCGCAGGGTACTTTTTTCTCTTGATTGTATACATTTAAAGAGGTTGATACTGCAGGACTAGAGAAATCATTTTCTGAAACAATTTTTTAATGTATGTTACTTAAAACTGTTCCCATACTGCGGTTAGAAAACCATTGAATAACACAAGAAACAACCTTTTTCAAATAATTAGAGCGGGTATCCCGATTAAAATCAAGTAATTTTTATAAAAAATTTAACATGAATGCTGTTTTATTCTTATAAGTTAATTCATTTGCTCATAATGAGATCTCCTCAAAACTATATTGAAAATTATCATTTGCTGATACAGGGCTCTTAACAGGTTTCAAGGTCTTAAAAGGTGACAAAAATGACTAATTGAGTAGAAAAAAGTGACTAATCGAGCAAAAAAAAAGTAACAAATAACAATTCTAAATATATTCAAGTATAAAGATAGAAAATAAAAAGATCCTCCCCAGCTACCCCTATCTTTTTTTTTTCTTTCTTTGGAAGCATATTTTTATTTCCTTCATTTAAAAAGTACAAAAGTACATCATTTAAAAATATTAACAGATAATAATAAAAAAAAAAAATTGGAATTGTGATTTTTTAATTCGTTTATTTTTGACACAGCTTGAAGAATTTCTTTGAAAAATTATGTCTTATTGTTTTTGTTGAAAATGTCTGAAATTAATTTTGTCTTTTTCTTCTCAATAGATGAATGTGCAATTTTAAAGGCTCTCTTTGCTGACCAGCATCATCTGAGACTTTAGCTGCTCCTTCAATCATTGCCTGAGCAAATGCTGTTCCTTTAATAATTTTGAAGCACTATCCAACGCCTCATCCTCTTCCGTACGCATAATTTTAAGTTTTCGTTCGTCTTCTGCTATCACTCTTCTTTTCTTTGCCAGCTGCTTAAAATTTTTTTTTTCTCTGCTTCCAGTCTATCTTTTTCTTTCTAATCCTTCTCTAATTTTTTTTGTGACTTAAGTTTTATATCTTCTAAATACGCAATGTAGTCTTTATATGCAACCATTCCTATTAGCTTTGATGTGATTGGCACAAAATAAGGTTGATTGTCAAAATTTGCCAAGCTTCTTTTAAACGTCATCAATGAATTGAGTGTGCGTTCTGACATAGATGCTCTGTCTCCAGTCTAAGCTCTTCCTGAGGCTGAGAAGTCAAGTTCAATGTCATCACTACCATGAGAAAGTGACAGAGCAGCCTTCACTAGCTTTGACAAAACTGGGTACTTAGGATCCACACCACTAATGTCTCAGTCTGAAGAAGTGGTTCCAGTAAACATCAATAGGCTTCATTCCAATCCCTTCTTTCTCAAATTATCTTTGGAGTAATTTCCCACTCATCCAGTAGCATGTCTGTCGGGAGAACCCATAGCATTGCTCTTGCAAATTCTAATACTTGTTGAACACTTTCGCCACTGAGTCTCTCAAGAGGACCATCACAGGATAAACTTTTAAGGAGAGATGAACTGAAGGAGGACTTCTTCAAAAGATATTTAACACTGGCAATGTAAAGCTTCTGAGCAATTAGAAAAAAGAAATTCCTTTCCTTCTCTTTCACATTCTGTAGCGCTCTAGAAATTTGATCTCCAATCACAATATCAGCTAGAAGCAACAGTTTCTGAGGACATATATTTTCCAATTTATCCATTTTCAAATCTCAAATAAATTCTCCTTCGTAAATCCTACCCAAAATTGTTTTTGTCAACAATTCAAGTTGAGAATGTTTCAAGTTAGAATTAGAGGTTCCTTTTTCTGAAGAAATTCGGTCACACGATTAAATATACCTGCACTTGATAGGACAAATATCACTTCAGCCTTCATAGTTTCTCTTCTAAGCAAATGAACAATTTTTTTGTAGCCTGGTCTTTGTATCATGTTTGGCTTCTTTATTGGAATGTAGTCAAATAAATACTTTTGCACTGCAATCCAATGTTCAAGCAACCTCTCAGCAGCTGGCTTTAGGCTTAGCTACCTGCTTGAACAATGCTTGATGAAATGATGAGTGGGAAGTTTCAAGTCTTCTTGAATTTGTTTGTATGCTAACCAATGCTTAGGCCACTGATCAAAAAATCTGTGAATAGTAAAAACTAGTTAAGACACATCTTTCCCTAACTCTTTTAGACCTTTAAGAAAAGTATTATGTATTATTACATGTCCCAATGTTAATTAGTTTTTTTTGGGTAGAAAGTAATGAGTCATTAATCTTTTTAAAAACTTTCACTAAAAAAAAACCTCAAGAAATTGTAATAATCAACTTTGATGATAACAGATAATGATTTTCAATAAGTTCGCAACGCTCCTTCAATATTTAACCCTCTGGATACAGAGACGGACGAAATTTTTGCATTCTCTGGTTACGGAGGGGTTTGGAATCTTTCAGGTCTCTAACTCCTGAAAAAACGGCTGAAGTCCAATAAGATTTCCATGCCCTCATATCTGTGCTACAAAGAGAGCAGTGCGTGAATAGCCTCTGTTTTGTAGACAGGAATATCGGGGTTCTCGATGGGGAGTTTCGAGCGCTTAGAATGTGCGAGAGGTTGATGATCTATCCCTTTAAAAACTTTGCCGAAGACACCTACAAGTAGGCCAGGCGATGTTCAAATTTTGACATCGTGATACATCGGCATTCTAACATCACGATACATCATGATGTTAACCATGCATTTTATGCATAGTAAAATAGTCCCATATACATGCGCATAAAATTTTTTTTAAGTTATTTTCTTTGCTATATAAAATTGTGGTAGGGAAAAAAATAACAAATAAAGATCTGCGTTGTACGTTTAAGAAACACACATGATTTAAAACAAGATTTTGCATATATATATATGTGTGTGTTCCAAGCACCATATATGATCAAGTAGATTCAAAAATTAGCTTATTTACAAAGAGAAAAACTTCTACATAAATAGAAATAAAGGGGCATTTGATTCCTGTTAGTAATGATGACGGTATATATAACCTATATTTCCACAGAAGTTCACAACAAAAAGGGATGCAAGCGGATTGATTGCAACATCAAGAAACAAGAGGGTTTTCGGAATTCAACTTGAACTGTGTAAAATCATTCTTGTTTTAAAATTTTTTAATTGTATTGAATTTCAATTTCACACAAAAAAAATTCTGGAAACATAAGTCATCATCAGGACACAAATGATTTTAAGAAATTCCTCATTAATTTTTTTTTTAAATGGAAACATCTTTAAAATTTGCAGATTTTGCAAAATTATTTTGTTTTTAAGTATTTTTAAGCAAAAAAAAAAAAAAAACCATTAATTAATTAAAAAACGTAATATAAAGCTTACCTAGATAAATTCAGCAAACGAGTAGAATTATTCGCTCTCTCGCAGTTTGAAACTTTTAAATTTCAATCTTTATGTGCCGACTTATTCCCTACAAAAAAAAATCAGCGCAGAAATCGCAAAATTAACTATTAAAAAAATTATCATTAGTTAGCCTTTTATCGCGGCATCGAAAATCTAAGTACCGTGGTGGAAAATCGCACATGCACATAAATAAACATCGGAATCGTTGTGTCGATCTAACCCAAATTTCCCCCAAAGATGCTAAAATAGCACACCATCATCAACGCGAAATTTCATACCGGAAAATCATGAGATACTGATTAGGCAACTCAACGCAAAACCGATGTCCACATCGGTTTTTCACGATGAATCGTGCATGCGCTATGAAAACATCGAACCATCGAAAATCGTGATACCGGAAAACCATGAAATACTGGTTTGGCAACTCAACGTGAAAATCGCGAAACCGATGTGGAGATGTCAACATCGGTTTTTCACGATGAATCGCGCATGCGCTTTGAAAACATCGAACCATCGATGCAATGAATATCGTGACACCGGAAAACCATGATGATGCTCTGGGATTGGCTGCGTGGCATCGTTTGAAACCGTGATGATGCCCTGGGATCGGCTGCGTGGCATCGTTTGAAACCGTGATGATGCCCTGGGATTAGCTGCGTGAGATCGGAAAAAACCGAGATTTCGCGCATGCGCTTTGAAAATATCGAAATCGTGATAGTGCTCTGGGATTGGCTGTGTGACATCGGGAAAAAACGATATATCACGATACATCGTCATCGGGAAAATCGCGAAACCGGTATGACGATGTCAACCTCAAACCGGTTTCCCACGATGTATCGATACATCGTCCAGGCCTACCTACAAGTGTAAATTATTCCCTAGATTCCACTGTCCTTTCAGAGTTTACCCTCGACATATCTACACCTTCTAGACATAATCAGACCCACAACAGAAACTACAAAATGTGATGACAAAGGTACTAAACAGATTACCTCTCCTCCTGGGTTAACGTTGAGTTAATATCAGCTTGATCAGTATGTCTCTTGACCTCTCCGTTCTTGTCTTATTCCAGAATCCAAAAATAAAATGGGTCTGTTGAGACCGTCCCCAGATCTATGTACGGAGGATGTTACCCCCCCCCCCCTTAAAGTGACCACTGGCATCGATTACCATTTATGAGCTGTCAGTGTCTGACCTCCTAGAGGGTTCCTCCTATTGTTCGATCCTGTCGACCGGTGATATCTATCTAGCGCCAAATGATACGCCACATCATACTATGAAAGAAAAACGTTAGTCGTAAATGCCACTCAAGGTTCTATCAATCAAGTTAGGTAATTAGGTAAGAGGGGTCGAACATGCAGATGACCCTGCTTCTCTTAAACTTTGCCACTTTGTTTTACAGATAGCCTTATCCTGTGGGAAAATTTCCAGAATTTGCTGCTAATACACAGCGGGCAACGGGAAGTATCCTATTACAATACAAACGGTACGTTTTTGAATCCATTCTTGCAGTGGAATGTAGTGCGCATTTCGAAACTTAATTCGTGCAAACCCTGCTTTTTTTTATAGAGGAAATGAATCTTTTTAATAGCGCATCAAAAATTTTTCTACTCCAAATGGAATTTAAGAACTTAAAACCTCTGAAAAGGTGACAAAATGTCACAAAGGTGACAAAAAGTAACGTTTTAGGTGCCCTGCTGATATGATGCTGAAAAAAAGTTAATGAGAAAAGTATAAGTTATTTTTCCTCTTGTTAACATTACAACAGTGATGTTTCTACCAACACTGATGAATGATTTCAAATCTTAATCTCATCATAAATATTTCAGTTGCATGTATTTATTTACAAGTATAATAGTTAATTCACTTATTAAAAAATTGTGAGCATTCATAGACAACAGAATCAGAATCGAGAGAATTTTTACCGATGTGCTTCAAGCAAATCAAGTCTAAATCAAAGAAGTTACGAAAAAATCGACGTTTTAATTTCTAATTTAAATGCATTGTAAATTTTGAAATTCACCATAAAAACATCTGTAAATAGTGCTATGCCTGCGAACACCTGCTCTCGAACCCCCGTTATATAACCCGCTATATAACGTGTTGCAAAATTTAAAATTTCATTAATTTTTTTCTGATAGTGCTATACTGAAAATATACTTTGATATCATTGAAAAACATGCACACAAAAAATTTGGATGGTATGTAGTATCCGATACGTTACAACTTTCGAGCAATGTATCGCCAAATGTGGTAACCTTCTCGTTTTCGCGCTTTTCTTGGTTTTAAGGCAACCCTAGATATTTTCTCCTAAGATAATAAACGGGTCTCATGATTGGTTAAGGAAGAAAATACGCTTTTTCACTTTTATTTTTAATGTAGAACGGAATTAAAATTTAGACAGTCTTTGAAATTGTTGGGTGCATATGAATTTTGCTCTTGATTTATAAAATCGACTTGTTTTATTTATTTTCAAAATTTTTAGGATAAGTTTGGAAAGCAGATTGAAGTTACAATTTTTTAAATTTGTCACTTAATTTAAATTTTGATTAAAATTTCAAAAAAAAAATTTGGATTAAATTTGATTTTTGAAATTGCAGATTGGAATTTAGAATTTTTTTCCCCTTTTGGTTGCTCATTTCCCCTTAGTTGATTTGATATAGCAGTGGATAGTGTTATTGAACATTTGAAATTTTTTTTTTTGCAAACCTGTAGTAGCTTGATTGGGAAGAGGGTGAAATGTCTTTCATGTGAGAATGATATGATTTTAACATTGAGAAAGGATGCTGGTGATAGGTAGGAGTGGAAATGTAGAAAGAATGGACAAAAGTTTGGCAAAAGAAAGTATAACAGGAGTAAGAAATTGGAGGGTAAATGGGTGTTTGGAGGACTTGAACGAGGGACGGATAAATGTTTTATGGTTGAGGTGAAAAATAGGAACCAGAAAGTTTGGGCTGAGGTAATTCGGAGCTGGATTTTGCAAGGAACTACAAAAATTTCTGACTATTGGAAGTCATATGCTGGTATCAATACCCGAAGGACAAAGAGTTCAAGGGTTATCGATTTGAGCATATGACTGTTAACCATAGTCAGAATTTCAAGGACCCGGCTATGAGGGTAAGTTTGATTTTTGTTTAGCTTTTGGTTATATTACAAACACTGGACTATGCTTAGGTGGGCACCCAATACGGTGATTTATACGCATGGTAGCTGGCAGGCGGGGATCGTGCATTATACGCTGTGACTTATCTACAAACAAATTTCTCCCGGTATACTGGTTTAAACGCATTGAAGCCTTAAGTGCAATACGCTTTGACTTCTCTAAAAAACAATTTCCTCTTGTAAAGTCGTTACAATAAAAAAAATTTGTTTTGCTTTTCCATATATGGCTCTATAACCAGGAATATCCCCATTAAGTTGCTCACATAATGCTAATTGCTAGAAAAATTGTGAAAAAATATTTTTTCACACTTATGGATAGCAGAAGAATTTTTAGATTTTTTTCTCATCAAAAACCTTTGTATGGATTATGATCACAGAAAAGAACTACCTTATTAAAAAAATATTTCTTGTTTTGAATTTTCTATGCATTGCAAAGTCTCTATTCAAAATTGATGAAAATCCGGACGTTTTGAAAAAAAAAATCGCGTTTAAAAAAAAAAAAAAAAATTTTTAAACAATTTTTATTACATTTTTTTTAAAGAATTTTTAAAAATTTTTTATTTAAAATTTTTTTTTAAAGGGACAAAACTAGGATGAAATTGACGCAAAATTGCATACATGTTCGGAGAAAACCAGACTGAAATATTAGAAAATTTTCAAGTGAAATTTATATTGCTTTTTTCTTGATTTTTAAACAAATTATTATTATTTATGCATTGTATACAAAGGTTCACGGTGTGGATTTTGCTATATGGCGGCCATCTTGGAATTGCTTATATCGGCCGCCATCTTGATTTGGCGTAAACAATCACTTTGGCGGCCTAACGTATCGGATGCTACCACTCCACCAAAAATTTCATATGAAACATGAAGTAAATTGAAAAATCTCAGATGGATGTAAATTGGATTGAAAAATGTAAAACATTCTATTCAGTAAACGCAAACTGATCGTATCACAAGAGAAATCGCCCGTTTTCATGCATGTGCTAATGACAAATCAAGTTGTAATAAAAATGCAAATATTAGTCTTTGTAGCTTTTCAAATCGGTTCCAATACTGCGCATGCACAAATTTACAAAGTTTTTGTTTTGTTTTTTTATCAACAATCTATATCTGTTTAGGTAAAAACCAGTCTGATTACTGGTTTACCGTACATCGTTCAAACCACATCGGTTTGGGCAATTTCGGTTCAAACACAGCGTATGCGTGCGTCGTTCATCCGTTGTAGCAGACATTGTAAAAAAAAACCTGCAGAAGCATATAATTCCTTACCAGTTTAGGCAGATATCGGTCTAATACCGCACATGTGTAGATCATTCTATCCACATCGCTAAACTGAAAATCAGGAAACTGGCATCGCCCAGTCCATAACATAGTCATAGTGGTAAGGGATTGACTGTGTGAGATTGTGAAAAATCGCTATGCCACGATAACCGCAAGATCTGTGCTGGCTAGGGGATTGTTTGTGTGAGATCGGGAAAAATCATGCTACATCGGCATCATGAAAACGTGTAGTTTTTCACTATGCATCAATACATTGCCCAGGCCTACTGTTGAGGGTCTTCAACACCCCTTGCAAGACCTCAATTTCACCCTCCTGTTCGCAACTGGGTCAGAGAGAACGGTGATCTGAGAACGTTTGGAAACTGATTGACTTTTGAAGAAAGAAGAGCTCTCTGTTTTTGTGGAGCCAATGTGTTAGCTCAAGAGGCAGGGTACGATGTTGATGACTGTGCCCAATCATTAAATGTTCTTCAATTAATATAAATATCCTGTATCTAAATTTTAACTCAAAAAAATAAATTTTAAACAGCTGTCCGTCTAATTGTTACATGCAATAATAAAGAAAGGCTAACGCTGAAAACAGATATGTCATCAAACATAAAACTTTAGTCAAATGATACATAATTTAATCAATCAAAAATAAATTGTTTACAACTTTTGTATTTTATTAATTAATATATTTCAAGTTTTCAAATAATTACAAAAAGAAAATGTAAACTGGAATTACCTTCTTTATCATCATCCTCATCAGTTTCAATTTCCCTTGTAATTTCTGGGGAATCAACTTTTTCTTGTACAACTTTCTTTTTCCTACCTCTTTTGGCTTTACCTCCATTGACAACTGGTGGTGTGGTATCTACATGACTTTCAAATTTCCTTTTTCCCCTATTTGATGAATTTGCTACTTGATTTGACATTGCTGTCTTTTTCTGAAAATTATTTCAAGAACAAAAATTTACATGCCAAGTAGAACAAAATACAAATTAATGTCTTGAAACAGTTTCACAGGAAGAAATAGCATATTTCAAAATGGATTAGTTATCACTTACTCCTCTTCCACTTTGTTTAGGGAAATTTTTTGAAACAACCCGATCTGTATTCACATTGGATTCTTCAATGTACTTCTGCGTCTATCAAAAAAAGAATAAATATAGAGGTCATGGTAGAAAAAATTTAATCAACATGCATTAAGGAATGGTTTAAAATGCATTTAAGGTACATATTAAAATCACTCAAATATATATAATCCTCAATTAGGCTTTGCTTCCCCAATAATATCTTTTCAACAAAATATCTAACTGTCGAAGTTTTGATGTGTTGCCACTATGATCACCTTCTCAGAACCCTTCACAAGAGTTAATTAGACCTGAACTTGCAGCTTAAAGTAGATTGTACACCACTAAAAACATTCAAGCCATGATTAATGATATTTAAAACCAAAAGTAGAACCAATACAGTAAATTCCACATTAAAGAGCTGCTTATCCAACATGCATTGCTTGTTTTGAAGGAGTTTCAAAACAAAATTACAAGAAAATAAATTATAATAATTTTTTCTTTTAGCAAAATTTGAATAAAATTATGTGTGCAATGTTTCTCCCTTTCTCTCTATAGCACAAGGGAGGAAAACTTGGCAATTCTTTTGGACGTCAAATTTGAAACACAAAAATTGGCATCTACAAACTACTATATCACACTCCTAGAAATCAGTGCAACATCAAAACATGTACAAAAAAGTGTACCATAGTAGAAGCACATCTGAGAGGATATCCATAAAAACGAATTCCTTTGCAATTGCAATTTGATAGTCATCAATGTTTTCAAAAATTGTCAGTTTTTAAAATAAAAGAAATAAATCACAAGAAAATAGTGAATCGTTCCTATAACAGAATTTATGAACAACGCATTATAAAACTTGTCATTCGCCGGTTAGTAACAATGTAGTTCAACTCAAACCTTACATTGCGAGTACTATACACAGAAAACGCAGACACTCTTCGTGAAGTACTTGCTGAACAGGATGCCATATTTCTTTCAAGTTTCAAACAAAGGTTACAGAATTATTTTTTCGAAAAAACAAATACCACGCGGAAGGAAAGAAGAAGCTCCAATCAAAATATAATATACTACTTTTTCTTATTTTATTGTTTGCGTTTTTACGAACTGTATCTCAGTTCAGTTCTCTTGTAGTTGTAGTATATACACGTTCTTTAAAAAAGTATTTTAAACATTTAAAAAATAGTTTTTCAGAATTCTTTAGTTTAGACAGGAATATTTTCCCAATTTAAGCCCGCGTTTGATCCCGCCTCCCGTTAGCCCGTTGCATTGCTCCAATGAGACGTTAATTAAAATACCTTTCTCTAAGCAATTTGACAAAAGTGAATTTTATAATTCACGATGGTATTAATGGTAGATATGTAGTTTAAAATTAATGTTGTACTTTATCAACACGATGTAGGATTGGCTATTGACTATAATCCGGAAGTAATCCCTAAGAGAAAGATCTGAGGACAACACCGAGTATTTTTTAACCAGGGTCAGATGACGAAGCAGCACCTTAGCTGGCTGGCACCAAAACTCCATGGTCTCCAAACTTCCTCTCAGACACGAGCGCCTCAATGGAGTAAGAACTCCAGACAAGCGAGAGACATTTCGAAGGAGCCGAAAATGCAATGCGCATGAGCAAACTTTCTTTGGTGATTTCGCTATTCTTGTCGCCAATTTAATGTAGGATTCTAGCAGTCCTGCTGTAGATCAGCATTTGCCATTTGGATTGTATAGATGAAAGCGGAAGGACAAGGAATTTTGAGTAGTGGTCTTTCTTTTGTGTGCCGACCAAATGTTATCTATTTAGAAGCCAAATTTTAGTAAGCAATAATATTTTAATTTATTGAAGATTTTCATTCTTATCCATTTGTTTCGCAAATTGTTTTGTTCCTTTAAGTTAGCTTGTATTTAAATGCTATCCAACGGAAAAAAACTTTTGGACGGACAGATGAAGGCTCTTCATTTACTTATTTTTCCTGCATTTTATATTCCGTTTTGAAATGTATTGTTCCCTTGCTGTGCTAAATCGTGAATAACGTTGAGTTAGCTTGTTTTTAAGTGCTACCCAACGGAATTGACTTTTTGGCGCGCAGCTAAAAATCCTCTGTCAGTTGCATATTTTACGTATTTTATTCCTTTATGTGTTGTATTGTTCATTTGCTTCGTTAAATAGTTAGTAAAGTTGAGTTAGCTTGTTTTTAAGTGCTACCCAACGGAATTGACTTTTTGACGGGCAGATGAAAATTCTCGGTCAGTTGCATATTTTATTCATTTATATCCCTTTTTTGTACTGTTCATTTGCTTCCTTAAATGGTGAATAACTTTGGGTTAGCTTTTTTAAGTTAATATGGTAAATGGTTAGGTTGTCCCTCGGTCTTTCCTTGGTTGTGGCACAATGATTATGCCCACTGCACTAGCAACCTGTGAGTTGTAGGAAGTACAGGTGTGATTCCTCTGTAATTGTATTTCTCTCTTCTGTGCCAGTAAAAATTTCATTTTGTGCATGTGTTACTTGATGTTGTACATCATGCGTCTATTGCAACAAGGCCAAATGTGGCCCTTGCACCATAAAAAATCAACACTTCTGGCATCTTTCTCTTTGGGATTGAACCTAGGTTGTAGTCAATAGCATGTTATGTTTTACCTGTGTGGCAAATTCAACTCCTTAAATATTAATTGCTTTTTATGGTGTAATCCCTAATAATGTATATATTATTTGCTTGCTATGCTAAAAAGTGAATTGTGTTGCGTTTGCTTGTTTATAAATGCTACTCAACTAAATTCTCTTTTTGGTGGGCAGTGAAAAGTTTTGTTCATTCACATATTTGAATATTAAATACGTATTGTTCACTTTATTCATTATTTGCAAGTTCCATTGAGTTGGCTTGTTTTTAATGCTACCTAGCAAAATTAACAGAATATTTTGTGTTTAAATAATATTCCTTTTTCTTATAGATGTGATGTATGTGTTTCTTTCATCATTTTTTTTACCAGCTACTTAAGTAAAAATTTTCTTGCTGTGGTAAATTGTTCTGCTGATTTGTTAGATATGTTGAAAATATCTTAATTCCTTTATTGTGAGTTCATTTAGTTGAATTTTTTTAATTATTATTGTAAGCTAAGAATGTAAGATGGTAAAGAATTCAAGAATTTATTTTGCTTGAAAAAACCTGTATGTCCCATTTCAGCCTCTACTCCCAACCATCTGTCACTGAATTGATGTAGGATCACATTCCTTATCACTGGAAACAGGATTTTCATTTTACTCTAAAGGTGAAAGTAGATATCACATTCAATAAAAACTTGTTCATTTTCATTCTGCCAATTTGCACTGATCTCAAATGTATGTAAAAAAAACTTTTTATTTTTGGAGATTATTATTCAACTCATTCTTTATGCTAGTAATTCTTTTAAATTTCAATAATTTATTCCCACAGCAATATGGTTGTGGGTTTATCCATTGCTCTAGCAACCTGCAATGTTGGAGGCACGGGTTCAATTCCTGAATGTATTTCTCTCTTGTACGTCAGTAAAACTGTCTTTGTGTGTGTATGTCCATTACTTGATATTCTATATTCTACACCTTGTGCAGTACCGTCGAATTTGGCCCTTTCTCCATAAAAACTCAACCTGAACCATTAAAATAACATTTTAAATTGCCAAGCAAGATCTGTAGAAGTTATTGATCACTAAGCACATTTCTATTCAAAGATTTTTGAAGCAGATAAAATTCTTAATTTTTAAATTATATTCAAATATTGAATACTTTACAAGGTTGAATAGAATACACACATCTGGAGTCCAGGAGGGGAGACTGTTAAGTGAAAGTAATTTGGGTATTAAATTATAAGTGTTATGGCTAAAAAAGTTAGTATATGCTATATTATTTAGTCATGTTGAATTTAATCATGTACACCTTTAGAAGTGATGATGAACTTTGCAAAACTCCCAAAAGTGCATGGCCCTTGCAGCATAAAAACCAACCAAAAGAAATTTAATACAAGCATCGATATTAAAAATTGTTGAAAAAATTCATTATCTTCACAGCTGCTCTTAATGTTATTGATTCATTACACAAGTGTGAATGACTTGAAAATGTATTAAAATTATAAGATTTTATTTATTTTACTGTATTGAGTAACCACTCAAGTAGTCAAAAGAACACCTTTTTTAAATCAATTTAATTTTACTTGAATGATATTTTTGTCATTCAAACACATGTATTACTACACAGAACGCAGATCTTCAAGTTTTAAATAAAAATTGTCAATATATAATGGACAAATGACTAATTCAAATTTATGATATCAAAATATGTGAAAATAACTTATTCAAACTTGTATATTGGAAAATCATAATGCTAGTAATTAATCTTCATTTTTAAATGTGAAATAAAACTTATTTTAATTATTTTTCCACTTTACCTACTCATTTACTATAGTAACGAATATTTTGTAGTACATTATTTATAGTTCTTTATGAAAAAGCATTTTTATTTATAAAATGAAAGCATTCTATATACACATCCCTTAGCTAGGTTTTACATGTAAAATTTAAACAGCATAGTTTGGAAAACTTGCAAGTTTGATTACAAGAATTATTTTAGCCAAACAGGTAGATAATCTTCAAAGATCAAGATTTAAAAAAAAGCATCTAATCTGAAATTTAACCTCTAGTAAAGTTTCAATACGTTTAGTTATTCGTTTTTAAATAGTTATAATGATAACCTACCTAGTGGAGTATTGTAGATAATGTATGTATATTCACCTCATGTCACCCAGAAATTGGATATATATATCTAGGAAAATAACTTAACAACCATAAAGACATGTAATTGGGACACCTTTTTTGTTGAAAGATTACCAACAGTAAGAGAAAAGATTGTTCAATTAAATGTCCAAGCACAACAGAATTATATAGGATTCATATATGAATAGGTAATGTATCAAATATTAAAACATTTTTTTGAGTAATGCTACAAAAAAGCGATCGTTAATTTGAAAAATTGGTAACTATATGGAACACCTAAACAATTTGTCAAACTCCTAAATTACTAATAAGTGCTTTAGTAAAGTACAGTGAATAGTGTTGGAAAATGTTCAGAATATCTTCAATATGGCTTTCACAAATTAAGTAACTCTTGTCCTTGTTAATGTTACATTCAACCAGCTTTGCATCTAAAATCTCAAGCATTGAAGTTTTCTTGTAATGGTGTATGCATCGATTTTGAGGCTATTCTAGAGAATAAAGAATTCGCCCCTAATCTTTTATAAAACTTTTAAATGCCTTTTCAAATATTTTTGGCAGAAAAAATATTGTTTTCTATTAAAAATGTCTAAATTTTAACTTAATTTTTTTTTAATATATATACAGTGGCTCCCAAAAGGTGTTCGTACACATTAAAAATATGTAAAAAAAAAACGCTGACTGATCTAATAAAAACAGATTGCCGAAATAAATTTCATCATGTACCCGATTGGAATGTTTGATAATTCCTAGGGTTCAATACAATGGTATCCCAGATACTCGAAACGTTGGTTAGAGTAACAATCACACAAAACGTGTACAGGGCCCTCCTCTGCCATCTACGTAATGGGTCATCTATAACAACCATAAGGTTGAGGCGTCTATTTAGGATACAATGACAAGTTAGAAGGCCAATGGCTACCCTGTTTTCTTTTCTGCTCAATTTCAGAAGTTCCCTCGACCAGAGAGATTGTTGATTAAGCTCTTTGATCTGTAGTGATAATCTATTTTTATCTAAATCTACCTTTTGCATCCAGCCACATAACAGATCATTATGTTGAAGCCAGGCCAAAACAGGCTCTGGTCTAAAAAAATGGCATTTCATATCCAAGTTTTGCTAGTTGGTCTGCTATTTCATTACCCTCAATGACCAGGGACCCACATAAGGGACACTTCGTTTCTCTCAGCCAAACCCACAAGTGCATTGTGACATTCCCACACTGCTATTGAAGAAAAGCAGTGTCTCTGCAAAACCTTTAGGCCTTCTTGCTGTCAGAGAAGATCTTTAAGACCATCTTAACAAACCCAGGCAGTTGTAAGTACAAGTAGAGATCGCTAGAACCTCAGCCTCATATACAGTGGAGATCTTACCTTGAAAGATAGCTTTATTTTTCGATTAGGACAAAAAGCACCTGAACCAGTGCCATGATATGTTTTTGAACCATCTGTGTACCAAATTTCATCACCTCCCCTGATCAGACTGAAGACAAATGTCTAGTTGTAAAGATAATGTTGTATTTGGCTTGAAAGTAAAACTGCTTTAACATCCAATCAGGTCTCATTAGTAGATAAAGATGTTCTTTTACCTGCGTAGCAACATTTTTAAACATAGACATTTCATATGGCGATTTCCATAGACCCATGAGTTTGAGGCGTTGTGAACACGAAAATACCTCAAATCCCACTTGTTTATGTAGTAGTAGGAGAGTAGTATACCCCTCCATATACGAGGCGGAAGTGACGTCACCAAAAAAGGGCGTGGCTAGTGACGTCATAGCGTGACGTCATCCCAAACCGGAAGTGACGTATTGATGGCCGAGTTGAGGTGTATGGGTCCTGCTGCTGAATAAAAACATTATGTTTGAGTGGAGTTGAGTTGTTTTAATTTATTTTTGAGTTTATCTACTGTTGAATGGCAACAGGCGGTGCTGTTAGTTTCGGTTTCAGTTTGGGACTTGGGATTTTTCTGAGATTTTGATGGGACGTGTGGACTTGAGTTGAGGTGTAGGAGAACTGCTGCTAAGTGATAACATTGGGGTCGAGTGGAGTTGAGTTGTTTTGATTTCAGGTTTTTTTTTTATAGTTTATCTATTGTGGAATGGCAACCGGCAGTGTGTTTACGTTTGGGACTTGAGATTTTTTCTGAGATTTTGATGCGGTGTGTTTACGTTTGGGACTTGAGATTTTTATGTGATGTAGAGTAAAGTTGAGGTGTAGGATTCCTACTTCTATTACTTTAAAATATTTTATATTTTGTAAGAATGGAGTTGAGTTGTTTTATTTCGAATTTATTAATTACATAGAAGTTTCTTTAGGGATAAGTGGCAACACCAACTGTGACGTCACTGCAGTGTTTACATTGTGGACTTTGATTTTTTTTTTCAGAGAAAATTGTAGGTATGAGAACGTACGAATGGCAAAATTAAAACAGTGGCGCCATCTATTGATACTTACTTAAATGTACTCTTTAGACATTAAATATAAATTAGGTGATATTTTGTTGGGGTTCGAACTTAGTGCAAAAGTACTCGTGGCCGATGGTTAGTTTTATGACCATAACCGTTCGGCTACGAATACCTGAATCACAGAGAATTAAATGTGAAGTCTAGAAAAAAGTCACGTCAGATTTACAAGTTCCAACTTGAAAATGCCTAATCACAGTGTATTTCTTCCGCCGAGGAGCGCGGAGGAATACAAGACAAGGTCGGGTGACGTCACAATCATGTCCGAACCTGTCTTAGCCTAATCACAGCGAATTTCTTCTGCGCGGAGGAATACGGATAACGTTAAGATAGGGGTGGTGTTGCTATTGAGTGGAAACCAGTTTACGTTTGCTCTGACGTAGGAGGGGGTTGGATCGAGTGCCATCCAATGAAAAGAGGTGTGCGGTGGTGTGTGTTCAAAGACAGGGCTGGGGTTTGCTCTTGGTTTTGTAGGGGGATGGGTTTGTTACTATTTTAAGAATCTGGCAACAAAAGAGGTAAAGAAACCTTCTTTCTTCAGATTGGCAACGCATAGATACATTCTTTAAGCTTTTCACAATATTCTCTGAAGCTGTACCACCTTTGCCTCTCTGTTAAAAAAGAACCTTTGCCATTTTGCTATCACGTATGCATTGAAAATATGGATTATTCAAATACTTCAACCATGGTAAGTAGGTCGCTAATTTATAGTATAAATGTTTTCAAATATAATGTAATGAAATCTAGTCTCATTAGTTATATTTTAATTTTATCATTATCTTAGGTATTGTTCGAAGACGCTGACATACCAATGATTGTTGAAGATGATCAAGTAATTAATTAATTTTCTTTTAAATATCTATCGAGTGTTTATTTGCTATAACACAAGTATACATTTTTTTTATGCGTATCCTTTTTTTCTTAATAACAAATATGAGCGTAGAAACGTGATCAAATTATGCAGTTTGTTCTTGATGAATATCCTTGGCATTTTCTTGTTTCTATGCTTTAAAGTTTTTTATTTTGTTTATATACCTGATGTATAGTATTTTGCATTTTATTCTAATGTAAATGTTAACTAATGCGATTTTTTAGATGCTACAATATCCTCCTGATGAATATCCTTGGCATTTTCTTGTTTCTATGCTTTAAAGTTTTTTATTTGGTTTATATCCCTGATGTATAGTATTTTGCATTTTATTCTAATGTAAATGTTAACTAATGCGATTTTTAGATGTTACAATATCCTCCTGATGAATATATTTGGCATTTTCTTGTTTCTATGCTTTAAAGTTTTTTTATTTGGTTTATATCCCTGATGTATAGTATTTTGCATTTTATTCTAATGTAAATGTTAACTAATGCGACTTTAAATGTTACAATATAAATGAAATATATTATTTTGCAGATACTGGATGAGTTGACACAACAGTTTTTGGAAGTAGAAGACGATGTAATATTATTACTATTTTATTTTCCTTATTTTTTATTAGTGATATTTTGCTTTTTTGAACAGTAATAATAATATTACTTTAACTGCAGATTAAAACGTTTATTGATTTTATTTTTGTGATTTCTTTCTTGTTTTTTGCATCTATAATTTTTTTATATAAAATACGAGCTTTTTTTTATCCTTGTATATGCAATTTATTTATTTTTATTTAGCTTATAAGTGATGTATCACAAGCTTTCTGTGAGGCAACCCAATTTTTTTCGGAACTGAATTGCACTCAGTATGGGGAGGGAGCTGAACGAACACACTCAGCCGATCCTGTTAGTGAAGCACTTGGACCTAACAACGTACGTTATTTCTTTTCATTAATAAATAAATATACATATTTTTTTAAGATGTACACTTGTTTGTTTTTTAGGGATGGGTTACCATTGGTTTTTTTTCATTATTGTAAATAATTTTGTGTCATTATATGCTAAAAGACCAATTTTTTCAGTTAGAGGATGCTATCATTTTGGAGGAAAGGTCCCGGAGAGTTATACGAAAGTACGGAGCCGAACAAGCTACGTTCCGAGCACGTATTGATACGGAAAGGATAATATCTCCAAACCTTACAGTGACAGTAGAGTTAGTGCATCGCCTTATGGGTGCACTGATACAGCATGCCACTCAAGGTCTGAGGGATCACGACTTAATAAGAATGTGTATTCAGGCTAATGGGCTAGATAAGCCAATTTCAACACAACTGGTACCTGTTTCCAGCCTCACGATTGAAAATGTTCTTTCAACCGTGATGAAAGTATTGCAGTCGAAAGATGAGATTCCTCTGGACGATGGCTTGACTGTGGATGCTATCATTGTCAGACGGGAAATTGGTGCTGGTGGAAGAAGAATTTGTAATCTGGAAATATCTAGGCTTAAAAAGCGGTCTGTGCTAGCTATACCTGCGGATGAGGAGGGACTTTGTTGTGCAAAGGCTATTATTTACGCATTAGCCCACCTGGAAAACAACACGACCCAAATAACAACACTAAGAGATCGTCGTAGACCTGCTCTCACCCGAAAAGCAAAAGAACTGCATGCAGCAGCTGGTGTTCCGTTGGGGCCTTGCACTTATGCAGAAATTAGTATTTTTGAAGAACACCTGGGTATACAAATAGTAGTAATATCTACTGAAAATCTCAACAAAGTAAGCAAATATATATATTTTTTGTGCTACCTACTATTTGTTTTAAGCATTTCACTATTTCATAAGTTTAAAATATTAAACTTTTTAGAGACGTGTTTGTTAAGTTGTGCAAAGTAATTTGATAATACTGTACGCGTTTGTTAAATTCTTGTTACTGATTTTAGGTCACTTATAAAGGACCGGAACGGCAAAGAAGGATAAATTTATGGTTACACGACGGACACTACGATGTTGTAAAATGTTTAAAAGCCTTTTATGGCTCTAACTTTTATTGTGAGTCCTGTGAAAAGACGTATGATCATGTACAGGATCATAGATGCCCCGATGCGTGTCACATCTGCTTACGGAGGCACTGTGAGAAAGCACAGCCAATGCGATGCCATGAATGCAATAGATTATGCCAATCAGATGATTGCTACTTTGCACACAAGTCAAAAACTGGAGCAAATCAGTTTTCAATGTGTGATAGAGTAGGTTATTTTTTATTTTATCTATGAGTACTGATATTTACTTTGCTTAAACGAATGCTTAATATATATATATATATATATATTAAGATGAAAAGAAAATGAAAGAAATAAAAAAAATGTTGTGAAATAAAATTATTTCAACTTTTAAACCTGTTTTAGATGTATCAGTGCAGAGAATGCTGCCGTGTGATACTTCGACGTCAATGCCCTATGGAGAGTCATCAGTGCTGGACCAGTAAATGCCCCTCCTGTGGCCAATTTGTTGTGGCAGCAGAGCACCAGTGCTATTTAGGCAAAGTAGCCCCCAAAACTCCCTCGGAAAATATTATTTTTTTTGACTTTGAGACGGACCAGTCAACGGGGGAGCATTTAGTAAATTTTGCAGTAGCACAGTATGCCAATGGTCAAGAACAAGTATTTTCAGGCTATTCTGCGTGCAAAAATTTCTGCTCTTGGCTGTTCACAGAAAAACACAAGGGCTATAAAGCCGTAGCGCACAACATGCAGGGGTAAGATTTTGATTATAAAATCATTTATTCATACTTTAACGTTAATAGTTTTTTGTATCTACTGAAGAATTTCATGATGATTTAAATAAGTTAACTTACTTGTATATGAAACTCAAAGATCATTTTATTTTTTATTTGTAGTTTTGATGGGCAATTTATCATGGCGTGGCTCTTGGAGCAGGGTACGGCTCCCCACGTAATTCCTAACGGGTCGAAGGTAATGGCCATTACATGTACTTCCTTTAAATTAACAATCATTGATTCATACAACTTTTTGCCCATGCCATTAGCAAAACTTCCAGCCTGCTTTGGGATTACGGAGCTTAAGAAGGGATTTTTCCCACATTTATTTAATATTCCTGAAAATCAGGACTACGTGGGATCTATGCCTGATTTATGTTTCTACAGTCCTGACAGTATGTCGCCTGCTGCCCAAGCGGATTTTATGTCTTGGTATGAAGAACATCGAGGTGATACATTTAACTTCCAAGAAGAAATGAAAACGTATTGCAGGTACGGTTGTCTAATGAAAGTGCAGAGGTGAAAAATGTATTTTGAAAAACATACTTTTTTTTAATTAATGTTTTTATTTTTAAAGATCTGATGTCGACATCCTCCGAAGATGTTGTTTAGAGTTCAGGGGGCAGTTTTTGGAAATTGCAGCTGTGGACCCCTTCTGGTAAATATATATACCTTGCAGACTCGTGTTCAGTACATGTTTCTCAAACCAATTCCTTTTATGATTTTAATTATATGTATATTACAGTTATGTAACCATCGCATCAGCGTCCATGGCGGTCTTTAGATCTCTGCACATACAGGAAAATACTATTGGAATGGTTCCTACTCATGGATATAGGAACAATACAAATTTCAGTATGGACGGCATTAGATGGCTGAATTATGTAGCGCATGTAGAAGGGGTATCCATTAAACATGCAATGAATGGCTTCGGTGAAAAAAAGATCCATGGAATTTCAGTGGATGGTTATTGTGAAGAAACGAATACAATATATCAATACCATGTAATTTTTTTTTTTACTATCTTTAACGGTAAACGTAATGTTCTAGTGTGCAATATTTGTTGATGTTTCTATATTTTTACTAGGGATGTTTTTTTCATGGGTGCACTCAATGCCATGATGGTGACTACATAAACCCCTTAATGGCAGTCACAATGAGAACATTGAATGATAAAACCCTCAAAACTGCGGCATTTCTTCGAGGGAAATGTTTCAACGTCACCGAAATGTGGGAGCATGAGTTCCTGAAGAAAAAGAAGTATGATGAAAATCTAAAATCCTTCTTAAAGGAACAACAAATGAATCACAATAGGCTCAATCCAAGGGATGCATTTTTTGGCGGTAGAACAAATGCCTTAACCTTATTTTACGAAGGAACAGTAAAATACGTAGATTTTACGTCGTTGTATCCCTGGGTAAATATACACGTGTTTTTTTTTGTTTGTAAATTTTTAATTATTTTATTTTGCATACCTTACATGTGTTTATTTTGTTAGGTTAACAAATATTGTCAATATCCTCTCGGACACCCCGAAATCATAACTAAAAATTTTGGTGATGTGGATGAGTATTTTGGATTTGTTCAATGCAGAGTTATACCTCCTCGAGGGCTATATCTTCCCGTGTTACCCTATAGGTGTAACGGGAAGTTAATGTTCCCCCTTTGCAGGACATGCGCAGAATCCGCACAACAGACCACTTGCACTCACACAGATGATGAGAGGGCCCTCGTCGGAACCTGGGTGAGTGAGGAGCTGAAGTTGGCGAAAAAAAAAGATTACAAGCTCACACATGTAAGTAGTTTACGTGGTAAAAAAAAATGTCTAATGTGTTTGTTCACTTGTCTATTATTATTTTTTTTAGATGTATGAAGTATACCACTTCAAAGACACCTCTGACTCCCTGTTTAGGTCTTACATAGACCTTTTTTTAAAAATTAAACAGGAGAGCAGCGGATGGCCTTCAGAGTGTACTACACCAGAGGAACGAGAGGAGTACATTAAACAGTACAAAGAACGGGAGGGTGTTCAACTGGATGCTGAGAAAATTTCCCAAAATCCAGGAAGACGCCAAGTGGCTAAATTAAACCTAAACAGCTTTTGGGGAAGGTAAAATGTCTTGTTTAGTTTTTTTAATTCCTTTTAAAAACTATCCTATTTAAAATTTGGTACAATTTTATTATTATCATAGGTGGGGGATGAATTTAAATAAAGGGCAACTTAGCTACATAAACACGCTGTCTGATTTCAACAAAACGCTGCTGGATCCCAAAAAGAATGCAAGTTATTTTAATATTTTGATGTATAAAGAAATATATACCTTTCTGAAAATTACCATTATTAAAACAAATATTTTTACAGGTTAAAGACTTGTACTTTCCAACCCCTGAAATTGCTGCAGTTCATTGGGACTTGCTAAAAGAGTACATACCGCAAGACAGCTCTACCAACATCTTCATTGCTGCCTTCACAACTGCTTGGGCACGGCTCAAATTATATTCCGAAATGGAGAAGTTGGGGCATGCCGTACTCTATCATGACACTGACTCAATTATATTCAAGAGTGATGGAGTCATTGATCCACCATTGGGGAATTTTTTGGGGGAATTGACTGACGAACTGAATGGAGACATTATAACAACTTTCGTCTCCGGTAAACGTTATAATTAGTTAATGTTTAGTATTTGACAATGTTGTAACTTTTCCCCGTTGATAGACTAATACTTTTCTTTTTTCAGAGGAACAGCATACATTCAAAATATTTTTTTAAATAGACAAGCTATATAGTATCATTTTTCACTATAATATTATATCATACATTTCAGGTGGTCCAAAGAATTATGCATTTAAAACAGCGACAGGGAAAACCTTTTGCAAAGTTAGAGGATTTACTCTCAACTTTCGGAATTCGCAATTGCTGAATTTTGAGTCGGTAAAAACTCTGATTTGCAGGGGGGATCCCCACGCTACTATTCCCCTTCACAATCCTACGAAAATTTGTAGGGATGCAAAGAGAAGGAAAGTAATCAACAAAGAGGAGACGAAGGTTTATAAAGCTGTATACAATAAGAGAGTCTTACAAGATGATCTCACAACTCTACCTTATGGTTATTAGGGAGAAAAGCTTTGGGTAGGTATTTTTTAATTTTAAAACGAGTTTGTCTTGTATTTACATTATTGTACGTTAGATTCTGCTTTTGTTGAATTAAATTATGCTTAGTACTTTCAACCTTTTATTTCGGATTTTTATTTTTCAGATTATCTTGAGCATCAATTATAGATTCCTTTGTCCACAGTAGGAAAAAAATGTAAAAAGTACATGTACTGTAAAAAATATGTATAGTGTAAATATGTATATATCGTGGGCAAATAAATGTTTTTGCACTTATCAAAAGCGAGTCTGTCTTTTATTATTAGATATATATATTTTTCTTTTGTTAAATTATATATATATATATATATATATATATATATATATATATATATATATATATATATATATATATATATATATATATATATATATATATATATATATGTGTGTGTATTTCAAGTAAAAAAGGTTAACTATACTGTGTAAAAGTAAACTATTGAGTTTTAGGAATATTTAACTTTAAAAAGGAAATACACAACAAGAACTTCCAAGAAAATTATAAATTTGCTTTTCAGTTAAGTAGTTTTTATAAAGTCTTGAGGAAAATAGTTTTGGGTTTTCTTAAATCCTTCTTAGTAAAAGGGGAAAAAAGTACATAACATTGAGATGTAAAGGTCAAAGAATTTATTTATTCAGGAAAAAAGGTACATTTTCTCTACAACTTTAGCCATGTTTTATCCAAAGATATTTTTTTTCTTTTAGGTCTTGCATACATAGTTTTCATTTTTGTTAAATAAGTATTTTTCACAAATTCTTGAGGAAACTTGTTGAATGTCAATATTTTATTAAACTGTTCAAAAGCCTCTGGTCTTCTACTTCGATTTCTGAGTAAAAAATTCAACAGTTGTACAACATCTGAACCAGGAATCGCTTTTTGATTCACCGTAAGTTCTTTGTTTCGATTCCAAGAGATGTCATGCTGTCTGAAAAAGTCTATGATGTTTCGTGCAGTACCTTTATGTTTCACAGGAACAGATTCCAGAATGCTATGTTCTAAGTCAAAGTTGTTTTCAGGTTCTGGTTCTGGAGTGCTATGCTCCAAGGGTTTGGCAACATTCACATTTGGGAAGGTAACGTATTTCTGTAAAATTTGATTATACAACTTCACTTTGTCATCGTCACTCAGTTTCTTTTTCAAGATATCTTGAATCTGCGTATCCAATTCACTTCGATGTTCTTCTTCAAATTCTTGCATGCGGTCTAATGGGACCAATGCAAACTTTTTACTATGTTCCATGGATAAGTGAGGATAAAATCGTTAAGGCAGTCGGCAGGAGAAAGGATAAAAAGCCGTCACCTTTTTGGACTAATAGACGTCTTTTCCTGTAGAGAGGTACTCGTTTCTGAGCGAGTGTTCTCAAAGTTTTTTTGAAAGGAATGAGTTGATTTTTAGCACGTTTACTGATAGGAAGATTTCCCTTTAATAGATTCAATACACATTCGCAAATGGATTTGATGAGACAATTTGGACAATTTTTCAGCACTTTGGATTTTTTGCTACTTTTCTGTAAAAGTTTCAGATATTCTACATCCTTCTTTGAGGGCATTCTGGATCAAAATGACTTCTTCAGCTCGTGTGCTTTGTTTTATACTTGGTGCGTAAGCACTCTAGAATAAAAAGCTAATTCTTTGATAATGAAACAGTCTGATTTCAGTTGAAAACCTTCAAAATTCAAACAATAGGAAACTCTATGTTACGTGCGTGATGTCTGAGAGTATAATGATCTAGCGCGGTTCATACACGAAATGTTTATCATCAGGAAATATCCCTGTTCGTAACCGTAACCGTTCATTTGTCTCAGGTCTTATATCAATTAGTAAATAACTAAAAGGTGTAGAGGTAGCATCATCAAATATTTCTTGAAAAGCTTTGGTTTTTCTGGGGAACATTTGTCTTGCTAGATGCACATGATCTGGCTTTTATCCCTAGGGTTTTTGTATAAAACAACATAATGTGAATTCAGATGAACATTTCTCATTTCTTTGCCTTGATGGAAAAAGTTTTGAGTTATAAAGATAATTGAAAGATTTCGGTGATGGCTACCTTTAGTAAAAAGATTGCTTAACCTAGTATCACCTGCTAATTCCACCATCAAATCATCTATGATAATTAAAGCATCTCGAATAGAATTTAAGTTTGACGGTAAACCCTCTTCAAAACTGACATTTTTCATAGATCTGAAAAAGGGTTGATAACTCCCATAGCAGTATACAATATGTGTTGGCATTGGTGCGAACATTTTATGATCTATCAGTTTCTTGACAAAAACAGTTTTCCCTGATCCAGTAGGACCACTCAGAAGACACGTTGAAGGATGAACTAACTTGGGTAGCTCCATTTTTTAAAATAAGATACTTTTATTTATTTTCTTCCTTTTATACTTTACACAAAATATCTGTGCAACCTTTAATTGTACTTGCGACGAGTTCACACTCGCTGATTGAGTCAACAATATTTAGAGTAAATTCTATACAATGGTTTTCAAAGACATTTAAAGAACTGTGAACACAATCACATATTGTTTTCCCACAAACTGAGTGACTGAAGAACAAATTGTAAAATTCGTTGCATTTAATAAATCCCACTGAATCAATTTTTTGGTAAATTTTATATATTTCAAGCGTTGTTTTATTTTGTGCAAAACTGCATGATTCATGTTTTGGCCAGTTAAGACAAGTCCAAATAATAAACACAGAAAAACCAATGTAGGAAAATATAAGCAATGCTGTTAAAATATTTCGTATGGCTGTGTTGGCCATTTTCGTTTTGTACGTCTTACTTCATCCGAAACGTTACATAAACTGGTGCTTTCACTCCAATGAAATCCTTTTATAACTCTAAAAAAAACAAGGGACAAAATCATTGAAAATCTTTTATTTTTTAAAAACCATGGTTACACCATATCTTTTCTTGACAAATTGAAATATTCTAAAATCATTCTTCTTTCCACTAAGTTGATTAAGAATAAATTTCATACACAATCCTTGACATCGTTTAATAATGAAATAAATGCAATAATGTCCGCATACGTTTGATGTTAAGCTTTGAACTGGAACCTCGTTAAAATGAACATGCTGAAAAGTCTTGACAAGTCTTGTTATGTCTGGTCCAAATGCGTCGGGAGGCAATCCATAGGAATCAAAAAATTCAACAGTGTTTTTATCTTGAATGTAGACGGCAAGCCAATGAGTTCCTTTTTCATCATGTTTATCGGTATTCAATACCATAGCAGAGGGAAACTTTTTAATTCTTGGTATTTTGTCCGAGGGAAATACACCCGCGAAATATCTCGTGGAAATAGGGTCACGAGATAAGATTTTATAAATGTCTGACGAATTCATCAGTTTCCAAAATCATAGAGAATATTTCGAGCTTTGTTGATTTCAATTAAATTTTCAAATTCTGCATACACCAACAGTGAAACTGTTTGCTGTAAACTAGTTCCAAATTTTATTTCTATTCTTAAGTTACTGTGTCGAACAAGATTTAGATGTGAACCATCACACAAATCTGGAGATAAATCAAAGCAAAATAAAGAATAACCTTTCGAAAATTCTGACCGTGATAGGTACAGGCCTCTGTTTTCTGCATTCGTAAATAAGTTTTGATATGCTCTAACAAATTGATTTTTTTCAAAATTTGGTTGAAGTGGGTTATGAGGTACGGGTTGACCATCCACATAGACTCCTATAAAATTAATATTGTAATGTTTGAACTCAAAAGGTGACTTTTTATAGTGTCCGTTGAACGCGTCGTTATCGACACAGGCAATCACAATGCGGTTAGGCATCTGTCCAGTAAAAATGTTATCTTGAACAAAGCTCATATTACCAGCCGGAATGGAATAAGCTTTACACAGTACTCTGTTAATGGGGTATTTAGCTGCTGTTTTTTCCAGACCTTTCGCATGTCCTATAACAACACCGGGGCTCACTCTGACTTTACGAACAAACAAGGAAGCATATTCCAACGAAACTTTAAATTCCCCGTCCCCCAACAAACAAAATTCCGATTTACTGCGTATAAGCTTAATTTTCACGTCCACCATATTTAAAAGGAGTCTCTCTTGATGAAACATATCCAAGTGCAAACGGCCAATCATATCCACCGATGCACCTAACTTAAACATTTCTGTCCTTTGATTAAATCCATCATTAGGCTGGTTGTCTGCTGTATCAAAAACATTCATACGACCTGCGGTATCTTTAAAAAAGAGTTCTGAAGACAATTGAGAAGTTTTAGTATCATAACCATGATTCAGTAATTTTTCTATCATGGCTCGGTATGGATATGTGTTATTACTAGAGGAAACAACTCTTTCGTTTAGACTGATATCCACCTGAGAAAACATGGCGTGCAAAAAGAGATTTACAGGGCCTACTTTACATTCAGCTGTGATTGGTTTGCCGTCACTTTTTAAAATTTTAACTTTAACATATAATTGAGTCTGTGACAAATCGAGGTATTCGTCACCGCTTCCAGAGACATTAAATTCGATAGGGCTTGCATCAGAAACATTGGCTAGGGGATGAAATTCAACCCACTGACCTCTCTCGATGACAGTTTGTGTTGGAGGTAAAGAGAATAATTCTAGTTCGGATTTTACACATTCTGGAGAATCTTTTAGTAGAAAAGCCATGGTATTACGAGTCAAAAATATCACGTCCTTGTACCTTCCTGACTTTCGATGGAATGACACGTTTTGAGGGTTTGCGCTTCCTTTTAAACTTTCCGTGACCAATCATTTCATCTGCTTTCTGAACCGCCTTTCTTGCTAATTTTCTCCCAGTTTCTTTTGCACGCGTTTTAACCGATGTTTTGAAATTTCCGCCCGATAACACGTCATTAGCAACCATTGTTCCAGTTCGTAAAGCTTCGTTTCCAACCGTTTTTGCACCACTAATCAAAAAAGGCAATGCTTTGCGAAAGAGTTTTGCAAAGAATCCTCCTATTCCGTGGCCCTTCTGAAAAACAACTCCTTTATAGTAAGGCAGACCATTTCCGATTTGCCCAGCATAATAATCTTCAAACTTTTTTTTACAACACGTGTAAGGCACCAACATTTTGTTACTTCTTTTCTTGAATGCAAAATAAAAAATGAATCAATTCAGAAAGGAACACTCTTTTATATGATTTGTTTCAAGCGAAAATGTAGTTTCACTATTAACTTTCCGCGTTCAAATGAGACGTAACGACCAGTGTGCGTCCTTATCATGATTTCAATAGAGTCAAAATTTTTTCTGGAAACTGGTAAATAATGAGGTCTCTCAAATTGTTCCTGAATCATATCACCATCTCTTCCCTTCACTGTCAGAGTCCGCAAAAGAGGAGCTAAGATCCCACCAACAATTTCAGGCTGAATGACATCAGTGTAAACGTACAACAAATGTAAATCCACATTTGGATCCGCAACGAAAGGACTCTCAGTGATTACTGTATCTGGGCCTCCATTTCCTGGAATAAAATTTTCTCCAATCACTGTATTAGGTTCAAAACCTAAATTTTCAGCTAATCCCTTGGATAAACGCAAAGTTGCACCGTTAGTGAGTTGAACCACCACCTTTTTAGTGTGTTTGTTATATTTCATTTGAATTTTTATGTGCTTTGGAAATGTATTTAAAATGTCATTCGGAGAATCATAAAAACCACACGCTATTTTCCCATTAATTTTTACTCCGTTTCCTAAATCATATTCGAAGGAATTTTCACCATCAATAATGTTATTCCACATTCTGGGATAAATCATTTCAACTAAACCAACTTCCCAATCACCTGAGAGTTCTAGACGTGTGGAGAGTTTCGTGTAGAAGTGAGACATTGTATTACTAGGAAAAAACTCGATAGAGCTGTCGCTGGGAAGCGTGATGTAGAAAGACATGGTTGAAAATGAAAAGGTAAGCACAGTGACAGATCTATTTATATCATTTTGACATCTTCAATCCAAGCATTAAATTTTTCAGGATAACCCTGAAATTTCACAAAGTATTCCATTTTTCCATGACGTTTTCTTTTCTTTAAAACCTTTTCGACTGGATAAAATCCAGAATCCGAAATCTTTTGCAATTCCTTTTCGTAAAAGCTTCCTTGTATCACTTCCCCCACTAAGTCTTTCAGTTTATACACCACTGGCACCCTAGGTATTATTTTATCAATAGTAAAAATTTCTCTTGTCCAGGTTTGTTCGTATCCTTTTTCAAAGTGCATTTTCTCCCGACTAATACGAACAGTATCTCCAACCTTTAACTCTGAACTGCTCTTTTTTACAACAGATTGCTGGTCATATAATGTATGCCATACTTTTCCTTCATTTTGTAACGTCACTGATGCAGGCTCTGTTTTAATACTACGATGCCATGTATTGTTATAGCTATGCATTAATTGATCTATGACGTCAATATATCTCTTCGTATTTATTTCAGTGAAGTATTTCCACATTTTAGTTTTAAGGGTACGATTAAAGCGTTCAACGATTGAAGCTTTTGTTGAATTATGTGTGGTAAAGAAATGAATCTTCTTCTTTTTTAAGAAATTTTGCACTAATTTATTAGTAAACTCTTTTCCAGCATCTGTCTGTAAGGATTGAGGAGTACGTTCCAAAAATATTTTTTCAAAAGCTCTCATTACAGTTGAAGATTTTTTATCTAACAGAGGAATAGCCCATGCATATTTAGACAAAATATCAATACAAGTAAGTAAATACTTATACCCGTCGTTATGATCTGCAAGAGATTGCATGTCCACTAAATCATATTGAAATTGATCGTTCAATCCCCCTACTATTACACGATTTCTTTGGAATTTGTGCCACAAAGGCTTGTGTAAAGTATACGAATCTTTCGTTTGTAACCAATTCTTTATCTGTTTCCTTTTCACACGACCTTTTAAAGCACGATGTAAAGCATTGATACCACCAAAGCTGCCGGGAAGTTTGGGATTCCGATATGTCTGATTCAGTATTTCTTCCATTGCAGCAGCGGTTGTGGTCTAACCTAAAGCTGATATTCATAATGATTGTTAAATTATAAGAAACACACTATTTATATACCACTCACTCTAATCTTTTAGAAAAGAGAATTCCTATTGAAATTAGAGAGGTAAAACTTACATTTTCAAAATGCTATTTCATATTCAAAACTACCAGCAATAACAAATTAAATGAAAACGCTGTAAAGCATACTTGTACACAAGGAAATAAGTTAGTGATTAAAAAGCTTAAATCTAAAAATAACTGAAACGCACACAGGTGTAATAAGAATCAACAAAATTTTATTCAATGATAAAGAAAGTAAAAAAAAACACATTACACTGATGTAAAATATGGAGAAATATAATCGCTATTTACATACATTTCTCGCACAGATTCTACGAATTCATTAATGTTCAGTAATTCAAAAAAATCACCTACTAATATTAAATATCTAAAATTTAATAACATTTTATATTTTTGAACGAAGGTTGCAGCAAAACAACGCCAATCAATATCATACAGTGTACTTGTAAAATACAACGAAAAAGAATCTTCCCTACTTACATCTAAGCAGGTATGTGCCACGTCATTAACAATCTGATTTTTACAACCAAAGCAATCCACTGCTTTAGATACATTATTCAGAAGAACATCCAAAAAGTGGGCACACAAAGCTGTTGTCATTTCTGATACCCCTTCGGGACGATCAGGGTCTCCGTTAAAATCCTCCTCGGTGTTTAACGGCAAACACCTTGATAGTTCGTGAGTCACATAATAACACATAGAGTATTTGAATAATGAACTATTCAGGTGTTCTGCAACACGCTGATAGTTCTCACAGATTTTGAATATCTGCTCCCAACACAGCACAACACGATCGGGCACAAAATGAAAGGACTTGTCCTTTTTTCTAAACAGTCTTTGGAGGCAAAGTAATGTCGTATCTCCCTCAACGTCTTTGCACATGCACAAGTCTCGTTCAAGAATCTTAACAGATTCTGCAGTGCCAAAAGTGAAAAAATGACTCACTTTGCTTATGAACAAATCCCACACTTTTGGAGAAAGTGATATCCCTTCCTTAGTAGGCTGCAAGCTTTCACTCTCATCCGTTGTGTATTTCCGAATGTGGACTCTGGTCAGACCAGTAAACTTATTCACAAGCAGGAACATGCTGTCTCCAAGATGAAACATTGTTTCAGGCAGCGACTCCATCGTTATTTTTGGATCTTCTCCAGGCATAGGTACAGATTTTATTTCTGGTTTTTCACCAAGAACAGGAACGGCAGATTTTTCAGCAACACGAACTCTTTTCATAGTTCTATACTGAATGGAACTTCGCTTCATAGTTTCAATGCAAAACTACTTCTAAAAAACGTATGATCAAAAAAATCCTGCAACAACTGTGCTATATCAGCATAAGAGAAACAAGTGTGAACGCACAACTAAGGGACGCCAAGGACTCAACAAGAATGTATCTATGCGTTGCCAATCTGAAGAAAGAAGGTTTCTTTACCTCTTTTGTTGCCAGATTCTTAAAAAGAGTAACAAACCCCTCCCCCTACAAAACCAAGAGCAAATACCAGCCCTGTCTTTGAACACACCACCGCACACCTCTTTTCATTGGATGGCACTCGATCCAACCCCCTCCTACGTCAGAGCAAACGTAAACTGGTTTCCACTCAATAGCAACACCACCCCTATCTTAACGTTATCCGTATTCCTCCGCGCAGAAGAAATTCGCTGTGATTAGGCTAAGACAGGTTCGGACATGATTGTGACGTCACCCGACCTTGTCTTGTATTCCTCCGCGCTCCTCGGCGGAAGAAATACACTGTGATTAGGCATTTTCAAGTTGGAACTTGTAAATCTGACGTGACTTTTTTCTAGACTTCACATTTAATTCTCTGTGATTCAGGTATTCGTAGCCGAACGGTTATGGTCATAAAACTAACCATCGGCCACGAGTACTTTTGCACTAAGTTCGAACCCCAACAAAATATCACCTAATTTATATTTAATGTCTAAAGAGTACATTTAAGTAAGTATCAATAGATGGCGCCACTGTTTTAATTTTGCCATTCGTACGTTCTCATACCTACAATTTTCTCTGAAAAAAAAATCAAAGTCCACAATGTAAACACTGCAGTGACGTCACAGTTGGTGTTGCCACTTATCCCTAAAGAAACTTCTATGTAATTAATAAATTCGAAATAAAACAACTCAACTCCATTCTTACAAAATATAAACTATTTTAAAGTAATAGAAGTAGGAATCCTACACCTCAACTTTACTCTACATCACATAAAAATCTCAAGTCCCAAACGTAAACACACCGCATCAAAATCTCAGAAAAAATCTCAAGTCCCAAACGTAAACACACTGCCGGTTGCCATTCCACAATAGATAAACTATTTTTAAAAAAAACTGAAATCAAAACAACTCAACTCCACTCGACCCCAATGTTATCACTTAGCAGCAGTTCTCCTACACCTCAACTCAAGTCCACACGTCCCATCAAAATCTCAGAAAAATCCCAAGTCCCAAACTGAAACCGAAACTAACAGCACCGCCTGTTGCCATTCAACAGTAGATAAACTCAAAAATAAATTAAAACAACTCAACTCCACTCGAACATAATGTTTTTATTCAGCAGCAGGACCCATACACCTCAACTCGGCAATCAATACGTCACTTCCGGTTTGGGATGACGTCACGCTATGACGTCACTAGCCACGCCCTTTTTTGGTGACGTCACTTCCGCCTCGTATATGGAGGGGTATACTACTTAGGAGTCCTAGAAGCATTTCTAGACTCTGTGATGGAGTGGTACGCATTACACTTGAAATTACAACGGTTGCCATTCTCTGTAGACTAGTGAGTTCTTCTTCACTGTCTCATTACGGGTTCTACTCCACCAGGCAATGGCCCCATAAGATACCATTGGAGTAATCACTCAGTACATATCCAGTGCAACATTTTTGGCGTTAGACCCCAATTAATTCCTACGGCACGTCTGCAAGCCCAGAACACTTTTGGCCCTGCTCGTGCACTATTGGAGCATGTAAGCTCCATGTCAAGGTAACTCCTAGATACTTCCTCGTCTGAATATACAAGTGGTGTTCCAAAGAATTTTTAGCTAATGCATATCTCGCAGCCTTTTCGGGGTAAACAGGACTAGGCTAGTTTTGCTGGAGTTAACCGACAGGTTCACCTCTCTGCACCAGTTTTCAATCTTTTTAGGGCAGTGTGCTCATGATATCAGTTATAGTATTCTGGAACTTACCTCTTGTGACCATTGTTGTCATCAGCATAACCAAGACAGTACTGGCCCAGAAAGTGAGTGCTGTTTAGGAGCTCGTCAACAACTAGGCTCCATAATAATTGTGACAACACACCTGCCTGTGGACAGCTTTTACAGTGAGTGTGTCTCCCAGCTCTACAGTGAGTGTGTTTCCCAGCTCGAGCCATACTTGTCTCAAGCATATATTTTATCCAGGTGCAAACCAATGGGTTAACTTTTCGTTTGATAAGAGATTACATCCGTTGGAACTCTATCAAAGGCCCCCGCAATATCTAGAAAGGCTGCCAAAGCAATTTCCTTTCGATTAACTGCTCTATCAAGGACCGTAACAAGATCGCATAGGGAAGTCTCTGTAGATTTCCCAGGCTGATAGGCGTGTTGAAATCTTGATAGGGGTTCAATTTTTAGAACCTCGTCTCTCTCTCTCTCTCTCTCTCTAATGTATCTTTCAATCAATTTCTCCAAATTCTTAAGAAGAAATGACGTTAGGCTAATAAGTCTGAAGGCTTTAGCTTCATTGTTTCATTTCTCGCACCACCCACTCGTAGCTCTACGTAACGATATGCACCTGTCTTACGTTTTTACAGATCTGTGTGGCTCAAGTATAATGCAACACCCTTAATTAATGAGCACACTCACTGAGCATCTGCCCATGGGCGCCCATGACTTAATGGGTTTGTACAGGATATTGTTTTTTCAGGTCTCTGGTAAAAATTCAATAGCACCCTCTTAGGTGCACCCATGAATCAAAAACAGATACATGTCTTTTCTATGTATTCTCGTAGATACGTCCATGAATTAAAAAGGATATATTGCTTTTTTCGGGCCTGAGGAGCGTAATGAATTATGTGGCCCATGAATTAAAAAATATATATATATACATATTTGCTTTCATACGGGTAGGTGGGCTTAAGCCGGTACGCAGGTGCGCTCCTGTGAATTAAAAGGTGATTTTTTTTTTCAAGACTAGGGTGGCTCCCTTATCTCTCTTGGTGAATGTTTCCATTGATAAAGGCATTTGTTTTATATCCTCTGAGGGAAATTTAAAATACCAAACCTTCCCCTCGTGTGTGCACTTATGCACAGGGTCTTCAGAAAGGTGGTTCTGTATCTTTCACTTCATTAACCAATATTTAATTTCGATTGGACAATCAGGTCAAAGGATATAGGTTTTTTATGGAAATTGTTTACATTTTATTTTTACTACGAAAAAAAGAGGGTATAAAAATTACGTACACAGTTTTTGTAATTCAAAGTTGAATTGTGAGACTTTAAATTAAAAAAGCATTCTCAGTGGCACAAAATAAATTATCAGAAAGCATAAAATAACCCCAATATGAATCGATCGGATAGTTAGATCAAACGATACGGATAATGTACGTATAATGTGTACAAATTACATGTATTTGAAAAAAAAAATTCTATGAATCCCCATACTGTTCCAACTTAAAGCTTTCATAAAGCAGAGACAAATAGCGTACAATAAAGAAATACTTTTTTGGGAAAAAAATTTGTAGCGATTTTTTGGAATTGAGGTTAGGATTTAAATTGAATGTCTGAAGCTAAAAAAAGGCACTCTCGATTCAGGTGCTTTGCATAAGAAAAGCAAAACTCACACTTCTCTACAAAAACAGGTTTAAAATTATATTTCTTTACCCCTTCCCATTATGTAAAATTGGTAATTTTTAATCAACGTCGTACTAGAGCAACACAACGGGCTATTGACGACGGTCTGTTATCGATCCCTTAAGGATAAGATCCGAGGACAACACCTCGTAATTTTGAATCACGGTCAGGAAACGAAGCAACGCCTGAGCTGGCACCCCACTCTCCAAACCACCAACTAACGTGAGGACTTTCGGCCACGACAGATTTAAGGTGCACCAGCCGCCTCTACACCATACGCTTACAAACATACATGCCCGAACCCAGATTCGAACCAGGAACCTTCTGGATCTAGAGGCTAACAACATAACCACTTTACCGGTTGGTCGGCCCCATTATGTAAGCACTTGCAAGGTCCCTGCAGACTAGTGTTTTTACAACTTAGAATTTTTTTTCACACACTTAGGGCTGTTGTAGGCCAGTTATAACGGATTAGCAACATGAAGGTTGCGAGTTCGAAACTAGGTCCAACCAAAGACCGTCGTATATACAGGGGGAAGTGTGCACGTTAAATGTGTCGTGGAAACAAACTTCCTCACGATGGCTTGGTGTGGAAGCTTGGAGAGTGGGGTGCCAGCTCAGGTGTTGTCATCTGATCGTGGTTCCAATAACGGGGTCCACGTTACTTTCCCTTCGGGATTGATATTCCGCGCAACGTTAATTAACTACCTACCTAACACACACATGTTAGCAATTTGCTTAGATATTTGAAGAAATGCAAAACAAGAAGGTTCAAAATATTAACTTTGAGTAACTTTACTTAAATATTAACCAAAAGTTTAACTTCTGAACTGATGATTTTTTTTTATTACATGATCTTTAGAGATGGTAGGTATTTTAATTGCCGCACAGCAGCAATACAACGGGTTATTGGTTAGATCGAGTTTCTAACTCGCAAAGCTCGAGTTGTTAATTTGCTACTCTTCCAAATGGGCTACGACGGCCCTGATACTTTTTTGGTCATTATAATAAAAAACAACACAAAATGTTGAAAAAATAGTTAAGAACTGAACTAAAAGCTAAAAATGAATAATTAAAACGAATTATTTCTCAATATGTTTTTCAAATTTTCTAACTTTATTTCTTAAATATTTAAAATGTAATTTCGTTAGAAACGGGTTAATCTCTTCGAAACATTAAACTAACATTGATTATTTTTTCTTTGGAAATTATAAGACAAGCTCTTTTTACCATTGTACAGATGAGTATAGATGAGTATAAAAATATTCTTCCATATCACATTTTATTGTGTTGGATATAAAACTTCGGTTTGTTTTGGGGTATGTAAATAATAAAAATTGATGTTTGCTTAAATGTTTTTTTACAACTTAAATTTGAAATGTTAAAAATAATTTAGACAATTACCTATCCATACAAACGTTTACGTGTAACCAAATATTTACACAAAAAAAAAGCAAATGAATATTTTGATGAAATGGATTAAAATATTATAGCCTATATATGTTATTTTAATGTGCCAGCAAAGTAAATACACTTGCAAAACAATTCAAACCTGTAAGTATCAAATACTTTTTTTAAAATCTATTTTTCGAAATGATTCAATAATATGGTAGTTGCATCATCAAATTGCACTTTTACTGAACTCGATGTTTAGATAAATCCATGTTTAGATGAATGTAGTGGAAAATCTGAAATAGTTGGTAGAAATTGAATCTCGATTTTTATAATAGGGTCTTTCAGATGAAGAAAACCCTTTTTCCAGTAACTTATATCATCGGATTAAAACTAATAATACTCATTGCTCTCAAATGGTAGATAGAAATTGCAAAGAAGTGCGAAATTTCAAGACGTACATTTTTTTATCTAAATTGCAAATTTATCCCTTAAGTAAAGCTGCAATAAAAAGGAATTTTTTTTAAACTATTCACATGTGAATTAGAACCTGGTTTTAAAATAAAAGAAATTATGTGATCATAACCTGTTTTTGTCAGGAAAGCAGTGCTCAGCAAAATGTAGTCAACTTGGCAAATATTTCACAATTTGATGCATTTTAATTATTTAATGTACATTTGTAGTATGCTATTAAAAGGAATTTTTAAAATAAATCAATTTGATTTGTTTAATTAAAAAATTATACGTATTCCTTTTTGTGCTTGAGTTATATGATTTTGAGAGCACGATTTTAAAAAATTATTAAACTGTAAGCTTATTAAGGGGGTCTAAGACTCAAATAATGAAAAAATGTCCAATATTTTTTTATTATCTAAAAAAATAATATAGATATTTATGAATAAGATGACACTTAAATTTTGTTTCTACTATAAGTAGAACCGGAAATATTCAACTTCTTATAAACATAACAGCTGCAAATCCAACGAGCCTTCATAATTTTAAACGCTCTTTTTCTCCTTTTGTGTTAAATTGGGGTTTCAATTGTAAAAATGATTCAATTGTCATAAACGAACGAAATTTTCAACATTTACTTTTCAAATACATTTCTTTAATTTCTCTTCAGCAATTGTGTATATATGTATTAGTTTTTTTTCTATAATTTTTCGAACTTTGTATACTATGTGTTTTAAGTAGTTTTTGAACAAAATATTAAAAAAAAAATTTCCAATTGTTTTAATAAAAAATTACGGACACAATTTATAGTATGAATTCTTTGAAGTTAATTAATGCTAAAATGAAGTGATTTGTTACAAAATATTTTGATACATATCAATTTTGCCCAACTTAAAAAATTTGACATTTTTTAATTTAATAAGAAAAATTTTAAAGTTTTAAAAATATAAAATAGTATTATTGCACAAAAAAATGTATACCTACTGAAAAAAAATTCAAAACATAAACTCTTTAGAATTGAAGATTTTTGAATTTTGAGTCGGACCCCCCTTGTGAGCAGTTAACTGGATGGCACTTGAATTATGTTGAAATTGCCAGGGAAAAGATTTCTTAATTATGTGTGCAAAAAGTGACTAAAAATAAATAAAAATGCAAACTTGTATTTCTTCTCAAAGAATTCATGTCATCAAATCTCTATAGTTTCTAAAATTCAGACACAAACAAAACATTAAAATATTTACAAGACATTTTGTGCAAGCTACCATAAATTTCAATGTGATTTTTTTCTTTCCAAAGAGCTTATTACTTACGAATCAAGCTTTAATGATTATTATTAGTTCTAATTTACAGTTAAAACAATTTCTATTAAAAAAAAACCTTGTTTTTCTGGGACGATATATTTTTCCTTCGCAAAACTTTACAAGCTTTCCTGATATTGACCAAGAACGTATTTAAAAACTTTAATTTCCATTCACTTGTTGATTTTAGCAAATTTCCGTTTTTTATTATCCATCCCTACTTCCATGCATCCAGCCACGATCCAGCACCCTTCGCGACATGAAACAACATTTCTTCCCGCGAGCGCGGTCATCAACCTAGGCTCGATTCACATTCGGATTCGGGGAATCTTAAAAAGGCGGGAAACGGGAGTGAAAACGCGCCTTCCTTACACAAAAATGGATTGCCTTTTTTGGCAGTTTATGACAAAGGCAAAATGGATCAAAATACTACATAATCGCCAAAAACGCTGTTTTTACTACGTCACAGCTTCAGGCATGCGCAGTATTAAGAGCCAGACAGTGCAGAGTGTGGAGTTCTTACTCCGTTGAGACGTTCGTCTCTCAGACCAACGTGAGGACACTTGAGGCAATTTCTTCATGACAATATAACGTGCACGAGTCCACACGAAGGCCTTTGGTTGAATTTGAACTCGCAACTCTTCGATTGCTAGTCCGTTACTCTCATAGACTTGTAATCTTTATATATCATCTATGGTTACTCTTCCAACCGGGCTACGCCGACCAACCGGTATAGTGGTTAAGGTGTTAGCCTCTAGATCGGAAGGTTCCGGGTTCGGGCATGGATGCTTGTAAGCGTATGGTGTAGAGGCGGCTGGTGCACCTTAAATCTGTCGTCGTCGAAAGTCCTCACGTTGGGTTGGCGTGAAAGTTTGGAGAGTGGGGTGCCAGCTCAGGTGTTGCTTCGTCATCTGACCGTGGTTCAAAATTACGAGGTGGTGTCCTCGTATCTTTCCCTTAAGGTACTGATCCCGGACCGTCGTCAGTAGCCCGTTGTGTTGCTCTAGTATGACGTTAACTAAAAATTACCATTACCATTACCTATCCAACCGGGCTACGGAGCCCAGACAACATTAATTAATAGTATCTAAAATTATATCTAAATTGTAACTGTGCCCATACACATATGAAAAGTTGTTTTGTTTACATCATTAGTTGCCATGACTTTCGCGTTGCTGTCATGCAAGACAATTATCTTCATTTTCAAAGATACATCGAACTTGGCAATTCATTGTTTGAAACATTTGTGGCACCTACTTTCTTCATGACAATGGTTTTACTGTGTTCACTTTATATTCATCACTAAAATTTGTGACGAAATTTCTATAAAGAAAATTCTTTTATAAAATTTATGCTTTGGAAGAATCAGATGAAAATGAAAATTATTTTCGTCAATTGTTTATTGTTTTCCTTTTTCATACTTTGCAACTGCTTGCCGAATTTTTTAATATTTTTAGCTGACGACTTAGGCTATGGTGATCTCGGTTGCTTTGGAAATGTCACGATTAGGACTCCAAATATTGATAACATTGCTGCAAACGGAGTGAAACTCAACCATCATTTGACTGCAGCCGCTGTGTGCACTCCTAGTAGAGCTGCCCTTCTCACTGGTCGATACCCAATCAGATCGGGTAAGAATGCCTCATATTCTAACTGTATTTTTCATTATTTTACTGCTCACAGCTAAACAAAATGTCAAGGCAACATGGGAGTGGTTTGATGTATCTAATTCTCTAAGAATGTGATGCTGTCACAGAGTACATTAATTAATATGTTATTTCCAAGCAGGATAGGTTTGATTTCACAAATTTCGTCAGATTGAATAGGGTGTACATACGATTTACATTGACTTCAAGCAACTTAATATTATGTCACCTTCATATTTGTCACCCATCAAAAGGTTCCTGGTTCGATCCGGGCATGGATGTTTGTAAGCGTAGTGTGTAGAGGCGGCTGGTGCACCTTAAATCTGTCGTGGCCGAAAGTCCTCACATTTGGTTGGTATGTAAGTTTGGAGAGTGGGGTGCCAGCTCAGGTGTTGCTTCGTCATCTGACCGTGGTTCAAAATTACGAAGTGTTGTCCTCGGTTCTTTCCCATAAGGGACTGATCCCGGAACGTCGTCAATAGCCGTTGTATTGCTCTAGTACGACGTTAATTACAAATACCAAAACCTTTGAGCACTTTGTTTACTGTTTCCCAGAGACCAGATGACTCATCCTAGTCAGCATTTCTATCTAGTCAAAGTATTCACAATCATAGGGCTGCCAAAGGTGACTTTTTGCTACTTCAGTACAAAGTCCTAACGCCGGACATTTTGCTAACCTGTGTTTTTTTGTTTTTTCTCACTTTTTTATATCTTTCTGACAATTTTTAAAGAACAGGGAGTTAAACCTGGACCTAATGGATGAAACAATACAAAATAACGGACATATTCAGAGTAAATGCCACACATAAAAATTAGAAGATTTGCAAGTAAAATTTGTTGCATTGTATTCAAAAGGTTTTTTCTTCTTTTTTTTATTTTATTATTCCTATTTTTACCTGCATTTATATTTAATTAGCATGTTTTGTATCAGCTGATTCATTTTGTATCCGAGTAAATGAAATACCTACGGTTTAAAAATTAATGTGCTACTATTTTGCTAGTGCTTTGGCTGTAGCAGCCCAGCAATTATCTTTCATACTCTGTATTTTTGTTCTATTTTTACAATTTTCAACAAGAACTGCATTTGTAGGCTAGCTCTGCAGACACAAAAATGTTCAGGAATCCCAATTAAAGTTATTCAATATTTCTGTATTAACAATAATTAATTTTCTTTTAATTGGGTTGGGTAATGTTATAAGAAGGCATTCTAAATAAGCACATGAAACAAAGCAATATGTTTCATAATACTGTCATACTCATTACATTGCTGTTTAATATGTATTCATAACTAGTTTGTTGAGTAGTTTAACTCAATTTACTTTGAGAATTACCAAAGCTAAAACATGTACTTCACAGAAACAAAGGTAGCTTTAGAAATTACATCTTAGCTGGAATGTATCAAATTTATAATTCTTTTTCCAAACATAGCTTTTATTTAAAGCACTGCCATGGTGACTCCATAAGCTGGCTAAAGTTTATGGTTTGTGTTCCAACATAATTGATTAAAGTTTTGTAATAGTGATCAAAATGCCCTCTGAATACTCTAGGACATTGATGGCGAACCTGTGACACGCGTGTCAAAGGTGGCACACATCATTTACAGAGGGTCTTCACCTAAGAACAGTTAATGCACGCTGCGCTTACTTTGCTCGTAGCACATTCGGGTGCTTTTGTTGAGAAAGGAGTGAAAGGGGTAGAAGAAATAGAGACGGTGCTCGAAGAGACATTTTGCGAGTTAGGCGTTTGCACTTGAGCGATTCGTGGAGTGTTTAGCAGAAACTACGATATTTCTTGTGGTTAAGGATCTGACAAACCTTCTTAAACCTCAATAGTAATAAGTGGGTCACCACATTGATGTTTTTTACAGATCTCTCTGTTCATATGAATGAACTGAACTTAAAATGACAAGCAAAAGCGAGATTTAGAGACTGAAACTTATTAGTACTTTCCTGGAGTAAAAGTGTATTTTGAGAAGGTCAGGACACAAAATGAAATGAAGCCCATACTAGACATAAAGTACCAGCATATTATAAACTCGTAACTTCAGCAATTACTTCAGCTTGGAACAGACAATTAAAATAATTAAATATCTGAATGTAGTAGTCTATATTATTTTAGAATTAAATGGCTTCCAATGGATATAACTTGCAGAATTTCAAGACAGCATCTGGTCTCAAGTGTTTGTTAACCTGAGGTACAAACTTGAGAATCTGATAAAAAATCATGTAGACAATGAAGAAGATTGTCACTATGAACAAGAAGATTGGAGTGCTTGGAGCTGATTACACCAGACACTTTTAGCAAACTGAAATATCTAATGATGGCTTTTCTCACAATATTTCCCTCTACTCACTTCGTTGAGACCTTATTCTCGGCGTTAAATAATATTGAAGTCAATAGAAGAAACCGGCTGACAGGTGAAGTTATTAGTGCTTGCTTGGGCTTGAAGTGCAATTGAAGATATAGTAAATGCAATTCATCATTAAAAAAGTTGCTCTAAAGGTTTGCCATCACTGCTCTTAGATATATTTGCACACCATATTCTTTAGATTAATTCTTTTATATGGTTCTTCCATGTTCATGTAATTTTTATGAAACCTCATTTTCTTTGATTGTAGGAATGGAAAGCTCTAGCCGAAATAAAGTGTTCTTTTTCGCTGCTGCAAGTGGAGGACTTCCAGAAAAGGAAATTACTGTAGCTCGAGCTTTAAAAGAAAAGAACTATGTTACGTCAATGATTGGTAAAATATACAAGCTTCTGAATTTCTAGAAGTAAAAGCTTTATTGATTTTTGCATGTCAGAACCGTGTATTAAAAAATCACACTATCATGTATATTAATGAGAAACACTAAAATTGCAAGAACAAATGTTTCCATACATAGGAAATGCATATAGTTATTATCCATACACCTTGTAACGTCGGGAGTATAATTTACGTGGCGAGTGGCTTGAAGGCAATTAAAACGACTTTTAAAAATACAGCACATTTAATTAGTTATTGAAGATATACATATAAGTTAAGGTTATTTCGAGGCTAATAGATAGTATATACAAATAGGGTTTCAGTCCCGCGGCTTCATAGGAGCAGAGTAGTTCTGCGTCCATTCACGTTCCTGCGTTCCATGATTCTCTCTTTTCCTCGAGAGAAGACCCCACACGTTCTTCTGAAACCGCTACAGTTCAAAAACAAGGGGATACCTCCATCCGGTCATAAATTCAAGGACCACCATGAAAGCTGTGGTCAGAGAGACCCCCTACGACGCTACAACCTACAGAATGTATAATACAGTATTTACATGATACCCTCTGTACAGGACAAGTCCTCAAAGGCACATCTCCTTTAGTTATGTATGGCTTCACAGACCTGAGGTACACTAGCAATCTATTCTTTTCTCATGGAGTTTACTGACTAGTAAACACTGGGACTAGAAACACCCTCCCAGGATACCTAATCTTTCTTTTTCTGCTTTAATCGTACTATGTTCTCCAATCCCTCTTTTTTCCCCTTTCACATTTTTCATTTGATGTCTTGTGTTTGGTCAAATATAGCCCTTACACTCTAAAACGCCAGTCAACCAACCTGTACAGGATAAAAATCATGTGCTTTCACAGGATACAAGTTGGATACTCTTCTTAACATCCTAATTAAAAATTTAAGTCTCAAAGTCAATGTTACAGGGCAATGTCCTTACTAACCAGAAGTGATCTTCCCACAGGTAAATCTAATTATAAATACCATTTGTTTTCAGTACAATCAATCTGAGTTGTACTCAGCATTTTCCCATACTTTCTGGGGACAGATAGTTTTTATCCTGAAACCAATACTGAAAAGTGCAGAATTAGTAGAAAAAAGCTGCTTTAGATGAGTTCTATGAGCATTATCTGAATTACTGATTTTTAACGTTACTAAATGTTTTTATCAACAACTCGAAAATCCAGAACTAATGACACAACTAGCCATCATCCTCTTTCCAGTTTTGGATAGGTCACAAACTTTATAGGAGAATCACCAATAGAAAAGTGAAAGGGTGGTCATGATCTTTTTTTGCACCAGAAGCTAGTTGATGGGTCATCTATGTTTTGTAGTAAAAACGAAATGCTGGATGAAACAATGTATGACTTTGGGAATGTTCCAACAAAAATTGGATTTAAACCCAGGACATTATAACATTATTCTAAAAACTTGGAAAAAAGAACAAAAGATGCCCAAAAAATCTCAAAATGTACCGTTAAAATCTCACACAGAAATATAATCTTAAAAATCCAAAAACTATCTTTTCAGACAAATTCTGAATTTGCTAACAAAAAGAAATGACAACAAAATTCTTGCCTTGGTGGTTAATATCAGGTTGAGTAAAAAGTTTTCCGCCATTTTTTTTTAAATATTTAAAAATGATAAATACATATGGAAACAGCAAAGCTAATGAGGATAGTAATCTCTGTTCAGATCTACAATCGTCTGCCAACGTTTTGGCAACTTTTCAATCCCTTCTGCGAAGAACTGTGCCATGCGCGGGTCCAGAAAGAGATCGACCTCATTTCTGACCTCCTCATTTGAATTGCAGATTACATCATTTAGATGCAGCTGCAGATGTGAAAACAGATAGAAATCCAAAGGTGCCATGTCTGGGCTGTATGGTGGATCGATGTTGCATAAAATCTTGCTCCAGCTTGTATAGCGTCTAGCTGGTCTTCATACTAAGATGTGGGCAAGCGTTATCTGGATGAAAGAAAACCATCTTCCTTTGGAACTCGTTTCTCGCGAATGGCTTTCCTTTCTGGCGAATCCTTTGATCTCTGAGCAGAACCAAACAGGCCGCTTTTCTCTTGCTTTTTTCTTCAGCAATCAATTCGTGAGGCACCCAGTGGTTGAACTTAAACATTAGATTTATCCGTTTTAGAGGGTTAACTATTATTTTTTGGCAAACGTCATGCTCTAACGCAATAGTTCGTATTGAAACAATTCTGTCTTGATCAATGATTTGCTTTAACTGCTCACAATCAACTTCAATAGGGCGGCCACAAACATGGTCCATCTTCAATGTCGAAATTTCCAGCTATAAACTTCTGAAACCAAACTTTGACTGTATCATAAGAAACAGTATTGATGTCTGAACTTTCACACATTTTTTAGTGGCATTCAGTCGCACTGAGTTTGTTACGGAACTCATAGTACATAATCGTTCTGATCTGTTGACGTGATAGCTCCATTTTAAACACTTTTTTTATGCACGAGATGATCAATTTTTAACAAACAAATTACACAGTCACGTAGTTCTAATTTTCAGCTTTTGAATGCAAAAACCTGTTTATGGAAAGGCCATAAACCACAGAAATGATAGCTGTTAGTGTGGAGGTATCTCCCCTTGGCGGAAAATTTTTTACTCAACTTGATATCACAAATGATGCAAGTCATTACTGAATGATTACTGCCCTATTCATTTTTATACCAAAAAATATACTTTTTATGGAGACCTTTGATTCACCTTGTTCAATCGTTTATACTGAGTTTTTTAAGCTTCAATTTCATTCATAAAACACATTCATGTCGCCTATTGTTTTAAAGCATTAAGGGAAATTGCCACCTATGTAATTTTGATAGATCTTATTAATATATTTATTTTTCAGGGAAAATGAATTATTACTTCGTCATTTAATGAATTTTTTCCCGATATTTCAGCAATGTGTTAACAACTGATTCCTTATCAACTACGATGAGTTACTAAAACTCCACTGCAAGGATTATCGAAAACGAAGCATTTATTTTACAGCAATGAGACAGCATTACAATTCATGTCTCTGCAATGCTTCATTTTCAAATTGCAATTTTTTTTCTGAACATAGTACTTTTATGGCGATTTTAGAAGCTCCCTATTGTCCTACAAATGTTGGAAAATAAAAATTTTACATGCTATATTTTCCTTCTTTCTTGTGCCATTAATCCTTTTCTAATTCAACATTTATTGATAATAGAATTTCTGTGTTTTAATGAAAAGAACTATTTTGTTTTTCAGGGAAATGGCATTTAGGAAACGATTGCAGCAAAAGTGGCGATGGTTGTCATCATCCACTCAATCATGGTTTCGATAACTTCTATGGTTTACCACTGTCAAACTTCAAGGACATGGGGGATGAAGGAGAAAGCGTTATAACTACTTATGCACCAAATTTCTATTCTTACTTCTCATTAATTCCTATTTTAGGCTTAACTTTAAGCTTTTTAATTTTTAAAAAGCATAAATGTTGGACCATATTTATCGTACTAGTGTTAGTCATGGTTCCAATTTTTATTATTACATTCTTAAAAAATTTAAACATCATAAATGGAATTATGATGGAAGACTTGAATGTTATCGAACAACCCATTCGACTAAAAGGTCTTACGCAGAGATTTGTAGAAAAGGCCCAACATTTTCTTTCACTACAAGTTTCCAGTGAAAGGCCATTCTTACTATATGTCTCTTTTGTGCACGTTCATACGGCTTTGTTTTGCTCAGACGAATTTGCTGGTAAGAGTAAGCATGGCCGCTATGGAGACAACGTAGAAGAAATGGACTGGGCTGTTGGTGAAATTATGAAAACTTTACAGGACTTGGAGCTTCTGAATAATACATTCATATACTTTTCTTCAGACAATGGTGCACATATAGAAGAAGTGGGAGTAGATGGGCAAAGAGAAGGAGGTTCTAATGGCATTTTCAGAGGTATGTATATGTGATTTAAAGTTTTTAAAAAATATGCCACTAAGCTCAGGGTTCCCATGGTCCTTGAATTTTTTTCCCTAACTAGAGGCTCTTGAAAAGTACTTGATTTTTTTAACTAGTACATAGTTGTGTAATTTCGTCTTGCATTTGGAACTTGTCCAGACTAGGTTTCCTCCACAGCTCACACAGGTGCGCCATTTGAGCGTCATTCTGAATGAAACCAGTGTGACTGGACTGGACAATCACTTCCGGAGTGCCTACTGCAAAGCAGCTTAACTCCCCGTCATCAGGTGTGTGTGACATAAACTGAATTGCATAATTTAAGAGAGAAATTTAAAAAGAAAAAATGATTTAAATAGGCTGATAAAAATAAACATAATTTTCAGCTAAACTAAGTTCCGAGAGATGGCGCCACCTCCTTAAGCGAGATCAGCAAATCAGTCGGTTTCCCTTACGAGTTGAGACCGCATTCAGAGGTGACAAACTTCGATGATCCATTGCAAGTAGAAAAAGATTAAAATTTTAATTTAATAAAAGAAAAACAAAGTCGAAAATTGAGAAATAAAACTGTTGTGTTTTAGTGATTCAATTAGGGTCCAGTCGAGTCAAAAATGCTCAGCGTCTACGAGTGACAAAAGGGTCATGATCCAATATAGGATTTGCAAAATAAGATTTTGCATAGGGAGATAAAGTTAGGAATTGAAGTCAAAGACATCAGGATCCAAACGAAACATGCCGCATTGACGTTTAGGTCGCAGCGGGTAAGTTTGAAGGTTTTGTTGCAGGAAAGCACATGGTCTTTTTGCAGAGCTTTTTTGACCGAAGGGTCGTATGGTGGTAATGCTCTACAGTGCTTCGTTTGGAACCTGAGGTATTTTTTCGAAGAACAAGAAACCGGTGTTTTGCGCTTTGACGCTATGTGATATACAAATAATGCTACGTCTAGATCGTTCATTATCCACAGTATTCTGTCCGTCTAAATTGGCACCTCTGGTCTCCGTTAAGACGGCCGCCTCGTTAGGCCTGCCGCATCATGGCACCGTTTTCTTAGGAAACCATAGCTTTTGCAGTCAGGACATCATTGAAAACCTGGCAAGCATCCAAAGAAATAAAGCCGAATTCTTATTGCAAAAATATAAAAGTTGCAATTAAAAAACAATCACATTTAAGATATCTTTCTGTTGTGAAAGTTTCTGCAAATTTCAAATCCTTTGAAATTTTTACTATATATTTAACGATTGCAAAGATAGAAACTTAGACTAGAGAATAAAACAGCCCTAACACCAATCAAAACGTTTGATTTGTTTCTCAAACAAAATAAGCCATGACAGTCTGTTGTGGCAGTGGACAACAGCAATATGGAGATAGCGTCGTGTTGATCGAACCGTGTGCAAGCTGACATACTCTTCTTCGTGCAACCAAAAGAATTTATCGTACGGTATTTTATCGCATGACCGAAATCGATATGTGTGCAAGTAGCCTGATAGTTAGCAATGAGACGAGAAGCCCAGTTTGCAACAAGAAAAATCACAGGTTCTGTGAGAAAAGAAAATCGAAATTATAACCAAAATGGATGACAACCTTTCTTTTTTTGACTCCTCAGCAGTTTAAAAAATTAGGTCTTTTTTATATTTTTCACATTTTTTTTTCTAACTGACAACTTTTGTGTATGCTTTCTTTTAGGTTGTAATAAAAAATTTAGGTCCTTGAAAAATAGTTTTTTGGTTTTGAAAAGTCCTTGAATTTTTTTTTGGATAAAGGTGTGGGAACCATGAAGCTATAGAATTTGAATTGCCTGTACAAAATATCAGAAACCAAATATTACATTACTGAAATTAGTTGCCAAATATTACCTTATGTCTAGTAGAGGCATATCAAAACAAAAGCGAATCTGCATGTAAATCAGTCAAGTGGTTGAACAGGGTTCATACTCAGTAAGACCTTTTTAAAAGGCTTTTTCAAGGCTAGTTTTTGTTTTGTAAGGTTGCATTTAACATAGATGACAGTGCATAAACCTATGAATCAGTGTTCCTATGAGCCTTAAGGTGTGATTTTTCTTCATTTTAATTTTTAAGGGCCCTTAAAATGCCTAATAAATTTTTTGTCTTAGTTTTTACAAGAACACTGCATATTTTATTTCACCTGCATTCAAAAATTAAAGTTAATGATACTCACCCAAGGGCAAGTCATCACAAATCGATGGTATAATATAAGCTAAACATTGGTGGTTTTAAAACTGGTTAAATAAATAGTCGGAGTATTTATTAGGACACTATGTTTTATTTCACCTAAATTTAATACCCAAGGTCATCAAAAACCGATAGCATAATATTTATAGTCTAGTAACAAATTTGCTTTTAACACTTCGAGACCCCAACATATTGCTCATCAAAGTAATCTGTACTTGTGTATTCAGAGGTTAATCTACCACAATCTGTGAAATGTAGCAATAAAAAGGCCCTAATTTTTTTTAAGAGTGGGAACTCTTGAGCATAGAGGTAAGAAAATTTCACGAATACTAGGTTAGCATCCAAAGAGTTTCATGCACTCAAGAAAGTATAGATTTGCTTTTGTAAATGAGCTTGAATATCTTGCAGCATATTCAAGCTTAAACTAAGACTTAAGGTACTATTGGAAAATGGTCACAATATAGACAAGTGTAAAAGCGAGTTTTAAAACTTTGTAATGAAATTATTTCTTTGATTCTTTAAAATGATTAGCAGTTTGTAGAAGGTGAGCATTGCATTCAGTTGAGAGGAAGATATATTTCAATATTAAGATTTGTTTTCAGTTATTTTTCTTTGAAAATTGTCTTACTTGCAGTTTTACCACAAAAAATTAAAATCTTTACAAATATACAATATAAAATACAATAATTGTTGTCTAAACATATACCAAATTTTAGATGCTCCTAATAGTTTCCATAACAAATTGCATAAAAACTATTAGATCCTTTACTTTTGGTGGGCAGTGTATTAAAATTTCATGACATTAAAATATGAAACTAATCCAGCTGAGAAACATGAACTTAGTGTTTTAACGATTTCTTAAATGTTGGGGTGTATGATAAGCACTCATTTCCTTATCAATTCATTTTTATATTCCTACACATATCTATCTGGGATTTCATAAGGCACACCTAGGCATGTCACTGGGTCCACCAGTGTGCCGCAGCACACCTTTTGAGAAGCACTAGCATATCAAAACAAATGTGTAACTTATCTGCATGTATTACACAGGTAAAAAGGCCCAAGTTTTCATTTTAGTTTCTACAGCACTGCTTATTTTTTTGCTTTTAGAGAATAAATTTCACCCACTTTTCCCAGTTTCTATTTAAAAATGTCATTCAAATGTATCAAATAATATACCATGCTTGAAATATTGCAGTTTAATCTTTAAGTTAGTGACATTTATTATAAACGATACTTTTGTTTCCAAAGGTGGAAAAACAATGGGTGGTATGGAAGGAGGTATCAGGGTACCAACTATAATTTCATGGCCAGGTTTCACTAAAGGAGAAATAAATTTCACAACATCTCAAATGGATCTTTTCCCAACTGTCATGGAACTGGCAGAAATTCCACTGTCAAACGACCACTTAATAGACGGCAAGTCACTCGTCTCTCTCTTGAAAGGGAAGTCGAAGAGTCCTCATCAAATTCTCTTTCACTATTGTGGGAAACAAATCCATGCAGCTACTTATATCCAACAAGCAGGTGAGTGGCTCTTAATAACTCTTAGTTGTAAGCTGAAGTCCAGATATTAACTTTTTTAAACACACCTATAGTCCTAATTTTTAATAATGATAAATATGGAGGTTTCCAACAGAAAAATAGAGAAAATACCTTTAGATATGAAGACATTTACAGCCATTTCCACATAAGAGGTATAGAATTGAAGTTAGTATTTCAAAATTAATGAGTACAACAGCAAGCATATTTTTGCGTTATGACGTTTTAACACAGAACTGTTAATGGAAGTTCAGGTTTGGAAAAAGAACATTGCTACTCTATAACAAGTTTTATTATTTGAAAGACACATAACTCTATTATCTGAATTTAAACAAAGACAAAATGTACTTGAATAATTGAATTGGGAAGTGCAGAAACCCACTAGTTTGCACCCATTAATTTTTTCTTGTCTATGTTTACTAACTGAAGGCACAGATTAATGGGATTTCTTGACATGTGTGCTAACACTACATAAAGCTCATTTTTGCAATAAAGCCAGCTTCCAAAATTATTGAACTCAATTTAACCAGTGCATGCAGAAACACTAAGTCAAAGAGTTTTTAACTCAGTAAAACTTATTACACTGCCATTTGCAAAGTAATTTTAAAAATTATGAACATGACTAAAAGATCATAATGTATGAAACATACTTCAAAAATCTTTTATTACAGAATGTGTTCTACAATCGCTATGAAAACTCATACTTAAAAGAAAAGAACAAGTCACGAAAGTTCAACAATACTAAAATATGTATATACATTATAGAAAAGTTTCAGATACAGCAATGCATCACAAAAAGAATACTTATATAAGATTTCTTTCAGGCAATAAAGTGTGGAAAGTTCATTGGACCACTCCAAAATTCATTCCAGGTACCAATAGATGCGAATACGTCTGTCACTGTTTCGGAAACTTTGTAGAACACCATGATCCTCCCCTTTTGTACGACATCACACAAGACCCATCAGAGTCTAGCCCGATTACGTTGAATCCTGTCTATTCTGACATGATATCAGAAATAGAAAAGGCTAGAGAAGAGCACCTTTCAAAAGTTGAATTGGCACCGGATCAGTTCAGCTTTGCAAACACCGTATGGAAACCATGGTTGCAGCCCTGTTGTAACTTTCCTTTTTGTAAATGCACAGAACAGTAATATGCAGGTTAGGTGTTGTGGGGATGCAAGATTTTACCTGAAAGATTTTGAATTAAATTCAGTAAAATACAAGTATTAAATACTTTAAATTACTGGATGTATAATAAATCAAATTGATTTTCAAATAAAAAATATATTTTATCAAATTATAAAACTTTGGTAGTATTGTTTTCGTATTTAATGAAATGTCAAGGCATATTGAAATGCCAAGGTGGTATTTTGATGGTTTATAGTAATCAGAATTTGAAATCTATTTCTTCTACATTTATAAATTAGAACAAAGGTTTAAGTATATGGGTCATTCCTAAAAAAAATGTAAAAACTATATATTTATCTAAATAAATATTTTTTTATTTAAATAATAACATGCTTATTGAATATTCAAGAAAAGGGCAAGATGGATTTTATGTCTGTGATTACTTAAATGTAATTAGTAAAGGTCCACTCTGATGCATCATTTTTTTTTTTAATTTCTCTCATAACTACTTTTTATTGAAATAAATCACAAAGAGGAAGTGTATAAGCCGTTATTTTTTAAAGTGGTACGAGTCCACTTTGAAAAAAAAAATATATATATATATATATATATTTTCTGTAACAATTTTAATAATTATTATTGCATAATAAAATTTATAGTGTTAAAAATATCATCAGAATGGAGTAACTTTTGCCAATATTTTAAAATGAATTTAAACGCAAACCCTTAAATATCTCAATGTATGAAAAAATGGACTTGTACCACTTTAAAAAATAATGGCTCATATTATTGACAATAATGATCTGTACTCTCTATACTCTAATTAAATACACTAGTTTTTTGACTGTACATGAAATTTAAAGCAACAAAGTGGACCAGTACTGCAACAGTGTAGACATAGTATTTACATTTTTTGGTGGGAAGGACTAATATGTGTAACTGATCAATGCAATTGCAAATCACATTTCATACTCCAATTTCTGTTTTTCTGATGTACTGAGTAGTGCTTTTTTATTGTTTTTTTCTCTCTTACCATAAGATTCTGTGCTATTCTAACACAATTTCTCTCTATATTAAAAAAGTTACTGCCGCCGCAGGATTGAAAACTCGCTTTCTTAGATGGCCGAAAAAGTACGGATCAGCAAATTACGAAATTGACATGGTTAGTTCAAAATTGTACAGGGAACAAGATGGAGAATAATTTCTTTCGATGTGGCTATTAGTTTAGGGTGCATTAAGTGGCAAGGTAAAAAAAATGCAAAATTCCTAACGCGAGTGAGCAAAACACGTATAAATTTTCAGTCTTCAGCCGTGAACTTTTGCACCACGCTGAATTTTGTTTAGAAATTTCAATTTGGTTCCTGGTAATATTTTATTGAAATTCCGGAAAATGTTGTTTTTTTCACTGCTATATCTATAGCTTAATACAATTAGTTTTTAAATTTGAAAACATAACTGGAAACCTTAGAATATACTTTTTCTTATAGTATAATTATTTTTGAAATTAATTAATAAATAAACATGCCTCCTAGTACTTAAAATATATGGAAAGACAAACAACATTTGACAAAATTAAGGGAACCTGTAGATAGTTTAAGTTAAAGGTAGTTTTGGTTATCTCTGGTCACATTTCCATGGCAACAATAAACATGTGACTGCATTTGCATTTACTTGTGCTTTCTGCACATTGAATGGGTATGTGCAAAGTGGCAAAACAATGTGATATTGCTAGACATCACTTAGATACACATTTAGCAGTTTATCTTGATGAAAAAACACAAGAAAATCCTTTTCATATAATGGGATTATATTTTTTCCCACAGGAAAAAGTGTTATATGAAATTTTTTTTTCTTTGCAACATGCACTTGCATTGAAGTTCTTGTGGGAAAATGTGACAGGTGGTAACAAAAAGTAAAATTATTTTCAATATTAATAAAAATTTTAGTGGTTTGCAATAGGATAAATAAAAAATGGTCAATGATTAATACTAGCAAATAAAGCATTAAAACTTTTTCTTTGAATTTATGGAAATAGATAAAATAATTTGATTAAACTATTAACCCTTCTTTGCATAATGGTGGAAATTTCCATCATAACATTGAATGCCCAAAAATTATATAAAAGAACAAGTTCATTTTAAGTGGATCGTGTCTGGATACCTTTTTAATGTCCATTGCATAAAAAAAAAAACATAGCTGTCAAAAATAAGCAAGTGTCACTATCAGTAAAACGAGCTTGAAGTTGTCATTCCGCTGTTTGTTGTAATTGCAATAAACATTGTTGTAATTGCAATAAACATATGATTTCGTTTTTAATTTTGTTTTATTATATTTGAGTTTCTGTTGCTAAAAAAGTGAAAATGAGTGGAAGAAAGGTTTGTAACATGTGTTTCTGTTATTTTTAGAGCAATTTCTGAAAAAGTTTGTGTTAAATTTTAAAAATACCACATGATACCATCCTATGGTTTTTTTTTGTTTGCTAAATTTATACTATAAACATATACTAAGATTTTTTTAACCATTTTTCCTTTAATTTTGAACATGAATTTTATCACCTTGATTTATTTCACCAATAAAGAAAAAATCATGCAAAGAAGGGTTAATTAATGTAAGTTACTATAACTGATTTTTTGGGGTATAAAAATATCAAATCAAATTAAATACGTACTGTCCCAATCTAGCAAAGACATTTGATTGACTTTTTGCAGGAGCTTTAGATTTGGATAACATGATCTTTGTCCTCGCTAAATTTCGAGCATCAAATTTTTCACCCAAACGGCTTTTTACATTCAATTCTTGAGAAACACCTCTTTGACCTGCTAAACACACAAGAACAGTTTCTTTTATGCAATGAGAATAATATTCCATTTTCATTCTATATGGAAAAAAGGACTAAAAAAATCTAGTACTATGGTTGATGCATTACAATGTATTTCAACAATCAATATTATATTCACAAAATTTTATATTTAGATGCTAGTAGCTGGATTTTAGCTTGGATTTAAAAAAATTAAGCAAATACAAAATGTTTAAAACAAAGTCTAGTCTGAGGCTCAAAGTTACATTTTTTCATTGAAACGATTTTAGTAAACAATACAGATATATAAGCACTCGCATTTTAATACGTAACCATTAGTTTTGACACAATGTTATAAAAATAACAGAAGAATCATTTTACCAAAAATGCCCTGAGTGCCAGTTGACTTGACAGTCCTTAGTATGGAAGTATTAGGTGATCTGCTTGTTTTCAATATTGTGTTAATCTGATTCAGCCTAACATTTTTCACAAGATTCAAATTTCTAGTTACACCAGGTTTGATAACTGTTCTTGTGGGTGCAATAGCTGAAAAATAAGCGAAATCAGAATTTAATACAATGAATAGACTTCAAAAATACAGAGCTATAAAACAATGAATTAATACAAACTACTTGTTTCAAGTCTTGAAAAATAAGATCAAATATTACGTTTACCAAAGTAAAATGAATCACATATACCTGATAACAGAACTAAAATATCAATTGAAGTTCATTTAAATTTTGTCACATTTGCTAATGATTGAGAAGTTTTCAGAGTAATTTTACTTTCACCTAGGTGGTGTATTTGGTAAGTTACCAGTACAAGTCATCACATCTCCTCGAATCTATTTCAATAGAATCAATTATAATAGAAAGGACTGAATTTTATTGACTTCAAATACTTCCATAGAACATATTTCCTATTCTAGACTAAGTGTCTAAATAATAGGATTCCATTTGGGATCAAAATTTGGAAAAGATAAGATAAGTGCGTCTGCTGGAGGATTTGTCTTGTGGCCTATGCGTTGTGGATAAGTAATGTGCATGAAAAAAAGTGATAAAGAATGCAATCCAAATAAATTATTACTAAATCTCGATTTACAAGAAAAGGGCAAATCTGAAAAGTAGTTTTTCGACTTATCCAGTTATTTCCTTGACCACACACATATAGAGATGCCAACCTGCGATGGAAGTTTTCAGTAGTACCAAAGGAAAAGATCAGTAGTTTTAAGAATTTTTCCATAGTCAAGTAAAAATTTGACAAACCGGTTTACAAAACACGTATATAACATTAATTCAAATATTTCATTACAAATTTGAAACATATGCAACACATATTATTTATTACAGTAAGAACCAACATACACTGGGGTGTCAGACGTCAGTTAAATTATTGGGATAAGGTCATGGATATATACAAGGTCAGGTTCATTGTTTATTCTCTTCCTTATGATTAGAGTTAACACATGTTACAAATTTTCCAACTGCATTTTGATTCGAAATTTGAAGTTCTGAAAATTTAAGATTTGAGACTACTGTATATATTTAAAAAAAATTGTGTTGTAAAAAAAAAATTGATTTTTTCCAAAGAAAAAATAATAATAATAATGATAATTTTGAAAAATAAATAAATAAAAGATTCCGTAATCCGTTGAACCCGATTCACTTCCGTAGAAACTGCAGAGAATCCATAGTAGTTGGCATCTCTGGACATATTGTAGCAGAATACTTAGTTTTTTTCACTATTGACAACCAGTTTCAACTGGTAGCACCTGTTGAATTCAGCCATTGCTTAACTCTAGAAGTACTTAAGGAAACTTAGCCACAAAAACTAACAATACACACTACTGTTAGTGAAAATTGCAACACCATGAAGAAGCCATACAAGTGAAACAAAACTTGCAGGAAATGCAAACGATTAGAATTACAAAGTAAAGCGATCACGCATGTTTTGCCGAGAAACACCCTCTAAACTTCCAAGTGAGCCGTTCATAAAAAGCACTGTAAAGGTGCCTTAAAATATGTGTACAGTTTTTCCGACTGCTGTACAGGATTGATTAGAAGTCAATATGCCTCGCCAAAACCACAGAGTGTCATACGAGCAACTAACGGAGTCCTAACGAGGCCGCACGATTGACCTCCATGAGGGTGCCCTTTTCTTTCGAGAAATCACCACTCGCACAGGGTGCAATATCACAACAGTGATGGATGTGTGGAAGAGATGGACCACGGAGAAATCCTGGCAGTGGGCCATGCAATATGACGTAACCGCAGGAAGACAGACACCTAATCCACATGGCAGTGATTGACACTAAAGCGTACTCTTGTGTGTTGGCACAACATTTGAGCACGTCTACTGGTGTGTCATTGTCTACACCCAAGGTTCATCGACATCTGCTGGGCAAAAGGATTCCTCAGCACAGGATTAACTTGATGCTGAAACACTGATGCCTCCAGCTGCAATTGGCTCAACACAGCCAATGTCGTGGCGATTGGGGACATGTCATCTTCTCAGATCAGTCTTGCTACAATCTGGACAGTAACGAGACTTGTTCTCGCCAGATGCTACAGAGGTGAGCGCCTTCTCCCGGAGTGTCTTTCACAAACTGGACGAACGCCTGGCATTATTGGTAATCATGGATAATCCCGCCTACTCCAAATTGTGGGGACCCTGATCAGCGGTCGCTACATCAGGGAAGCCGTTTAGCCCGAGGTCGTTCCGCAACGCATTCCCGGAGTTGTATTTCAGAGAGGCAATGCACGTCTACATGTTGTTCAGAATGTACAAGCCACCTTCCATGGCCTGCACGTTCCCTGGATATGTCGCCCATTGAACATGTCTGGAATTATATCAGTCAGCAACTGGCTCTTACCGTTCATAGGGCAGCGAGTACAGTTGAACTTTGGCATCAGATAGAGGCCATCTGGAATGCCATTACTCAGCATGACATTCAGAATCTGATTCGATGCCACGACGCATACAGGATCTCATCGCTGCACAAGATATCGATTTTCGGCACTTTTGTTCTACTGTTCTGTAAATATGATGGTTTATTTAAACCACTATAAGTAATAAGTGAAATAAATGTAAATTATTTTTGATTATTCTTTCATAGTATTGCAATTTTTACAAACAGAAGTGTAGTATGTATAGTAGTGCAAGAAATTCCAACCAAACACTATTTAGTGGTTGACATTCGTTACTCATTTGTCTATACTACTGTATTCCAAGTTATTTTTGTAGTGATTCCCCACATTCCTCATATACTGGTTAAATGGATAAAAACCCAAAAAATGTTTCCTTTTTATAAATATAAAAATGTACCTTTCTTCATAGGAGATGCCATCACAGTTCTTTTCTTACCAACTGTCATTTTGAGAACACCCCTGTATTGTAAAGGTGGTCCTTTTGCTTTGGGTCTAACAAATTCATTTAAAACTGTGGAACTGGGTGTGTCATCATGAATATTTTTACTCGAAGGACCCAAACGTTCAAAGACTGATGAAGAAACCTAAAAAAAGGAACACATTTTTTTACATGGAACAAAACCAATCTTTACATGACTAACTCGTTCAAGAAATTCTATTTCTAATTCATATTTTCAACCATCATTTTGTTTCAATCTGATGATTAGAAGACTCCAGAATGACAAAATTAGAACAAAACAAGCAAATTTTAGAAATGAATAACAGGGTGGCAACAAAATCCTTGAAAAAAAGTTCCTTGATATTTCCATGATTTCCCTGATAGTCTCACAAAAATTTCCCTGATTTTCCAATTCCCTTAAGAAATGTTGTGATCCGTGATTGGTATCGATATACAGTATCCACACAACACTATTTTAAATATTTAGGGTCAGAGGGTGTTAAAGGATAATTCTCCACAAATATTTTGTATTTTTTCTCTACAGATATTTTAATTATTACTGTAAGGGTTGGAAACCTTAATGGAACTCTTATATTTGCAAATGAATAAACTGGAGAAAAAATGCAAAATACTGTGATTGTGAACTTTTTACACCTGACCCTACATTGTCACACTATTCATCGAAAACAAATGCAAACATACAAAAATGTAAATGCAAACAAAAATAATTAATTTAATACACAAAAAACATAATTTATTACACAAAAAACATAATTTATTACACAAATTTCAAATTGTATCCCACAAGTTGTATCGCTAGCCTCACAGCGACCAAGATACTGAAGCCGCGAAAAAAAATGGCGGCGGCGGTTTTCGCGGTGTTACAAAATTACGACGTTAAGGTTCTTTATTCGAATTACAATTTAGCAGAATAGAATTTATTCTATTCTCAAAAGTACTCGTAATCGTACATCTCTAAATAGGACAAACAACAATGGTAGCCGTTTAAATTGTCAAAAAATGTTATGATTTTTTGTAAAATTTGGAAATTTTTCCAGGAATAAAAAATTCCCCGATTTCCCGGTTTTCCAAGTTCTGTTACCACCCTGAATAAATCACATACTTAAAAATACGAATTTTCTGTTTGTGACACACGGATAACATGCAGGGAAATCAAAATGCTTGCAAAATTTTGAAAGCAGGTTAGAGAAACACAAAACTGGAATGTTCTCCCACACACACACACACACACAAAAAATATTGTTTTAAAAAACCCTGTCAAACTTAAAATTAGGGCTAGTAAAAAATGGAGATTACATACTTGCTGTCTTTCATTGCTGCACCTAAGTGTAACAAATGGTGCTTAGACATGCATTCCTATGTGAATACAGTTTAATCTTGCATTTCCTACCTCCTTTAACATTTATATATCGTTTCAAAATACCCTAAATAGCTCTGGTATATGTAGATCTTCATGTCTACAAAGTTTAATGAGTAATTGGTATCAAAAGTTGTGCAAGCATCGGGGAAATTATTACTTTGCAGAAATTGAATGTTCATCACGGGAAGACAAGCTAGCTGTCCTAAACAATCTAATTTTCAAGGCCTTCTCAAATCTGCTATGCTTCAATAAAGCTTAAGAGAAATTACATTTCATCAGCTATTTAGTTAAGTAGTGAAATCTCTATTCCGATCATTTGTAATTCCAGAAATGAATTCAGGTAACAGGTGAGCAAAATGTTACTTTAAAGTGATGCAATTATGTGGACATGCAGGGAACATAATTTAATTATAAAAACATGATGTGAGTTGCATACATTTTGTTATACTTTATAAAAAAACTTAACATGACTAAAACCACAAAAAAAAATGCTGTTTTCTTCTTTTACTTAAGATATATTTCATTAAGAAATGTGAATGAAGATAAAAACACACATTTAAGTCCATTATAAATGGTTAGGTGATAAGAATATGGGTTTTAATCAACTGGTTATGTGCAAAGATTAAAAATTTGTTCATGTTTATTTTGCTTATTTTTTTAAAGCTCAGTGCATGGTTTGTTATTTTTCACAAAATTTGATTGAATTCAATAAGATCTAGTCAATTTAATGAGTCTCCAAATCATGGAAAATGGTTTCTAAATTAAAAACTTTTTGCATAAAAAAATAGTTTTTAAAGTTTTACATGATAAAAACAAAACAATAACATAGTCACTGTTGATTTTGATACCCATTCCTTTTAAGAAAATCCTAAATTAATTTATCTCTCTAAATTTAAATGTTACCGCCGCCACAGGATTGAAAACTGTGTTGTTTAACTATATTCTTCAACGGTTTCTCGAGAAAGTACAGATCAGAAAAATATGAAATTAACATGGTTTGTTTTTCATCGTGTTCCTTGGACAATTGTAAAGATCTTTTTCCGATGCGGTTATTAGTTTAGGGTTTATTAAGTGTCAAAGTTTGAAAGCGAAATTTCTAGCGCGAGTGAGCAAAAGACGTACAAATTTTCAATCTTGAGTCGTGATTTTTTATTTAGAGTACCTCTCAACATAAATTTTTTCAGCTCATCAAGTTTTTTTTAGAAATTTAAATTTGGTTCTTGATACTATTTTTATGAAATCCGAGAAAAATCGGTACATTTTCATAATTTTTTTTTAACTGTCAAATTTATATCTGATAACTATTAGTTTTTAATTTTGAAAATATCGCAGTATACCTCAGAGTGAACTCTTTTTTACAGTACAGTTATTTCTTAAATTGGTTAATAAATTAATTCAATCAAAAGTTGGTCAGACAAAATTCGGAATCTTTGGATATTTTCGCTACTTTTTGTTAAAACTATCGTATCTACAGCTTAATACTATTATTTTTTTGGTGACGTATGGGTTGGCAAGTGTAAGCAAGCAAGCAAGGGGCAGAGTCCCCCTAGTATACAATATGAAATGTGTGCTTAGAAACTGTCATCAACAGATACAGGCATTACACCCTTCAAGGAAAGATGCCCTGCATGAATTGACTAAAATAAACATTGAATAAAGTATGATTGAATAAAAAGAGGAAAATCGTTTTCACTCTCTTAAAGCCGAACTGTAACTATATAGTTCTAGTGAAGGCTAATGTCAACTTTTCTAATCCATAGAAGGTAAGTTACTTTTACACGAATAGAGAATTTTCAGAACAGTAAACTTTAAACTCACAAAAATAGATTTTACACATATTAGCAATGCTGATTTTAAAGAGAACAATTTCTGGTAAAGGTTCAATTGGCTTATTAAATCAAGAAATAATTATCACCTTAGTAGAATCTGTAGAGCTGCTAACAGCGCTGTCACCAAGACGAGCAAACACTGACCTCTTGGAGCCACCTAAGCAAAAAAATATTTATATGGATGGACTTCATGAAAATCTATTAAATAATACAGGAACTATAAAACTTCAACAACAAAAATATGTAACCCTAAGGAAAAATTTGTAGAGTTAAATGGTTCATGAAATACTGTTTTATCTGATAAATTGTTCTTAAAACAGGGTGTCTACAAAATTTCTGTTGGTCTATTTAGGGACTTTCTAAAATAAATGCATGATAAATTAACAATTACTTAAAAAACTTTTCGTCATGTAAATTTTCCATTTTTATGTTTTATGCAGTGAATAAAGTTGGTAAAAAAATTATCTTCGAATGTGGTTGGATTGGGAACATTCGGAGATAAGTAGTTCCATTGAGAGTTAAGCCATTTTCATTTTCTTTTCAGTTTGCATTATTTGTAATTTTCTTTTTTCAATTTGTTTAAGTTCAACTACAGTCACCTTTTGTTTTCGCCTTAAAATAAATTTAATTAATTTTCGGGACTAAAATTTTTGATTTTGGAACTTTTTGAGGACCAGTTTTCCATTTTCAAGACCAGTAGATACGCTGTAAAAGTTTTTTCCATGTCCCAAATGAAGCTATATTACACAGAAGCCTTTTTGAATTGAGTACAATACATTACAAAATATTGTACAATTTCAACTTCTAATTGTAATAAAAAGTACTTAATATTTTTTAATAACAATTTAAAATATTATTTTAATGTTCATAATGCTTAATTTTTTTAACGTATTCAAAAAAAGACTGTATTAACATAGAAGGTAAGCCATACCTTCAAGCATACCATAGCAAGACATACCTTGAGATAACTGCTGTTGCAATTGCAAAATTTTGCGAGTTTTTTCAGTAGTTCCAGAAGGCATTTTAATTTTGTAAGCACCCTCTTCTTCAGGGGGAACTCTGCGACTTTTTCTCACGGGAACTTCCTCGACATAACCAGACTTTCGCTTTAAACTGATCACATTGGATTTTCGATTGATGCCTGAAATTTATATAAATGTTTATTTTTAAGCACTTGAAATTTACATACATTTGAAAACATTGTTGAGGTAATTTATAATACTACAGTCAATTTTAGATTGATGCAAGTTTGAATTGAATAATTCCTTTAAAGATTCTATGCAGTCAAAATTGCAGAAAAAATTAAAATTTACTTCAAACACACTAACAATGTGGAAACAGCCAATTCTTGATAGATACGAGTTAGAAAAGAATCCTTTTGCAAAAAAAATTCCGAACCGTCAAAATTTTTGAGAAAATTAAAATTTACATCGGGGTCATTCCACATGAAGACAGCCATTTTAAGAAAAAGTTGTTGCACCATAGTCAACGATTTTTTTTGTAATTTTTATCATAGATACACATGGTAGTAAGAACCTCAAATCTCAATTTGTAAAGTACTTTGCCCAAAATTAGCCAAGATACAGGCTTTTGAAAATGGGTCATTTTTACCAATTGGCGGCCATCTTGGATTTTGCAGTAATGTCTCAAAAGGTAATAACTTGAGACCTAATGGTTCAAATTCAGTAATTCTGGTACCAATTTGAAGCTATTTATATTAGGAGTGGATATATAATGCCAAAACAACAATAAATTCACTTTGTAATACTTTTATTACATGTGAAGTGGAAAAATCGCCTTCAAAAAACAGTTAACTGTAACAGGCCACAAAAAAAAATGGGACACCATATTTTTCTTTTAAACTTGGTAAAAACACTAAATAATATGGGTACTTTAAGTGAAAAAAAAATCAGGAGGGTAATATGTCACATCAACTGGTAATTATTTTTTTATCATATAGAAGTCAAGATTTATAAAAATCCATGGTGTTGTAATATGCTAATAAAAGACTTCCTAAAAACCACACATTTTAACTATTGTTAAATGAATTAGAAGTAATAATTAAAAAAAGATATATTCTATACCAATTATTTCAGTTATACAAAAAATATCAGTTATTATATGTCATATAGCTGGCTGGTAGTACATGATCAATGTTTCATTGAGTACTTCTTCCTATGCTTAAATTGTCTTCAAATGATTTGGAATTATAAAAAAGATTATGTAGTCTATATAAATACTTTTATATCTTGTTATAAAGGAATAAGAGTGTACTTCAAGTCCAACAGGACATTTAATATTTATAAAAGGACATCACAATTGGCAGGCAAAGAATGATCTGAGCAGCGTAAAGACTCAGAGGCAACTGGGTCAATTACTATGTATCATGAGAGATTGCATATATATATATATATATATATATATATATACATACATACATACATACTAACAACAGTAATGTAAACAGATGGCATCATAAATCTAAACACAGTGAAGAGTAATGTATAAACATTCGTGATGAACAGCACTCATAATATACACACACTTAATATAAAACACTTGAACAAAGTATAAAAAGATATATTCTGTACCAATTATTTCTGCTATACAAAAATATCAATTATGTGTCATGTATCTGGCTGGTTGTACATTATGCAATTCTTGAAATGGTTGCTTGTGTTACCTCATCTATTTTCTGATTTATTGAAACTAAAGTATGATTCAATATTGATCATAAACTATCTGAGAAGTGTAGTTATTCCTTTGAGAGCTTGTTTCTTCAGAAGTGTTCAAAGCAGTGGCATGTTCAGTCAAGAGATAAATGTTTTGTATGCAAGAAACTGAATGTTTCATTAATAAGTTTATTCATTGAGTACTAAAAAAAATGGGACACTATATTTTTCTTTTAAACTTGGTAAAAACACTAAATAATATGGGTACAGGAGGGTAATATTTGTATAACAGACATAAATGAATTTTAAACATATATATACATATGGGTCATTAAAATGGCTGTATTCATGTGGCCCCCCCCCTCTCCCCATTCAACAACCCTAGTTACATTTATGGGCCCTGTATTTGCTATGAAAATTCGTTAACAATCAGTACTTTTAATTGGGTTTAAACACAGATCTTTTAAAAAAGTAATTACAATTTCTCTGACTTAACAATTTTGTGTGGACTGTCCAAATTAAATAAAAATAAATACCAATTTTTTGCTGGATTTGAAATTTAAATATTTTAAAATATTAGAATACAATTCAAAATTAGCAATTTCTCTGAACTATCAAAATTCAGATTACATCATAAGAAATCATAACTCGTGCCACATGATTATTTTCGACAAAGAAAACATTTTGAATGATAGTTTTAAGTTAAGAAATATTACCCCTCTCAGCTTGCCCTATGGGAGATCGAACAGGTGCAGACCGAACAGGTGGTGGTGCAACTAAAGGTCTTGTGTAACGCCCTACCATGCGTTCAGCAACTGAAAGAAAAACGTTAACATTAAGTTCAAAATGAAAAATCCAAAATTGTGTATGAAAGTTGCATTCATCAAATTTATTCATTTTATAAATTGAACTAAAATTATTCATCCAGATTTTAATCCAGAAAAATTTGATCATTAAAAAAAATCTAAAAAAGGGTATAAATGCACTGACCAACTTTATTGTTAATCGGTGCTGCATTAGTATTTCCAATCATCTTTTCTTTAACTAACTGAAAAACAGAAAGATGAAAATAAATAAAGTAATCTTAAAAGTACATATCACTGATTAACACAGTAACTTTTCAAGAAATTCAGATCCTGGGGGCAAGAAAAAAAAACATAGCGAAGGTCTCAAAAAAATATTTTTATCTATATAAATAAGAATGGAGTGTTTGTTTGTACATTCAATATTTTTGACCCATTTCAAGTTTTCTATCCATTTTGGACCCTTCTGATGCCGAATCCGCCTTTTTCTCGTTTGGTGTCTGTCTGTGTGTCGTGCCCTATACACGTCCACACGGTTTAAGATATTTTCATGGAAATTTGCAAACAGTGTGTACTTATCTTCATTTAGTGAGTGGAATTGGTTGCGAAAGTCTGTCTGTCCGTCTTTCTGTTCTATGCTCGATTTTGTGTTTGTGTGTTTGTGTAAGCATCACATGAATTGTATACCAGATATTTGATTGCAGTGTATTTTATTTTATACATTATTTAGTAGTTTAGTGAATGCAATATTAAAAATGTCTTTATTGGTATATTTAGATGAGTTTCATGCTAAAACACCTGAGTAAGTATACTTAAATCAATCATAATTTGGTAGTTTTGAAAAAATTGGAATGTCTATTGAATATTACGATTACTTCGATTGTTTTACCAGTACTGCTGAAAAAGTAATTATTCTTCAAAAAATTATATTTTTTAATGGAATTTCAGCTCTGATACTTCATTTATTTCAAGTCTTATTTTTGTTCTTTGCGCAATGAAAACGATTTCGGAATATTTGAGACAGACGATATTTTTCAACGAAACGAGAATGAACAAGATCGCGCGAGCAGTGATATTTTCTGTTTCTTTCGCTCTGAATTAATTTCACATTTCTAAATTTTGTGCACTTTTAGTTGTAAATTGTGGCAACTGTGCGAGATCAAGAGATAAAAATGAATCACAAATTAATATCTTTACAACAATTTTTTCCGACATCTTTTATTTTGTTCTATTCCACTGTTTTCTGTTTTAAATATTTATTATTTTAATAAATGTGTTTTCCTTCTCATCACACGCAACAGCACCACAAAGTATTAGACTTAAAAATGTTAGGTAAGTCTGTATAAATTTTCAGTAAATTTTCAGTGTAATTGTGCCATTATTGAAAGAATAATGCAGTTATTTAAAGAATAATGCCGTTATTGAAAGAATAATGCCGTTATTGAAAGAATAATGCCGTTATTGAAAGAATAATGCCGTTATTGAAAGAATAATAATGTTTAAAAATCCGAACTAGAACTTTTTCCAACATTAAAAAATTCGTTGTAATAATGACAGGAGAAGATTGCAAAATTTCACAGTGTCGCATACCCGAGGCAAGAGTGCCTCAAGTAAAAAAAATATTGTTTTGTTGACTATGAGTGCGAGAGCACTCGCCGTAAATCGTAATTTTAATTAATTGAGTTGAACATGAAAAGAACTTAAGAAAGGGAATCTCCTCAAAATCATCTTTTATAGTAGTAACCTTAGTATCACCTTTCATCATTTTGTAGCTTTGTCATACAGCAATTGTGCGATGTATGTGATATTACATGAATGGATATGCATGTGTAGGATTTGTGTCCAAAGTAAGTTGTAGAAAATATAAAGATGGCGAAAGGTGTTAAAATAAATTTTTATTCTACAAAAAACGTAAGTCATTATATATTTTGATTATCTCTTCAATCTAGAGTAAACCAATTCAAACCGAGTAAGGTCGGGTATTTTGCTAGTTAGAAATAAAAATGCAAATTATTTTTTGAATTATACATTTTCAATTAAAATTATGTAAAAAAAAAATAAGCAAAACACAAAATTAATGCTAGAATTATTTTAATAGGAAAAGTCAAAAGAAATATATTGAGATTTCTGTTGCTGTTAGTAAATGTAAATTCACTATCTAAAGTATGTAGGGGAAGACAGGGTACAATGAAACAAGGGGTACAATGAAACATTACTTCTAAAATCAGTAAAATTTGTCACAGAAAGTTGAAATTTATACAGATGTTATGCAACTATATGTTCCAATTACTGATGTGATTTGGATACATTCGCACTTCTACAACATTAGCAATAGAAGATTATTGGTTTTTCACCATTGGAAGTAAGTTTCTTTACTAAAAGTAATTTTGTTTCTTTTCCCTCGTTGCTATATGTAATAATTATTTTTTCTATACATTGTTATCTTTGTATTGTTGTCCTCATACCTCCAAAACTAAAATTAAAAAAAATAAATATTAGAAGTTCGAAAAGGTTTTTTATTTAGTAATCTCAGTATGGGGTACAATGAAACACTTGCAGACGGGGTACAATGAAACATGTTTCATTGTGCCTCCGGGTGAATGCATTTACTTGAAGTAATATATCAATGGTAAATGTAATATCACTGATATAAAATAACATATTAATGGTTGTCACTAATATAAATAAAACACTTTTACTTAGGAAATGGCAACACCTAACATTAATAGGAAAAGGCAACACCAAATCAAAACAGTAATTTTGAAAGCATGCCAAATTAATTTTTTTTCCTTCAAAAAAAATACAAATTTCAATAGTAAGTTTATATTTAAAAACATTTAAGAATAGTTTATTTATTTCATTGGCCTAAACTGCACTTACTACAGTTCACAATCCTCTTAAAGTTCTCAGTCAAAGGGGCCAAAAACAAATAGGTCAATTAACTTCTGGTGAAAGGGGTGTTCTTGTTACTATGTGTAGATTTATTAATGCTTCTGGAAATTCTATACCCCATTATTTAGTATTTCCTAGAGTAAATTTCAAGTTTAGAATGTTGAATGGAGCTACGCCTGGGACTGCAGACGATGCAACAAAATCAGGATAGATGAATGGGGATATTTTTGTTAATGTTCTAACACATTTCCAGGCACATACACGATGTTCGAAAGAAAATCCAGCTGTACTAATAATGGACTATCATGAATCACGTATTACGATTTCCAGTCTAAATTTTACGAAAGATAACGGAATTGTTGTTGTAACCCTGCCTTCACATACCAGTAACAAATTGCAGCCTTTAGACAAAACTGTGTTCAAGTCACTTAAAAATTTCTTCAATCTAGCTACAAATGATTGGATGCTGTGTAATCCAGGTCGTTCAATCTCTATCTACGAGATATCTTTTTTGCTTGGCACTGCTTATTGTAAGTCTTTCACTCCACAAAATATTACAAAAGGTTTTTCAGCGAATGGAATATGGCATTTCAATAGAGAAATGTTTTGTGAAGAAGATTATTTGTGTTCGTACGTGTTAGATAGGCCTTGTCCTACTGAAAATTATTTCCATAGTCAGTTTAATGAAACTGAAGACCAGACATACAAAACCTAAGAATCAGAAGTGGTGGACCTTGCCATTAGTAGATCAGAATCACAGACTGCAGGTTGTTCAGCAACAGTTCATACACCATGCACTAGCTCTAAACCCTGTGAGGAAATACATTTCTCCTCAAGAGATAAAACCTTACCCCAAGGCTGGTCCAAGAAAAGAAGTAAGAGTAGGAAAACAGAAAATAAAAGAGTTTTGTTCTAACCACGGCAGTAAAAAATGCTTTATAAAAAATTCCATAAATATATTCTGTTGTAGAATTCACAAATTTAAATGAAGTCTAATGTGACTAAAATAAACTTTATAGGGTGAAAATTGCTTGCATCATTTGGAGTGTTTCA